>VYXD01006564.1:1670547-1725513 GCA_013397195.1 Hylia prasina
AAAACCCAAACTGTTTTGTTCCAAGTTTCTAATTGACACAGTCGTTTTGCATACTTCACATCAGTGAATCTGGGCACTAGTATCTAGCCACAGATTAACTGCTTTGGATATTTGTGTCTTTCTTTTAATGAATCTTTTCCATTATGCTGATTTTTTCTAATTAGTTATTCTCATTTTCATCTAACTAAAATGTCATGCTGAAATTATAAGTGAAGATTCAGTTTTTCTTATAAATAAATGCATAATTAATGACTGGTTGAAAAATGAACCCAACTCACAATGTGATTCTAGTAATTTTTGTTACAGTTTACTCATTCCCTGGTGATATACATACAAACAGCTAAAAAATTTCCTTGGCTTCATAAGGAGTCTTACGGCTGTATTTGACAACAATTTCTAAGAAAAAAATAGACATATAGTATTAAAAATTTACTGTCATATTTCTCCATTATAAACATCTTCAGATGTCTACAACTCAGATGCTCTCAGGAGTATATCTCTCTATTTTGGTCATATCAACTTTTAAATATGTGTTTCAGTGAGTGGAGCTTTTGTACAGTCTGATTCAATGGAATGAATTCCATCACACTGTGAAAATAAGGCTGAAGTATTTTATGCTAGGTGTTGAAGATGTGATGCTGAAGACCACACCGTAGATGATAAATTCTACAGATACCTGACTGCATGATCAGCTTCAACTTCAAGCTGAAGATAAAAAAAACAGTGAAGATTATAGTATAATCTGAACTAACCTCTAAGTTCCATATACCTCCATAATACCATTACAGAAATAAAATTATAGGTTAGTTCATATTTTTCTGGTTTGGGTCTGATAAATGGTCTTTTTTATTGGCTGGTTGCTTTTATATACATATATATATGTGCACACCTTAACATTGGTCCTTCAAGCAAGCCTGTTCAGGAAATTTGAGTATGGTCTTGACTGCTCTGGAGCACTGTGATCTGGGAAGCACACCTAGGACACCACCAGGTACCCATTACACATCCTGTGTGTAGCTTGCTCCTCTGTCCATATTTTTACCTGGGCAGTAGTCAATCTTCTTTTACTTTTATTAACTAGAGCTCTGGAAATGTTGGATTTACACTTGCCTATGTAAGCCATTTGTCCAGCCAGACTTCCACCCAGCCAGTCTCATGGAAAGAATACTGCTTCGTCTGGGAAAGAAAAAGTGCATATGGGAAAATCCCACCACAGATATGAATCTGGTATTTCTCTGTGTGTTGATTAATCAAAATTTATAGTCTGAATTGTCAGGATCTTCAGCACAGGTTACTCTTTTTGGTGAGGCAAGATCAGCAGGGAACACAGGAAGGCTTTTGCAGAGGGGAGAATGGGATTAACAGACAACATGAGAATGATGTTTTCCAAAGAAGAAATGTTAGCATCAAGGATGTAGGAAGAAGTCAGGATATGATGATGTAGCACCTCCTGCTAGATCCACTACACACACAGTAAAATTTCCCCTCAGATGCCTGATGCTCCTACCACAACATGCCTTGCTGCATTAGTGGTTGGTCCACTCGTGACCACAGGGTTTGGCTGATGACCTTTACTCACAACAACACCAGTAACAATTTATAAACCCTTTTATGGCTCTGTTACGGGGTTTTGCTGGAGGATACTGAAGCCAGAGAGAGCCTTCCTGCCAAACACTAAAGGCCTGTAACAAAAAGAAATAGAAAGTCTGTTCAAGATGATAGTTGCAGACAATAATAACAGATTAATATAAAACCTAAATTTATCCACTGCTTTAAGCTTATTCAGTGAAATATATGAAGAATACTTTTAGCAACAGTGTTGTTGTTTTTCCCTGAAACAGATCACAGTCAAGGGGCACCCACAATTACTGGTGGAAGTGTCAGGGCGTGAAAAAAGGTACCATGTGACAGGGAGGCTCATACCAATATCCCATCTAAATGAAAACTCATTATTCTTCCTCTTAGGACTGTTACCCTAAAATGAAGTGGGTGAACCCTTCCTTTCGGTGCTATTTTATGTGGCTGAAGGATAATGACATCCCTAGTTTACCTAAAGGTTTCTCACCTGCAAAACTCTCTGTCAGTTCTGAATTAATTCTGCTGGGAATACTGATGACCCTTCCTTACTGGCTTTCCAGCTCCTTCCTCAGTGTATCCAGTCAGGACTAAGGAACCATATGATTTGATCGTTTGAGGGCTTAGGGCTACCATTTCTTCTTGTTAGATTACCTTAACTAACCTAATTGATGCTTATTAGCTTTTCTGCAGTTATTGTGAAGTAAAACCCGTAGCCCAACTGAAAACTGCAACATTCTCTCTTGAAACTTGATAATTACATGTCAGACCTGAAATTACCACCTATTATATCCTACAGTTTTTTCCAGCACGTGATTCTGCTGTAATGTCTCTAGGAACACATCCTTACTGAGTAACTGGTAGGGTACTTGCTAACAGAGTGGTGAATAGTGGTGTTGACATTACTAATAGTCTTCCTTAATCTCCCCCTTGCTTAAAATGTTGGCATCCCTGGAGGGCTACGACTCAACACCCAACACCAACGCCACTTGAGTCCAATTGACATCACATGCACCCTCCCCTCTACGCCTTCAGGACAGCCAAACCAACTGGACTGGATTCCAAACTGGAAACACCTGCTCAGATATTTCTTAAAGGACAACTGTTGTCCTTAAAGTCTTACAGAAACTTCAGCAATTTGTTTGCACACACTGATAAGTGCAAAAATGAAGTAAGATCTATAAATTGATTTATAATATTTTTATGAAGAATTTTTTATTATATTAACAAAAAATTATTGTTGACTCTTTAAAGATTAACTGGGTTATCGAAGTCCTCTTATTACCATAATAAGGTAAGAGGTTGAAACTTCTAAAGTGAAGGGACTCGGCAGTTCGTCTAAGTAGATGTACTCTTGTTCATTATTTCCCATTTAGTATATAACACAATATTTTTTCTATCAAATAGCTCAAAAATTAATATAAGGCATGCATTATATCATTAATTTATCTCAATTCTGTATTATAAGTCTTTTGAGAAAGTGTGTTTTTGCATTGACACTTGTGATTAATATTTTCATGCCTGCCCAGGTCAGAGTTAGTAGGGTTTGCCTTTCGAGATGACTGAGCAGGAGAATAGTTTTTCATGCACAATGAAGTTCCACACAAACATGGAACCCGTAGTTCACTACCAGGTAATCTGCCATGAGGATTATATATGTGGTATCTCTACAAAAAAGAAAAAAAGAAAAAAAGAAAAAAAAAGAAAGTGAACATGTTTATTCACCTCTCTTTACCTTACATACCTTAAGCAAAATCACTCATATAATACAAATGTCTGATATCTTTCATTAGAAGAATTCAACCTCTCCCCTTTGACTAAAGAAAAACAGAAGGGGTTTAGCTTCCCAATTTGGACACTTCTTTCAGTGATGGTAAAAAAACCAAAGAAGACAATCACTCTTACTAACTCCATGTTCCTAAATAAAATTTCTGCCTTAGTGCAATTATGAGTTTTGTGCCTTTTATTTCACAGGGTCACAAGTTTCCTCCATATATTTTGTGCCTTAGCTGATGCCTTTCATCATCCTTCCTTTTTAGGTGGGAGATTTGCTGCCCATTGCCTCAATTAGAGCCTAATATATATACATGAAATCAGCACAGTTCTTGGCATTTGTCCTCAGGAGTATTTAATAGAATGCCTTATTTCAAGAAAAAAAAGAAAATGCCTTTCAAAACATTTCTGAAATTATTATTTCAGAATATAGATAAGAAATTATTTCAGAAAAGTAGGAAAAAGAATATTGATTTTATTTAATCTAAAAATATTTTTGTATGTCTAAAGGTAAACTTGTAATTTCTACTCCCTCTACAGTCGGTCAGGAACAATACATCTCTCAGCAGTGTGTTTTAAATGAATTACATTCTGGATATGCCTGATCTCTGGTCTGGTTATCAAGGGAATCTACATAGCTAGGTTAATGTTTAAATGCCCACATTTGGGTTAGATAAATCCTATCCATAGAAGTTAATGAAAGAACAACTTGATTTTTGAAACGTCTTCAAGGCAGCATGATCAAATTTGTGGAAGTCTCTGTTGAACACTACATTTCAAAATCCTTTGGGGTTCTCTCTCAGTAGCAGACAAAAAATTAAAAGTGATCATTGAAAATTATTACTACTTACTTGAAAGTCTCCTTAATAAACAGAGTAAATGGAAAAATTTTGAATTGAATTGATACATTTCTTTTGAATTTACTATCAGAAGTTTGCAGCCAGCTTTAACTCGCTCCCACCCATGTGTTTAAGGCACCTTAGGCACTCAGAGCCCAACTGAAACTCACAGAATTACTTCAGAGAAAAGCAGCATTTGCAATTTTTCTCATGCAAATAAAAGACTAGAGAGATAACAAACCACGTGTTTGTTTGCTGAGTGTTCTTTTGCAACCACTGCTTATCTGAGAAAAAGCAGTTGAAGATTATGAAGTCCCAGAATTCCGAAACAGGTGAGATGAAGGCAGCTAGACAGTTTCACTTCTGTTGGAGTATAACTTGGACTCACACCAATTTTATCGCTAGAGGCATGGCCTTTGTCTTCCCTTTGGAGTCTACAGGATCATGGAGGTTTAACACAGAGACCTTAGAACTTTATAATGATGACCATTTCCCCACAAGAAAAACCAGTACTAAAAGTGCAGCTCCCCAGGTGCTACATGGCCTGAAAGCAGGCTGATCTGGCTGCTTCCAACTCTCTCATGACCTGAAGGCTTCAGGCAGCTGTCCCAAGTCCGAAAGACAAAGCTGACAATGGCAGCACCAGCAGCAGCACGACACTGCTGCTTTTCTGTCAGTGCCTGGAGCCCTTCTCAGAATACCTCAGCCATAGCCTGTGCGGGTGTTGAGGTGAGGTCTCTGCCACTGCTGTCCCCTCTGTTCCCAAAGGAACTGGGCTGGGAAAGGGAAGCTGACAGCTAGTAAGAAACACGGACAGAGACAGTTTGATAGCGCAGCTGTACAATCAGTATTGTAGCTCCTCAACCATTTGGAAGTGTGTGCTTATGTCATGGACAGCATGGATTTGGACATTTTTTGATTAGATTGATTCCTCTTAAACATCTGTTGGTGCTCCCTAGATCCCACAGAGAGGACAGAGCATTGCTCACTGTTGCTGGTCTGGTGACTCCCTGTCAGGGTCATGACGGGGAAGAGGGAAGGGAGACAAAGACTTGTGCGTCTGAGTCAGCCTTTTTGCCCAGCCCTCACCTTTCCTGATAAAAGCCCTGCAGCCACAAGCACCTGGGTCACAAGCCTTCACGATGTGGCCTGGCTTTGGCATACATGCTCTTCTTGTAGTGACTGTGACTCTGAGTCCTGGGAGTGCCGCGACATGGGGTGAAAACGATGTCACTGGAGAAGATGTCTATCCCCCTCTGTGGGACCTGGCCCCTGGAAACCCGCTGGATTTCCCAGTAAAGGACAACAAAATTGTCATCAGTGCTTGGAACTATCAAGGTCGACTGGGAGTGTATAAGAGCTTGCTAAATGCTTCAGCCAAATATTTTGGTGCCTTTGGACCCCAAAACAGCGGCAATATTCTCTGGGGTTTACCATTGCAGCATGGATGGCAATTTCATACAGGTATGAATTATTTCCTTAAAATGTTGGATTAGCAAAGTGTTTACCAGACCTGCTTAGAGGCTTCCTTTCCAAAGCTTCTGCCTCACAAACCCAGTACAGCCTCAGACAGTGTAAACAGTCAAAGCTGCCAATTTGAAAAAGAAATGCTGAGTGAAGACCCTTACCTTGCTGAGCAATAGCTATTAAAATTCCTTATAGGAAGAGGTCAGAATCCAGATTTGGGGTATAGATGGGCAATATTTCAGCTAACTAAAAATCTTTGGAAAGGCATTCCCAGCTGCTTCAGTTTATGTAGACAGATTACAGGGTATACCTTCCACAGTGCTGTTCTTAAATTGTTAACTAATAGGCTTTTATTTTTGTTAATGTTACAAGCTTCTGGAGGTGGTTTGAGTTTAATTTCTATGACATATTTGAAGTGTCTTCTGTCGCTCTGAGAACTTATTTCCATTTATTCTTCATGATCACTTTAGAAATAGCCTCCTTATTTTCAAAATAGTTTTTTACAAAAATGAAAGTTTTTTTTCTGTTTGTTGGGGTTTTCTTTGTTTGCTTTTTTGGTGGGGTTTGTTTGGTTATTTGGTTGTTTTGTTTTAAATTACATCCAGATTTAGGTTTATCCCCTAAAAGCTGGTTATTGTCTAGGGCAGTCATTCTGGTTTGCTTGTTGTCCCTGCTAGGGGAACAGACACAGAAACACATGTGAAAGGTCCCTTAAGGCTAAGGCTGCAGTATCTTACCAGGAGCTTTATCAGAGAACCCATTCTCTCACAGACTGCTTCACTCACAGCAGTTTCTGTAGCTTTCCATTCAAGGCCAGAGTTGACTTGCTTTGTTCTAGCAGCCAGAAAAGGGGGGAGAAAGAAATAAGAGTCAATGAGGTTTTCAGACACTTGTGCCTGATGGTAACAAGGAGTAAACAGATACATCTGTCTGCCTGTTGTTTTCTTTATTGGATGTAACCTGTAGTTACATGTGATGATGGTTTGGGTGACACTGTATCGTTGAGAGAAGACAGAGATCCTGCAGCTGGTGGTGAAGGAAGGCTGCCAACATTTAGTCACATCTAATGGAAAATTTACTTCCAATTCAAAATGAGGAAAACAAGATAGTAAGTTAAGTTCAAGTGGGAAACTAGCTGGCAAACAGCAACAAAAATAATTTGGTTGGAGTTTAGGCAAGTTTTTTCCTTTTGCCCTTCTTTATGTATACTAAAAGAAGAGCAGATGAAAAGGATGGCTGGTTGTCAGGGTCCGCACTATATGCGGGGTCCTGATAGGTTCTTTAGGGATCTCAAAGCACAAAAGACACAGCAGGGGTCAAACTAATTTTTCTCTTTCAAGAAATGCACCTTTATTTAGTGNCAATGTGTGGCAAAGGCAAAGATGACTGGATGCAGCAGCTACAGTTGTGTGGTGACCTGCTGGAAAGGAGGAGTTGTGGAGTATGGCCTCATCCACAAAGTGAGGACGTGCCTTGTTGCAGTGACAATTTCCAAGTAGAGACGAGGGACAGAGTTTGTGAGGGGAAAATTTGTTCCTGTTGCATAGACAGGTAAAGATGTAATGTCACCTGCTAAAGAGTCATAGGACTGACACTTAGACAAAAGAGATATATTTTTAAATTTACATGATCAGAAGGTTAAAAAAATACTAAAATGAGAAATATCACATAGCTCAAAGTAGTTTTGCAGTAAAAAAAATGAGAAGTTGAAGGATAAATGGTTAAGGGACAAAGAATGACATAATTCTGGCGCATACAGTAGTGAGGTTAGAAAAGGGCTAAACCTAATCCAAATAGGCGGTGGGATAGATTAGTGAGGAATGACTGAAGCATTTGTATATCAACATAATAAGCTTAGGCAAACAAAAGCAGGATTTGAGTTCATGGTGTAAGACAACAGAACTTTGAAAATGTTATGAAATTTTTAGAATTAACAGTTCTGTCTGGTCATGAAAGTTATGTTACTGAGAGAATATTTTTATGGATATGGTGCTGTATAAGCCATAAAGAACAAATGAAGCTGTTACTTAATAAGAGTGGTACAAAGATTTGCAATAATCCACTCAGGGACATAAAATGAAATCAGTAATTTGCCTAAATTTACAGCAGAGACAAGGATCTTGAGACAGCATGGCTTTTAGGAATGAGATTGTTGAAGAAGAAATTGTCACTTGGGAGGTGGAGCTAAACTGAGAGTCCTACCTACAGAAACTGAGGAAGCAGGATAGTCTCTACCCCACTTCACATACAGAAATACCAATCCAGGATCAAGAACTTTAAGAAAGATTTACGTGGTATTGTATGTCTGAAGAGCAGGAAAGACTGTGCCTGTATTTAAGAAGAAAAAGTGAAAAAAGGACACATATATTTATTTGTCTTATATTGGCAGTAAACAAGACATAAGGATTAGTAGAGAGGAAAGAATATTTGATGACATAGAACTAGATAGAAAAAGAGATAAAGCACAGGCCATGGGAATCAGGCAGATTGTGTCAGGCTAATTTGAGATCTTTCATGCTATAAATGTTGGAGCTTTTTCAAAGTTCAGAAAAGCATTTACTGCCTTTGTAAAAGCAAAGCTTAGAATGATTAAAAAGTATAATTAAATTATACTTTACAAGACAAGGGAACCACAAATCTGGCAAAGGAACACCTGAAGAAGAATTTAGTGATAACTAATTGCTAAAAAAGTCTACAGCTAAGTGGAGGTTGTGCTATGAGTTCTTCATCAACAAGATGAGAATAACTTTTAACATTTAGTACTTTCAGTAACAACACTTCCACAAAAAAAAATAGTGGAGAAATCTTGCTGATGAGGTTGCACAGTTACCAGTAACACAGCTGGGAGTCAATACAGTCAATACAGGTTAGCTTGGGTAGACCTGAGGACTGAAATAACAATCATGCTAAGCACAGGGACTAGGAGGGAGCAGAGACAACAAAAATGGTGTGGAGACCTGTAAGTGCAGTTAATGCTTCCAGCTCCAATTTCTACATATCATATAATAATCATTGATACTGCCTGGGAAATCTTTATTTTCCCGAAACACCAAGGCTAACAATATTTGGTAAACCTCATGTACAATTCTTTTGCAACATCTTGTCTTCTTTTATTTATCTATCCTTTATTCTTCCCACTCATCCCCTTTGCACACCAGTGATCTACTGCTGCCTGTTTTTTTACAGTCTTTGTTGAAGTAAAATCTTGAAAAATCGAATCTTTCTGTAAATATTAAAAAATATAATCTTCATTTTTTTGTTAAAAAAATGGGTTGAACTGTAATCCTCATCATTGCAAGTTCTTGTTCTCAGTGCTTAGCTACTGAAAGATATGGGTTTGAGTAGCCAGCATGCCCCAAAGCACAAGCTCTGCCCAGTCAGCTAGGGAGAATAATTAGGGTAATTTGTATGCACATTGTTCATGATCATCTCTTCTTCTTGAGTAAAGTATCAGAAGATTTGGTTTGGTAATGAGGTTTAGTTCTAATCTGACAGAAATGACCCTGCCATTATTCAGCTGACTTGTCGGAGAGCAAGTGCTCTGCAGGGCAGAATTTGGGAGCTTCTGGACTAGCTCAAGTCATTGCACAAGCCCATGGTAATTGTGTGTCATGCACTTAAAGCAGATTTCCTGACATTCTGTATGACAACACTTAATGTACATGTATGATATTCTTTTAGGATTAGGCTATTTCTTCATGCCACGTGCTTAAAGTAAAATATTCTGTCATGAATAATTGTGAAATGTCTTGCATGTTTTCTGCAGCACAGATGCTTGCACACTCTTCTAATTAGTCACAACAATGTTTATATGCTTAGCTTCACAGTAAGGCCACGTTTGTCTGCCTGATTAAACTGGAAGTGATTCTGTTTCACACAACCCAATTAGGTGAGACAATTACTAGCACATTTAGTTTGTTCTATTTTGCTCATTAAGCAGCTCTCCTGACCTAGCAGCCCTACATCTATTAGAAATGATGCTTCAGCTATGCATGTGTTCATGTCTGTCTGTATGTGGATGTATATTTATATCTCGGTAAAAATACTGTGATGTCCCGATTTCAAACAGTTCAATAAATTCACAGAATACATTTACAGTGAGAGATAACTCAAACTGTAAAACACAATCAAATTACTATGCACTGAGAAACTCAGCTACTCTAGGAACAGTAGTTTATGAACAAAGCAACAGTAATTGTTTTGCTTCTGTAACCAAAAATCTGCATGCTTTATTCCTTTATATTTTTTTCATCTCAGTGGGATTTCTTGTGTGAAAAGTTTGAGAAGTATTTGTTGTATTATTTTATTTGACTCATTCAGGTAGATTAGCAGATCATTCTGGTGTGACTTCCTGTGGCTATGAAAATGGAGAGATCCTGTGCCAATCTGTAAAAAGCTGGTGGTCCTGTAAGTATATGCTGTCAAAATGTTCTTCTCCGAAATAAATTAATGTCCTAGAAGGCCATCTCAAAATATTTCTTCCCCTTAGACTTTTCTATTACATTTCTATTATTATTATAATTTCAGTGAACCTGACTTCTCCATCACAAACTTGCAGCAAGACACCTAAGTGTGAGTGGGTAAATGAAAGTTAATTGATTTTGAATACTTACTTGAGGAAAGAGGAAAAACACTAAAGAAGTTTTCAGCCTTAAAAATATTTACACTGCAAACATTTATGTGAAAATGTGTGGGAAACACTATGACAGGTATATATATTTGTAGATATTTGTATATATTTGCAGTTCACAATTAGTGTTTGTACATATTTGCAGTTTACAATTACTCCAGAGCAGATTTCTTCAATTTAGATGCTTGTACTTCAAACTAAAACTTTGTGAGAAAATGTCAAGCAGGAATCTTTGGGTTCTTATACCATCCTTGGTTCTTTTTCCCATAGCATATTTTCCCTCCATCACTTCTGTCCCTTGCTCCCTCAGCTTCCTTGATGTCCTGTTGTAAGTTCCCCTTTTTCCCAGACCTGTCAGCAGGTTTGAGCAAGTGGCTCTGTCCCTTCCCTGCCGCAGGAACGTTTTTCTTTCAGTGGCCTTTTGGATTAAGCTTCTGGCTGTGAATCAGCAGTTAAATATATGCATCTTCAAGTGAACAAAATCATAAGCATAGATAAAATTTAAAATGTAAATCTAGGGTAAAAGTGGCTGTGATACTCCAGCTTTGCTTTTCCCTCTCTGTATTTGGATAGCACTAGGTGCTCTGTGGGAGGGTGCCCCACACAGTGTCAGGTAACAAGAATCACTGCATAGTTCTCTGCAAGCAGGGGACCTTCCTGGAATAGAAACCACCACTTTTACTTTCTCAAGGTTTAAATTCCTGCTCTTCATTTACTTCTAAATATTTCGTGTTTGATTGATATCCATTTTGTTGCCTCCAGAAAATGTATAAACTCAGCTTTGATTTACCCTATTGCATCAAGAGCATTCAAAGTCTTTGAGACTGCATGGAAATGTCTCTTAGTGTTCTGAGGATATGAATGCTTTCAGCTGGCTTTCAGAGCAGCCCTCTCTGGCACAAGTAGTCACACGAAACCAGGAATGAGTTTAAACCAGAACCTGACATTTAATCTACGTCAGGTGTATGGGATACTACCTGCTTAAGAACACTGGTCTTTTTTGCCTAGAATAATATTGACTATAGTCCTGTCCTGAATTGTTTTCTGCCCTCTAGTCACCCAAGCAGGTGCAAATATATAATATAGGCAAGAACACTTAAAAGGATATAAGCACTTTGTGATGTGAGATCAAGGTTTCAATACTTCCCATGGAAACAGAGAGCAAGAAATGAGAGCCAGTTCAGCAATGAGTCTCAGTGACACACTGTCTTCTCATCACTTGAGAGTTTTCCTTTGCTCTTCTGACTGGCCATACATTTCTTCCTGAATTCCCATCCAGGTTCACACTCAAGAGGTGTGTCACACAAGACAAGGGTTTATATAAAACCCTTTATATTTGTTCAATCAGCACCCCCAGAGAAGTTGAAACCTTACGTCTGACCGGCCTGTCAGTGCCCCATTTTGAGGACCCCACCGAACAGTCCACTCTATTGAAGCATGGTTTGACCAACCTGTTTAGGTATGTTAGGTCAACACACCAACAATATTCCTACTTGGATCTGGTCGATATTTCCAGTTTTGTCAAGTATGTTATCTGCTGCCTGCCACTCCTCCCTTAGCCCTTGAAGGACTCACACTAAAGTCTACTGAATAATACACTATTAACAAACACACTGATAGTCAAACACTGCGACAGGTTAAGGTTCAGAGATTGCTGTTGGCAAAAAGGAATTTGAAACAATATATCAACTAATTCTAATCACCAATGAAATAGACATGGGACAAGACAGGTTCAGCCTGTTGACTGTTCCCAGAAGTTATGATGGAGTCTTCCCTCCTCACTTTACTATATTTATATTACTTCCTTTGAGGGAAAAGAAAAGGTAAAATTACAGTTGGTGACATTTCATGTTGATGTCATGTTTGAGTCACTAGTATGGAGGGTGTGAAAAGCAAGATGCATTTTTGAGCTAATGAAGCAAAGACCAGCTTCAGGTTACCATCTGGTTCATTCCTTTGGCTTAGCTCCTGCTAGCTGCATGTTTTCAGTGGAGCATAACCACAACACCACTGTGTTGCTCCATCCTTTGTTTCATATCTGCATTGATTTTGACAGACCACGACCACAGCACCTCTATGCTGCTCTATCCTTTTTTTTTTTTCATCTCATGCTCAGAGCAGTACAGTTCTCAGTATTCTTGCTCCTAAGGTGTGCAGACCCAGTCCCTGCTGAACTATAGCCAACACACACAGTCCTTCATGAGCTTTGTTTTGTGATCTTCTCCCATAAGGTGGATCAATGGCTTCCCATTAGGAGGACACAGATACATGGTAGGTGTTCAGGTTTTGATGATTTTGGTCCTCATTGCCAGGACTTTGTACAAAATATCAGCACAGTCCGTGGCCCTGAGACCAAGTATGAGCAAATGACTTCTCAGCCTAACACCTCAGAGGCACCCACCCAAAAGGGAGAACAACGGATCCCCAGGCTTTTCTTCACTCAGAACAATTAAATTTCATTTCTACAAAGGGGACACAGTTAAGAGGAGAACTTTAAATCCTCCTTTCAAGAGAGTAGTATCAAATAACCATATGGGCACTCTCACTGGGGACAAGATTTGGCAACAGTGAGAAATGAGCCTGAGTTTCCTACATCCTGGATCTGGCTGCTCCAACTTACGGATCAGACCAAAGAAAGCCATCATCATAAAATAAATATAAACAGATAAGCTGGGGTAATATCCAAGCAATTTTAAGTGGGTGAAATATTTTTAGAAGCAAAATTATTATTTTCCAGTAAAATATCACATTTTCCTTTCTCATAGATCTAGAATACATAGAAGGGGGGGGTTATAATGGATCAGTACTTGTGGAATACCCCTTAGTCTTTCTATACCTAGTTTGATTAACTAGAATTTGAGAAACTTTTCTTGTCCTGTCCATGGCAGCCCACAAAGATCTAACTTTTTTCCATTATTTTTTTGCCTTTCTTGCAAAGTAAAGCACTGTGTAAACTCATACACAGGCTCTTAAAGGACAATGCATAAATGTACACTACAAGTCATACCTAAATCAATACCAATGTCATCATTATTACATTTCAGCACATATATTCTGCTGCTGAGCACAGTTGTATTTGAAACTGTTGCATTTGGTATGGGAGAGAATTCATTTTCTTATGTGGGAGTTTTTCATTTGCTTGTGATTAACACCTCCTGCCTTTTAATTATTGTTACAGGTATGAATTACTATCTGGCTATTATACCCTTCCTGGGGGCAGTGGAAGCTGGCCTCTTTGGGCAGCTGCCGTATGAGATAGAAATATTGCCACCAGAGGAGCAAAAAGATGATTTCTGTTACAGCGTTAAGGACTGCAGGTCTCGCATGCCCAATCTCATGGATGACTGGAAGGCCTTTTTTGAAGTAAATAATTTTTTAAAAAAATATTTTTAGAAATTATATCAAAATATTAGTTTTAAAAATTATTATTACTGTCATTTTTAAGAATCAGAGAGCTTAGTTTGTCTCAATAGCAGCTTCATATAAAAACAACAAGCAGCAAAAATGGAAAACATAACTTTTAGTGAGTCAGAGCTAAGTAGGACAGGATTTTTACAAGTTACGGATTTTTTTTCTTCCTATCAGACAGTTCTGTATTTTGGCCTCTGTTCCAAGACATGGTTTTGTATTCAATTAGATTTGTATTCTTCCAATATTGCTTATGCTAGAAATGCAAAATAAACCTGTGAGATGGAACACTGCCCTTAAGAAGTGGCCTTTGGTTGGTTTTATAGGGCTCATTTATTTCTTTAAACATCGAAACTTGAAAATGCTGAAACATCATTCAGAAGGATACCTATATATGCAAGTAGCTATTCTCTTTCCTCCTCACTCAGCTGTTCTCTAATCCCAAATATGACAATATTTCTTACTTCATAGATTTAATAGCTATTTTTTATAGCTAGACTACTGCAGTCAACACTTTTTGTTGGTAGTCAAATAATTGATAATGATCAGAAATGTTAAACTATAAGTCCCACTTGTGAGTGAAGGTAGATGGTTTAAGAGTATGACTGTATTTGTCTTCATAAGTTCATTTTTATCATGCATCATGTTTCAGAAGTTATTGTTAAATATCTACTCCTCAAATAACCATAATGATAACAAGGATCATTTTCTTATTTTTCTGAAATTCTTCAGAAAGTTGTGGTCAAAGGAATATAGACAAGTTTTCAAGGAGTCACATATTTCAGTACTGAATCTTCCATGGCACTCAGATACAAAAGTACAGAATTTTTGTAACCAAATACTGAAATTATGTGGATAAAACTCTTGCAATGTTGAAGTTGAAGAACAGAAACTACCATTAACTATTCAAACACAATTTCCTTTAGCTGTCAAACATTATTTTGTGAGGTATGTGCTTATACTAAAAAAATAATAATTGGGTTTAAACCTCCCCTTTCATTCTCTGCCCTTTTTGCTCCCTGTTGCTGTAGTATCTGTTATCTACAGAAGACAAAGCTGTGAGCTCTGCCAGCTTCTCCTCCTTCGATATGGATGATGCCCTTGGCTTCATGTGGAAGGCACACACCGCCTCCATTGCTTATGCACTCCCCAAATTCTGGGACAGGTAAGGAGAATAGAGCAGTGGAGGATCTTTCCACCTCCACGACTCTTTGGGAGGATGGTGACCTAACAAAGTCTGCATGAGCTTTCATACCTTAGGCATCTACTCTTTAGGCTCTGCTCTTCCTTCCACTCTCTGAGTGTGGGATGATCAGTGAGAGATGGCTGCCCAAATCGCAGAGATCAATCAGGCTCTGGCTTAAAATGAGATGCTGGTTCCCCTCCGGGATCCAGGGCCTGATTCAGGAGCTGTGTTTAATCTGGGCAGAGGCAGGGTTGCCAGGAGAAATTAGGTATAAAGTACTTAAGGAGGCTTTAAGCCACTGTGGCACTGAGGCCACTCAGGATTTTATATTGAACAAAAGTCTTTGGGATAAATTATTAACTAGTGTGTTCTACAGGAAAGTTCAGTTATCTGCTGTATTTTTTATTTTCTTCTCTTTCAGGTTAAAATATCTCTCTGATACAGAAGCAAATTTTGGTGAAGACTGGGGTAATGGTGTAGATTTCATTGCTGCCACACACTTCAGTACAGACTTACTGACCACAAACAGCTTCCAGGTTTTCCTACCCCAGAGGATGCTTATTGAAGGGGATGTCCTCCCATCCATTAGTGACTTCAGTCCAGAGCAAAATAAGGTCGTGGTGTCACTGAGAACTCTTCACAAAGCAAATAAATTAACAGGTATGAGCCTGACATACAGATGTCTGTTGTCCATAGATATTTAATATCTTGTTCTCTCTACATTCATCTTTACATGCATCTTTCTCCATATGAATACAGTGAATGTTTGATATAAACACATCTTAGAGACTAATAGTAAAACAGCTAAAAATATGACCATAAGCAAACAATACACCAGACAGCAAATGCTAGTGGTATAACACTGACAATATGAGGGATTTCAGTGAGAAAAAAAGCATTTTGGGAACAGATGATCTTACTCTTTCTTTTCCCAGTTTTCACAGGAACTTTAAAAACAGAGACTTTTTTTGTGTTTCACCAGTTGAATCTGAAACCATTAAAGGTGTAAATGAAATTATTAGACTAGTTGAACAACAAGAACAACAAAAACCAACCAACAAACAAACAAAAAACAAAACCAAAAAAACCCCACAACCAAACAAAAAAAGTATATTATCATGAGCGACAGTTTTGGTGCCCACAAGTGTTCTGGTTTCAGTTTTTGGTTTTATCTCAGTCTTTGATTTAACAGAGATCAGTCCCAGTAGTACTGTATCCTTACACATTGCTGGCTTCTCTGTATTCACCAAAATAGGTCTTGCATCACCATCCAGTGGCGCAATACAGAATTACACTCTCCTGAGGAGAGATCTTTTATATATACTGCTGGGTTGCCTATTTTTGTTTGACCTTTATAAAGCAAAGTTATTTTAAATCTTTAAATGAAAATAGAATGTAAAAACACACTGAAAAATTAGCATGCCTAGCTATGGCATTTGTGATCCTCTTCTTCTATCTGTACATTTCACTGAAAATTCTCTCACAAGCTGTATTTAAAGTTGAAAAAGATGAAATAAAGCTATTCAGTACTACAAAAGAGCATCCTCCCAGCTGCAGAGAGCTTCCATCACATTTTCCACATAGCATTATTCTTTGGACTCTGAATAAGGTCTGAATAGATCCATCTCCTGCCTGGCAGTCTATGACACAGTTCAGGGTTTCTTGACATGTCTCGAGGAAGGGAGAGGAGCACAGCAAGTAAAAATAGGACCAGAAGGATGGGAAGGAGGGAGGAGAGCACCAGGTGAACACAGCACTGCAGGGAGAGAGAAAAGGATGTATGGATATTGAACACTATAAATGGAAGGAAAGAGATTAAGAATGGTGCAGCCACAATGAGTTCCATAGCTAAAATCCCTTGCTTTGCAAGGAAGAGATTTCCCTGACTTTGCTCTAATGATTGAGCTTTGAATTCAGCTGAGAATGAAATGCCAGCTAATTCAGCTTGGTAACAGATTTGCAGATCAGAAAAAGGAGTTTCAAAATAAATTTGACTGCATTTAAATCCACAGCCTCAGCAGGGACCTGAAAGACCTAACCTTAGTGCTACAAAACACAGGTGACAAAATATGCTGCTTTTGTAGATGCTTTTAAATACAACCTGTGAGATACAGGGTTCTCTACTGGTAATGAGAACTTCAACGGCAAACAGAGGGTCTTGCTACCTCCTAGGACTGCACCCTGTCCAACCCAGAGTGGGACTTGATTTCTTGATTCAGAATTTGATTACTTTTTATTTTTGTTTAGTTGCCCCTGCTAGTCCAGCAGAAACTGTATTGAGAGAGTGCTGTGCTGCTTCTAAAGCTTTTTCTAGCTTTTTCTAGATCTAAGGCTGATGCTCTGCCTTTCACTGATACCCAAAGGCAGAACAGGAGGAGAATGAATTCTCCTCCTTAGTTTTCTTTTCCTCTTAGTTTTCCACTAGACATTTTTACCTTCACATTTCCCCTCTACCCACTCTAAAGATGAGCACTGAGTGGAGTGAGGAGTGAGCAGTGAGTATCCTGCAAACAGGTGCTAATGCTAACTAAGGCTGGGTTGGCCAAGATGCACTTCCAAGAGAACCACTCCTTATCACCTGGACAGAAGTATTAGGATAATTTGCTTCTTTAGCTTGAGTTTAGCTGGCAGAGAGGGAACGCTCTGTTTTAGAGTGTAAACGAAGACAGGCCCGATTATCCCAGGCTCCTGATCCATAAACAAGGAAGCTCCGTGCCAGAGCAGACAAAGACCATCCCCGTAAGTCTTCAATCATTTCGACCTGCAACACTGGTGACAAGGGAACAAGCCCCGTTGTCTGTCAGTACAAAGGATCCTGAGCTGAATGACTGGTCTGCGTCTCCCTGCACATTTGTAGGCAATTATCACCCCATCGGCAAGCTCCAGCTCTGTCTGCATTTCACTGTCCCCAGGAGAGTGTCGAGCGCTTACTGCCAGACGAGCGCTTCTTCCCTGGTACGCTGCGAGCTGCATGTGCTCCATGCTAATTTGACAATGTCATGTTGCGTTTCTTTCCAAGGAGGATTGTCGCTGAAGCTCTGGCAAAAGGCTATGTCCACTGAAGCAGGAAGAAAAATGGGCCGAAAACTGATTGAAGGCTTGGTTTCGAGCCAGAAGCTCGAACTACTTGACCTAGTAGGAATTTAGAATTATTTGGAAGGAGATGATTTGAAAATTCCCAGTCCCTTGAGAAAGAGTGATTCCAACATTGATTTAATCTTTTAGCAGACATGTGTCTGGTAATCTGGTTTTGGTAATTTTCTACAGCAGGATTTCCTGAGTAGCCATGCATGTCTCTCTCTCATATGGAATCGATATTTTTAGCCTTAATTGTCCTAATTATCTCATTTATTTAACTCGATTTCTTCTAAATAAAAAACCTCACAGAAAAGTCTTACTTTACTACTTTTGTGACCTTATAAATAATGTATCATAATTGGAGACAAAATTAAAAATATGCAAAATATATTCTTTCAGACTGTTTTTTCCCCTTGTAGACAGGGATTTAATTAGATATGCAATTACTCAGGTCCTTGATGGTCTAACAGGTGATCATGACAATTTTTTTTGAAGTTCTGATCCAAAAGCAATGCCTTGACTGTTTGCCAACAAAGCTGTAATTTCGCAGAGCAGCTACAATCAGACTGGAAGCTTTCAGGTTTTTCAGATTAAATACTTGAGTACAGGGAGATTCCCTTGCTATGCTGCTTTGCCACAAGTAAATGCTTTAGGTGGTAGAGCAGAGCCAGTCCAGAGCAGTCCTGAAGCAAATTAACTTACCCCATACCAGCTTTTACATGACAACAGAGATTTCTTGTATCTGATTCATTTAACTTACTTTAAGAAAACTTGGATCTATATATTAATTTATGCGATTATGTACCCTGTGTAACCACAGGCTGCTTTTCCATCCCTCCACTGCAACAATCCACTTTTTACAGTGTGTCATATGTTGGATTTGATTACTGAGGAAAAGCTGTATTTGTAATGTTTGTACTCCCAGTGCCTGGAACACTCAGACCCAAGTGTTGATCCCAGTCTTCGAGGTGATAACACACACTTGGAATCAATTATAACTTGAAAACAGAGGTTGTGGGGAGGTGGGTCAGGGGTCCTGCATGCAGACAGGGCTCTAAATTTCTTGGGAAATAAGGAAATGAATGAAAGATGTCTTTGCCTACAGCAGAGGGCTTGAAACTAGATGACCTTTAAGGTCCCTTCCAATCCAAACCCTTCTGCAATTCTATGAAAAGAAAATTATTTCTTTCCATTCCATCTTCCTGGTTTGATTTGTCCTTTCTTCCCAAACTTGCATGATATTTGCACTATAAATTAAGAAATAAGTATCGTCACATTGAGCAGTTAAACAGCATTCTGTCCTTTAATGTCCCAGGACAAAAGTGTTAATTATTCATTGTCATTTAATGGATAAATACTTAATGTACCATCATTAACTAACAATTTTCAAAGGAAATACATTAATGAGGTGTAAGAAAATGTGGGAGTTTTTACCTTAATTACCTGGTTCATAGATCACACTAATTAGATTCCAGCAGACTTTAGATATAATCCAAAAGTAATCACCACAGCTGCCAGCTGCTAAAATATTAAGTTAGTTGTACTCCAGAAAAGTTTGAAAATTTTTTGACCTTTTCTGTGGTTAACTTAGATTTAACTTAAGGTGTGCTTTGAGAAAATAAAAAGAGCCATTAATACAAACTTACAAACTACAAACTGCTGCACCTGAGGGAATATTTATAAAACACATTTTTAAAGAGCAAATAACTCCTTATCTGAATTTATGAAACATTAGGAAATAGTTCAGAATTTTGAAAAACAGTCATCTTTCTTAATACAGCATCAAGCGTTTATGTATTTCATACACTTTGTCCTAACCCAACAAGACAACCAGTCAGATAAAGACTTTAGAAATTGCCCAGTGATTGCTCTTTGGAAGCTGAGGAATGTATAAAAGTTTAGACAAAACTTGGGATGGGGGTCTCTTTCTTATAAGGAGAGTAGAGCCAGTTATCTTGAAATAGAATAGATGCATACTTCCAGGAAATCTTCTGAGTATCAGAAACTTAACAGAGAGAAAAGCATCAAGAGAAACCTATAGAAGTGTGGTAGGATGTCTTTGGAGAGGAATGGGAGAGCACTCAAGGATCCTGCTTTCTAATAAGACCTAGCAAAGGCTGACAACTACCTAAGCAGGGGTTTGCCCAGCGAGAAGGGCTCAAAAAGCATAAGGGTTTTTCCTGCTCAGCATTAGTCTGGCGTTTGCTGCTCGGTTCTTGTGCCTTTTACACATGTGGTCTCTCTACCCAGGAATGCCTGGCATTAAGTAGGGTTAGTTCTTATTTGACAGAGGTGGTGTTTAAAAAAAGAAAACCCACAGCTGGCTTTGGAAAGCCAGGGGGTTAAACTTCTGTACATGCTTGCAAAGAGCAAGTCTAAGGGAATTGGAACAAACAACATTTGGGAGTGAAGAAGGGAAGTTTAGAAATGAAATGTGGTACATGATAAAGGAAGAACATGGGAGAATGAAAACACACCAGAAGAGAGCCTGTCCATCCTCAAAACTTGGACAATACTGCTGAATACTGTGTAGTGCCCTCTCCACAACTCATTTTAGACAGGTCCGCTCCTTATTTCTGAGTGCTGTGCGTTTTTCAGTGCCTTTGCTACAGGAGTGATCACATTTCTGAGGAATGGTCATAAGTGAGGTTCTTGTCCTTGTCCATATATTTGCAACTGGGCATACAGCTGCTGTGCCTTACCAAACACTGTCCTAAACTTACCTCACAGAAATATGTAAGTGTTGACCTCTTCACCTATTCTTCCATAAGGGGAATGGCAACTTGTCCTTCTCTAGGAAAGGTAGACCACTTCACAGCATGGCAGACAGATGTCAGCAGGCACTTCTTTAGCTTTCTTAGGCATCAAGACATGGAGCTTGCAGGGCAACACCCAAGGAAGTCATTAGCAAAGATGACAAAATCTCTTTTTTCTTTTGAGTAGGAATTGGATTTCTACATATTCCCTTTCCTATTATCCCTAATCTGTGGAGAATTGGGCGTTCCTTTCCAGCCTATGCTCTCTAATGAATAATAAAGTGCTTTTTTTTCTGGTGGGAAAAACCACACCTGGCAGGTGTGGAGGGAAGAGCAAAAACATTCTTGCCCAAGGCAGCCTCTAATGTGGCAGATAGGAGTGTTTTGCTGGGAAGCAGAAGATGTAGACTTGGACTCTGACAGATAGAAGGCAAAACTAACCTAAGTACTCTAACTGTTGTGCACAACATTAAAAACCCTCTGCATTTTCCAAACTCAAATTGTTCAGTTACTTTCTCTGACCAAGGCATTTTTCCTGCCCCTGTCAGCAGGGTGTTGGAAGCTGTGGACCTTCAGTTCCTGCTACCAAAGGTAATGAGATTCAAGATGATGACCTCTTATAACATCTCTGTCTCCCTAACCTCAGTGACCCCAGGAGGAGCACGTTGCCTCTCTGGTTTTGATATAACTTAAAAATATGAATATGCCTGTAGATCTGAGTCTAAGCTAATTTTGTATTTAATCTCTTTTTTACAGTGAGACACAATGGCCATGAGGTGTTTTAAGAACAGTGTGCATGGCATGAACTGCCTCGGGCAGGGGCTCTCAAGGATCCCTAGGAGGGTGTAGGGGAGCCTGGGGCAGCAGGCCTGCCTAACTGCACCAGCTGGAAAGGGCTGTTTGGTTGGGAAGCTTGACAGTGGCTCAAAATGGGGTTCAGAAGATGAGGAACAGAGGCAGAATCACGTAAAGATTGTTAGAAGACATTTATGACTACTTAAAACATGGTTAGAAAAAACATGATAATTTAACAATGGTTTTTAACTAATCAAACTCTCCAAGACAGAAAGCAATAAAATAAAATCGTTAATGTATCTCTCTTCTGCAAATTTTTTTGTAGTTATGGGAAAATTTGCATGAACTGTTTTTGCGTATGTTTGCAGGAAAGGGCTGCAGCAGGTATGGTGGACAGATAGTGGCAGTATAAACCAACCTTCTGGACTTGTAAAGTCATTTCAGAAAGAAAAGCTCTTTCTACCTCTCCTTTTGTGTGACATTAGGTCCCAAAATACTAACAGATAGGATCACTGAACCTAAGAGAGCAGGCAAGTGAAATAGAGGGGAAAATAATCTTTTTGCTGATGAAGTAGCTGTAGTGCCTCATGTGGGGCAATCTTGAGCCCCACTCAGATCCTTCCTCTGCACCATGAGGACCAGAGGAATTACAAAAGAGTGGTGTATGTGCAATAAAGGAAGATCAGAACGTCTGAGGATGCCCTGGGAAGAGTTACTGCTTTCTGAGGCTGGCCTGAGCCTCTGGCTGCCAGCACTGGTGCAGGCAGGGCCTCAGGGACAATGTCACAGACATGGGGATAAGGCACATGGATGTGCAGGCAGGGCCTCAGGGACAATGTCACAGACATGGGGATAAGGCACATGGATGTGCAGGCATTTTTTAGATCCTGGTGGAATCAGCCCCTTGAGACACCATGAAACTAAATGTTAACAAATATGAGGAATTTAAAGTTATTTGAGAAAATTAAAATGGTCAGACTGAGCTGTCCATCCTGATATCCCCACTCTGAACCGAGCTGGCAGCAGTGGACTGGGGCAAGAGCAGCAAAATCAAGGCAAAGGAAGGAGGAAGGGAAATCTCTTTTCTTACTCAGCCGGCCAGCAGCTGGCAGTCTGCACTTGTATCAGGCCCACATGGTTTATCAGTCCCAGAGCTGTGAAAGGTTATCTTGTAAAGCACAAAAACCCAGGCAAAGGTACAGAGTAAGTTTATCAAAAAGATCTATTATTGCAAAGCACAAGAACCCTCCCAGCACACAGATACATTATGAAAACAAGGGAGGAAAATTAAAAAACAAATAAACAGCAAAACCTGTCACTATTACATGAAGTAAAAGCAAGAGAACATTCTCTTCAGAGACTATCAGTTTTAACGTGGTGTCAGGAAGATGAAAGTTTACATGGTAAATGCGCATCAAAGTCTAAAAATGTAAGGAAAACACCTGGACAGTCTTAGAAGGGGTAGGAAAGATATCATATGTGTTAAGCAAGGATAAACAGTGGTTTCCTATTGGGAGCGTTGTGGTAGATAAATGTTCCTGTGACAAGCGTTATTTAAGCAAAAGGGTTTTGGTGTTTAAAGAAGAATGCAGAGAGAAGATTCTTCTTATCTTCCCAGGCACAAGAGCTGGATATATATAAAAAATGTGCATGTTGATCATCCAAACAGAAAAATCTGTCTCACTAAGGGCTTATGCACACATGGGGTGCTGTGGAAGCAGCTGCTTCTGATCAGGCCCTCAGTGAGAACACACTTGAAATACTTCTTAGCATTAAAAGAGATAAGCCTTTAAGCTAACAAGTCTGTGCAAAAGCTTATGCCAATCTTTTGCAAAGCAAATATCTTATTATTTAAATACACTTGTATTCTCTTCAGGCATAGCAATTGTGGTCTGTGTTCAGCTAAAAAATGGCTTTCCCTTCCTGAATGCAGTCATCTTGAGCATTAATGTCTGGGAGTGATAATCATGTCCCTCAAGGATTGTCATGACATTATAGCTTTGTCAAACATGTATTAGCAAACAGTATGAAATCACCGTGGTCATCTGTGTGCCATAAGGGAATCACAATACTTATTAAGTCTTTAATATCAAACACAAACCTTTTATCAGGATCTTACTTCATGTTTCCTTCCTCCCCTCCTCTTTCTCCACCAAGACTGGATGTCCTTTCTTCACAGCACAAGACAGCACCATGTTCTCTCTTCCATCCAGAACTGAATGCAAATGGCTTTGTCCCGCTGTATCATGTAAACTCAACAGAGAGGATAGTTCCCATTTCTGTCATAGGACATGATGTTGGCTCATGTGCCTGAGGAAAAGATGTGGGAGACATCTCTGCTACTAATATATTCACAGAGTTCATAAAACTGCCATTTTTACTCAGAAGAATGAAGCTCATTCAACTCAGCAAGGCTGAATATACAAGACAGAACTGCATCACATGACAAGGGTGACAGAACCAGGCTCCCTATGTGAGAGGATCTATGCAAAGAAGAGAAATTGCTTCTTTGGAAGCATTTTAAAGGGAAGAATTTCCAGAAAGGGCTGATAAGCCTTTGGGTTTTTTCACTAGATCCCAAATGCCGATGTAGAAAGAAGCTTAGGTTTGTTGGGAAAATTACTGCATCCCACTTTTTTCACACCCATCCTAACACTTATATCAACTTGAGGACACCTTGTTCTTTCTAGGCTATCTCAGCCTCTCCTTATATGTCAGACTCTCCATGTCCTCAACCATCCTCATGGGTTTTTGCAGGACTCACTGCAGTATGTCTGCATCTTTCTTGGATCAGGGAGCACAGAACTGACAGAGTAGTCCAGATGTGGCTTCAACAGTGCTGAGCAGAGAGAAGAGTCACCTCCCTCTACCTCCTTGCACATCCTGCCACTGAAGCCCAGAAGGTGTTGGTTTTCCTCTTCTCCTTTCTTCTATGGAAACCTGGTACTTTACTGAAGGAAATCATGGTAGTAACATACCACAGCTTTCAGAAATCCAGCAGATGACATCACATTCAGTAGTAAAGTAAAAAAAAAGAGAAAAAACCCCAGTAAAATAATAAAAAAATTACTTTATTCAAATACCAGGTTGCTGAAACAAATGGGGTTGTTTTGAGACATACAGATTTTTTTAAATGCTTAATATGTATTTAAAATACCCACAAGTGACATGGCAACCACTTTTGTACACACCTGCAGGACATATTAACCAGTGATATGCAAAACATTGTATGCTTCATATGCATGGAATCAAAGTACTCTGAGCAAAGTTCTTAATACTTAAATTGTAACTGATTTTAATGAGGATGAACATTTGTCTTGAATAAATTAATGTGAGACAATATTAAGAAATCTTAAATTAATTTGCATTAGTGAAAATTAATCATTCAGTAAAATGTTAATAGACAAGTCTGAAGACACTTTCCTGTCTGCTTGAAAAATCTAGCTTTAAAGTATACTAAGGCATTTTTTGAGTCTTTGCTTTTTAATTCCTCAATAGAACTAACATTAGGGTATGTCCAGGCTTTCTAAACACATTCCCTTTCTCCACATTGCTTATTTCTGTATATGCCACTCTGATCAAGCTGCTATTGCCTCTGGAAAATCTCTGGCACATCAGCTGTGTGTTTACACATCAGTTCTTGATAGTTTTCTCCGAAAGTCAAATCACTGCCAGAGGGTTATGCACCTACCTAGGTGGATAGGGATGGACACTAACCCTTCAGATCTCACTTCCATCTATCATTCATGGCAGCATTTTCAGCAAATGGTTGAATATAATAACTTCAGTGTGATTCTAGATGGTAGTGGTACAAGTGGTTATGGAGATGCCAATGTTACATAATTTAGGCACTCCTGGGCCTTGTGAGAGGAGTGGCTTTGCTTTCCAGTTTGTGCAGTGGTACTACTTGTGCCTTTTTCATCACGTGAAAAAGTGGCAGAATCTGGTCATTTCCAGTTTTGAGCCTTAACCTGAAGTACATAAGACTGGCTAAAGAAATGAATGTCCACCTCAGATTATCCTTTATTACCCTTTCCTTATCAAAAGAAAAACCCCCAGACCAAAACCCAAACCCAAAGGAAGCAACCATGCAGCTGTTTCAGTAAGGGATGTTCCTTTTGCATATGCCCCACAGAGGTTTCAGAGATAACTGGAATTTCAGGTGCAGTAAGAATGAAGGATTGGACTTGGCATCGTTCTCTGAATTCACTAATAAATATGTACAGAAGAGCTTTGTCCCTTCAAAGGGTCATGAGACATTAGCTGGTTTGACTTCTTATTTAGGACAAGTAAGCAGTTTAGTTTCACAGGGGATTATTATAGCTAAATCACAGCCTTGTGTGCTCTTCACGAGTCAAGAAGGACATTTTCATGAGCAGCTTTTTCTTATAGTTGTGGTCAATCTTGATGTGTGAAGGACACAGCTTCCTACTTGTTTCCAGTTAATTTCAGAATTATTTTCCTTCAGATGTCTCTGAAAACAAACAAAACAATATGACAGGGTGAAACGGGAAATTTTATATTTGGATTTTAAAATTGCACAGGGAGTGCAGGTGAATGAGCTCTTGAGTCAAATTAATGGCTGCGAGTTAGGGCTTGTCTGTACCATAAAATGGTTTGTCAGTACAATTACACAGCAATCCGAAGACTACAACAAAAATAAAGCTAATATATGATTCCAACACAGCTATGCCAGCAACTTTGCTTAAGTATGTGAAACTCCTAACAGTAAATTTTTCTTTTACTGGTATAGCTTATGCAGTTTAGGGAAACATTTAACCTACACCAGGCAAAAGAGCTCATTTAGTCAGTATAACCTGTGACTCCATCAAAAAGTATTCCTAGTGTATCTCCAGTGTGATTATAACCATGGAGCCTCCTGTTTCATATTCTGGTCCAGCAGACATAGTAGAAGAGATACCTTCTTTTTGGGAAGAAGCTTTCCAAACGATGTGCCCTGTGACTGATGTAACAGAGCTGCAGGCCTGGAGGGAAGTTAATTAATAATTTAATTAATATTTATTGGCAGTATGCCAGTGTGTCAGACTTCACCAGTGGGCTGTGTTCCCAGCTCTGCCAGCTATGGAAACAAGTTTGAATTTGCCCTGTGGGGGAATGCTAGGGCTTGTTTGAGTAGGAAGAACATCTAGAACATCTAGATAATCATGATAGTCTTCTCTGCCCTAAGGGTCTCTGAACCTACAACCAACCTGCTTTGAGACAGGTTCTTTGAAGTCCTGCCTGAGTCAAAGCTAAGATTTGCAGCTCTTAGAGCAGCACACTCTTTATTTGCCCCCTCTTGACTCTTTCTTCTCTCTGTAATCATCACTGATTGCAACCTGGAAAAAAGCTTTACTTCTCATATTAGAGAGAAGTGAAAACAGCAGGCAGCTGAAAAATTACCTAACCATGAAAATTAGCAAGGTAGATGATGCCCCCAGATCTGCATTGAAAGTTACTTAGGAAGGGGACTTTCAAAACTGCCAAGAACACATAACTACAGTCATGGATTTGGGTTCCTCACTCCAATGTACCCAAGGCTGCAAAATCTGCCTCACCCTTTCACCCGGAGGCTTTTCTACAAAAGAAACAACTCTCTCAGAGGGTCAGTGGCATGACAGCTCTAGAAAAATGCTCTAGAGATATGCCCTAGAAAAACAGTACAAAAGGATTAATGAAGATTCACTGGCATCAGACACGGTGATTTTCATTTATAGCACTGTCTCTAGATTTCAAATACAAGGTAACCTGCATCTCAGCACAACCAATGTAAAAAATAAAGAAAAAAATGCACCTTAATCTGTTTCATACAATTAGTTTTTAAAAAAATTGGTACAAATTGAAAATAAAGAATTTTTTTTTCTCCAAACAAAACCACCTCAACTGTTGAGTTTATGAAAACAGGAAAACACAGCTGTGTAGCTTTTTCATTCCTTACTGCACTTCTCTCTTTTCTACTTTTCTTTTTTTTGCATCCTATTTAATAAGCACAGAAACTTAGTCAACTGAGACCATTCTTTTTCCAGCTTTCATGTGCACTTCAAGTCCAGAAAGCAACTTCCTGAAACAGCCTGACAGCAGTATGCATTTTCAGCTCTCCAGGTGGCTGGACCATGTTGTTTCTGTCCTTTTCCAGCCATGAGTTACATGCAGCTATCAGCACTTAAGAAAGACTCTGCCTTTTCTGGTTTTGCCGCTGAAGTTTTTGTGGTTGTTGCTGTTCCTGTTCCTGCATGCCTCCATCTCATTTTTGGTGACAGGGACATAGGAGGAGACATTACAGCAGCACCAGAATTATTCCAGTTCAGTGGTTGCAATGGACCTTCTATCTTCCCATTTTCTCACACCGAGAAAAGCCACTGTTAATATTTGTAATACCGTCCAAAAGACTGTCAAGCTGAGGGCTATACTCATTAAAAAAGAAGAAACAATTTATGGCAGTAAAAGGAGAGAAACTTGTCATGCTGAAAAGAAACCCACACATTTAAATGCTTCCAGGGTGGTGTGGGGTTTTTTCTTACTTTCTCTTGAATCTCTAATAAAAGGTTAAAATATGCTAATGATGGTTGTTGCTATAGCAAGCTCAGGCATCTGTAGTGAAATCCCTTGCTTAATTGTTTATTGTTCTGGAGTGATGAGGTCATGTTAACATCATTGACCCTCTGGCCACATTTATTCTATCAAAATTAACATAGCAATGACCTGAGGAAACTCTCTGTTCTTTCTTTCTCCCTCCTGCTTAGGGTGAGGACTAGCTTTTTTTTACTAGTATCACCCTAGCAGGCTTCAGCCCTGATCATTGAAAGATTTTGAGAGGGACACTGAGAGGGTGAAACACTGCAAACAATATATACTGTTTCTTTTCTAAGGCAGACCTGACTGCTGAGGTTTACTTCTGTATTTCCTTAAAACTATTTTTCCTCCTAAAAATTCTATTTAAAAGTAATTTTAATCAATAGACTTAATCTTGATAAATCATATATATCAAATAATTAAAAGTAGATATTAATAAATGACATAAATGTCCTGAGGAAAGGAGACACCATGGGTGGGAAATGGTTAACTGATGAATTCTTCATGACCAGATATTAGGTATTTGACACAGGTGAAAGAGACAATATATTTTGGTGCATTACTATCCTGTATATAAGCCTAAATCAGCTAATTTGGTTATTTTATCTGGATACATATTTTGTAAGACTTTTGTTGGTATTAAAGGTTAGTTTCATAGGCCCATGTCAAATTCATATTTCCCAAAACACTCACAAGTGCAAATGTGGAATATTGATAGAAACTTTATGTGCTAGAAAAAAGCCATAGTAGAGATTTCTGATGGCTGGGGGAGACCAGCAGGCTGGAGGAGCCACATGCTCCTTGGCTAGCTAATGATTTCAGAGAGTGGATATATCTGTCAGCCACTTTTTTAAACTCCATTTGGAATTTAAAGGGCAAGGTAGATAAAGACTTTAGAGGAACAGATGCCACAACAGTAAGTGATATGAACAGATGCTGATCCTCTAGGCTGGCATTGCTTCTTGAAAGTATGCTTTCCCCTTAATGCTGATGGTCAGAAGGGATATTTTAGTCAGAAGAGACCTTAATTCCCTCTTTCCCAACTTCTTTACATGATAGAACCTCAACAGCATGTGGACTGGGGAAGTAATGATGTGAAACGTCCTACTTAGTTTCATTTTCAGTCGTTTCTGTAACTTTGGAGTCTCTTTGTGAGCAGGGGGAGACATGGTCATACACTGCCCTGGATGTCATGTTCCTGATGGTTTTAAGCATTGCAGAAAAAGATTCACCTTACTTCATATCCACTATGTTGCTTAACTCAAACACAGTTGTGAATGTTGCAGGTTGTTGTAGGACACGAAAGAAAGATGAGAGACTCCAAATATTTCAGACGGCAACGACCATAGAAAAGGCTTTATTGTCTAATTCTTACTACCTTTTATAAGGTGTTTTGATACAGACTTAACATGATGGGTGAATAGGAATGACACCTCTCTAATCCCATTGGTTAAACTAGAGAAACAGCAAAACACCACCCGGGGAAAGATTGTTTTGAGAAAGGACAGTTGTTTGCCAAGATTGTTTCGAGAAAGAAGCTTTTTTGAGAAATTTTCCCCTGGGAAAAATTTAGCAGCTGCTAGCAGGCTAAGATCTCTCAGACTGAGGAATACCAGGCCCACAGTTGCACATCATTTAAAAATAAATACAAAGTACATTTTCAAATTAAATACTTCATAATAAAATATTTTTTCAAATCTCTGAAACATAATATTTCAAGTTTTTCCTGTGTTTTCAAGGGTTTCTCGTCACAAAAGAACCAATTCAGCCAAACCAAGTGAAATTCATAGAACGTTCAGCTATGAGTGAAAAGAACCGGCACCACAGCTTCACTCATATCTAGAAAAATTCTTATCTGCATTTAGCTGGAAATGATGGCTACAGATTTTTAGAAACAAAGCCATCTTCACTGGCACTTAAAGTCACTGCAGATTGCCAGAGCAGAACCTTTCAGATTTAATGAAAACACAGATAATGCCCAAAAGCCTTTAAAGCATTAAAGCAGTCATGCACAACAAGGCATCCACTTCCAGAAAGAGGAAAAGGGCTGCAGAGTACTATAATTTCATAGCCAATTGGCACAAACCAGAAAAAGGCCAGTGTGCTTCTATCCCCAGAACAACGATAGGTACTCCTTTAACAAAGGTGACATGGCTAAGAAGTTACAGGTGGCAGCTCAGAGGAGCCTTTCCTGCCTTACTCACAGGACATTGACACAACAGTGGAAGTCCCCAGGGGAAAACCTCTCTTGTTTTGGGAAGTGAAGGTTACCAGCCAGTCTGAAAAATCACTCTGCCTGCACTTGTTTGCATCCACAAACAAGTGATCCCAGCTTACACTCACCTTCTTCCTTTGGAGAGAGAAAGATCATTTCTAATGCTGGTGTCATGAAATACTTTTTTGATGTTTTCAATTATGTTTTCATCAATATAACTGTAGTCATGCTCTTCTTCCTCTTCCTCTTCCTCTTCCTTTTCCTTGTCCTCTTCTTCTTCCTCTTCCTCTTCCTCTTCTGTCTCATAGTTTCTTGCTAGTCCTGAAAAATTAGCAAAAAATAACTCTAAGAAAATGGAAGGCTGCCCTTGGCCTGGAGAAGAAAAATGGTACAAGTCAAAAAGACAAGCATAAAAGCAAAGAAAACAATGTTCTCTTCACTTTTATGTTTTTCAGAGATCTTGAATGACTCCCTCAAATTCCTGAACAATATCTGTGAAGAACAAAGATGAAAATGAGCTGAGCACTTTACAAGAGAGTCTTCACTCAAGAACTCCTATTTCAGTTTTTGCTCAGGCTTGTATCTCTAAGTGGACCATTCCCTGCTATCCATGCATGAATAACTTTGAAGTTTATTGAAAGGTTTAGCTGGTGTAATCACTAACAGCATAAAAGTAGGCAGATAAAATTATCTGACCATATCAAGAGAAGAGCACTCCTCTTGCCGTGAGTTGCATGTACCATCCTTATCACAGATGTGCTCCAATGCTTTTGTGTTCCATTGCCTGACAAGAGGAGCCCTGCAGCTAGAGAACCACAGCGTTACCCTTGGAATTTCCTAGAGTCAGAACCCCCATTTGCTTCTTATTTAGAAGGTGATATAACAGAGACACAGAGTTGAGAATGGCATGAGGTTAAGATGAAAGGTTTTGAAGTGTATTTCCTTACATTCACCTTGACTGGCCTGAAGCAGCACTGAGGACAAACCTTTCAGAAAGCAGCAGTGTTTTCCCACAAGAGCAGAGACCCTCACTGGAGGCCTCTTAACAGTTCCAGTGCTGTGGCAGGTTCTACTCTGCATCTGGGTACTGTGATAACTCCACTTTACAGCTCACAATGGCTCAGGCTGCTGCCAGGAGACCCCAGGGTCTCCTCCCCTGCTTGGGTGGTCCACCACTTCCCTGAGGCTAGAGGAAGCTCTGCAAGACATGTGGGACCACTGATCTTATGGAACTAAACTCCATAAGGATTGATCCATGAGTGCCCCATTTCACCCCTCAGAGCCACCCCATCTCTTAGCCCAGCCTGTGGTGGGCAAGAGCCAGTTGGCAATAGGACCAGCTAGAGCCGAGATGACGGTGGTGATATCATCATAGATCTCCTGCCAAGAGTAAATTACCATTAGAGTTTATCAGGAAGTCTCATGGGTTATAGAGCTGAGAGGATAATGTGTTTTTAAAGCCAAAACTTTCACCTGAAATTGCAAACCAGTGTGAAACACAGTTGTGTGTACAGTTATTCTTGATTGATTAATTTTCTAGGACACAGCCTGAAACGACCTACCATAGTGTCCTATCTGACCTCCCAGCAAGCCATCTTTGTCAAACTGGCTCTTCTTTATGAGACCAAACTTCTCAAATAAGAACCCTCTCAGTCTCACATTTTCAACCACCATGTGGCCCTTCAACAAGAGGATAACTATAATTTCTCATCAGTCTCCAAATCCCACTTGTGCTCCTCCTGAGACTCTCCATGACTGAGGTGTCTCTTCCTGAAAACTGGATAATGGTAATTTCTTTCTGAAGGTGTGATCCTTTCCTTTATAGGTTTTCTAAGGCTGGAAAAAAATATGAGGTTAATCAAGTATCTGTCTGGCTACATCAGTGCAGAGTTTATCACAGACCTATATGGCCACAAGTCCCCTGCTACTAAATTAGCAAAGTATTTCCATATCTAGGCATGAAAAGGAAAGAAAACAAAACCCAAAACAACCCCCCAAACATATGATTAGACATGCATGGAAGATCTCACTCACACATGCAGCCACTATCTTGTTAATAAACATTTCCTGGTTTGTAGCTCATTTGCAATTTGGCTGTGCTTGATATTAGTAAAAGCAAACTAATGAATAAAACAGGCAATGAAAGAATAAGCTAATCCCTGTGATTCAGTGAGGGAAATATCGTTTGTGCACTTAGACTTGCTAATACGGATATAAGGTGCAGATTTGCTCATGGATGGCGTAGCCAGGCTTTCTCCTTTCCCAAACACATGTAAACAAATTGATACAATTCTAAGCAAGACAGCTCAAGGAGAAAGAACACTGATGTCATCAGGCCAGACTAAATCACAGCTGTCCCCAGTCCCAAACCTGTTCAGAGTTCCTTTTGAAATACATGTATTTACACTTCAATAAAGCATTAAGCAATGAGTGAGACAAGCTGAACAATCCCAGGGGGATTCTGAACATTGAAATCAATGCAATTTTCTTTACTGTTTGAAAAAATTCTGTTAGCCTCAGCCCTGAATTACTGAATCAGATAGGCCATATCAGTCTGCCAAGAAAACAAGGCTTATGTCATCATGCTGTCCATCCATCAATCGCTTCAATACTTTTACAAGTTTATTTCTGCCAATTTCAGTCAGATTTGAAAAGGGGACAGTAGTTTCACCGTGGTTACAAAAGCTAGAGTTGAATTAGTTCCTCTATTGAAAGAGAAGCAGGCAGAACACAGCTGTTATCCACTCCATTTGGCAGCAGACAGCAGGATAAATCAGAGTGTGCTTATTGGTTGGCCACTCAACACACACACAGCTCCAGACTTGCTCTTTTCCTTTTGGTAGGAACACTACAAGGAGAGTTTTGGTTATTATCAGGAAAGACAGAGAGCAGTATCAGGGGACAACAGTCCTGAATACTTATTAAACCAAATTTCATTAATTCTGCTTTTCCTGGAACAATTTGTATAATTATATTTGCCTTTAGAGTGGCAGGCTAGTGCTCTGCAGACTAAAAATTTCCATTAATTTCAATTGTATCCTCAAGTGAGTAGGATATATTGGCTTTTTCTCGGAATATACTTGCCGTTTTTCACAAATTTCAAGGTCAGAAGTGGTTGTTATAAGTCTCCATTTTGTCCTTCCTCAAAAGGTAGGCAACAAATGTGAACCAACTCATCAAGACCCTTGCTTGAATGAAACAAGCTCTGGAGGCCCCAGCTCATGTACATGTACAACCCTGCACTCCTAAATGCCTCTACCTGTGTGACCATAACACTGTTTAATAGCTATGGTAAATACTTCAGATCAGTTTTAATACTGCATAAATTAACACTCAGCCACACAGCATTTACTGTTTATTTATGCTTTACTTGAAAAAAGTAGTTGTGAAATATTCTGCATAATTATATTATGAACTCAACATGGTAGAACCACATCCTTATTTCTGCACATCACTTAAGTGAAAATGCACAGAACCAAAGGTATATGCATAAACCAAGCATTTTTATGAACAGCAGCATTTTATTTGCTGTGAGCCTGGTCCTGATGCTCCTCTGTGCTAATGAAAACTAATTCCTTAGGGAGTGATGCTGAAAGCCGATCAGCGATAGAAGAATCAGAGCCCATAAAACTAATGGACTATTCCTTGAGCTGATATCCATCAACCATTACTTCATGTGATGATGTAGCATATATTTAAAAACGATAAAGTGCCACAATCAAAATATTTCACATAAACTATAGGGTTGCATTTGATGTATGAATAATATTTATCTCCTCCTGGAATCCCCTAAACTAATGATTGGAAAAGATTAGCCTTAATTTCTTAAAAAAAAAAAAATTAAATTTACTGAGACAACTGTTGACCTTTTTCGCTGTCTTTTTACTTTTAAATTTTCTTCTTTGTCAGTTTTTTTTTCTAGTCTGTCTTGCTGGTTTTATTAAACTTTTTTGAGACCTAGTTTCCACTGTTTCACTACTGCCTCATATAAAATAAATCCCGAGTGTAACAACTACTCTTGCAGATCAGAAATGGTTGCCTCAACTTTTAAACAATCTTGTATTTCTTGCCTCATCAGAAGTTCCTGCAAGAGGATGCAGAGCAGGGCTCAGGGCACCATCAGAGACATTCAAGAGCTGCTCTGCACAGGCTGGGGGAGCAGAGCCAGGCAGCATTGCCAGAGAGTGGGAAGGACACTGACATGAAGTACCCTTTGGTTTAAATACATTTAATGCTACCATACATCCTCCTTGCAACCACCTAAGCTACTGCCTGAAATCTCTGAATATTACTGCAGTTAAAAACAGTCATACCTAATAAACCAGTGAAATAAGGAGGATTCAGAGCCTGTGCTTTCCTCCCCCTGCTGTAAAACAAGTTAGAGGGTAAAGCTGATTGAAAACATTTCAATATAATTTACTAAAGTGTACTCACATCCTATAAAATGGTATGATCTCCATATTTTAAGTAATTTTCTTGCCTTTTTTAAAACTTACCTGAAAAGATGTGTCAGCCAAGGATAAATTCTGTGTTTACAGATGAAAACACAAAAAGTTTTTTGTTTCCTTTTTTTTTTAAAGAAAATTATAAAACCATGGCAGCCAAAGAATCTAATATCAGTTTTTCCCTAATCAAAGACTGAGTTGAGTGGGGAAGCTGGAGGGAGTTGTCACACACACCTACAGAAAAGGATTCCTAATTCATATTGCTTATTCCCATGCACCTAGTTCAGAACACTAATGCAAAATGCCTGTGATGTCTTTAAAAAAAAGAGCAGTTTTTCCTTTTTTTTTTCCTGAAATAATTCAGAATTCCACATTTTGCTTTAAGTTTTTGGGGGGTTATTATGTTTAATTCACTTTAATAGTTATTTTATAGCACAGTGCATAGTCAAATATTTTGTCTCAACTAATGGGAAAGCAAGCTACAGGGGCAGAAATTTCTTAAACCATCTTTGAAAATTTAGTAGACATATATACATCCTAAATCACAAACAGAAGGCCCAATCCTCTTTTTCTTTCTTCAGCCCACTAGCCTCCTAAATCAAGTGACTAAAGACAGAATGTACAAATACCTTCACTAAAATATCCTGACATGAATGAACAAAATCATCATAAACACTGTTCAGTTGAAGACTGTAACTATTCCAGAAACCTATGCCATGAGCAAAAAGATTACATAATGTTATAGAAATTCCACTTAGAATAAATTTCAAGGATAAAGAAAAACTGATACAGCAGATTTCTATGAGGGTTATTATCCTGCAGATATTGCTACCATTTTTAATTAATTCAAACTCAGTCAAATATAAGAAAATAAGATCTTATCTTTAGTGGTCTATTCAGGTTTAATTGCAACAGAGGAAGAAGCTTCCATTCCTTAGAAACAAGGATAATAAATCCTATCTTTATTAACATGAACTCCATAAAGAAAGAGAATAGAGGCTTTAAAACAGAGAAAAAACATGTTGTTTTTCTTTTCAAAACTATCTGGCCTTTGGTGAAAAATAGCAATTGTCTCTGTAACTAGGGGGGGTTTTTGAGTGTACAGATTCAACATCCTTATTAGGAATTTGAAACAGGCTGGTGCTTTGGAGGGTGGCTTAACATTCATCAGTAGAAGTCTAAAGATTAGTCACTGAATGGTGCATTTCCTCCCACTCAAAACCCACAGGAGTGTGTCTGTGTTACTAGTCTTGACATATTTTCTAATCCATTATCTTTTGAATTAGCAGAGCAGAGTACACTCTCTGGAACAGGCAAGCTTGTTGCACACAGCAGTGGACTCGTGGGGATTCCTTGGCTGGCCAGGAAGAACTGTTCCATAATCTAATCCACTCTCCTGTATAATTCTGCAGTTATCTTTTAATCAAGACAAATAATTTTGCACTATACAAACATACAAATTTCAGAAAAAAATTTAGCTTTGATTTGGGTATGTCAGCATACAATCCATCATTGGGTTACATCTGCCTAGCTCAAACTCACACTATACTCCAATTTGGACAGAGTTGGTAAAGAGATATACTACAAGGCAATTAAACAAGAAGCAATTTCCTAGTCTTGCAAAAGAAGTATCATTATGCTACTGCTTTGTGATTTTCGGTGTGTATACTAAGAAAGGTACTAGGAGCTTCTTTGCAATCCTCAGAAAAAAGCTATCCTTTACCTGGCGTTCTGTGAGTAGCTAAAGCCAAAAGAGTAAATAGGATGAACTTCAAATTAACTAATTGCAATTTTCATGAGAAATGAGGCAGGAGACCTGTGACTGATGAGCTTTTGAATCAGATACATGGCTAAGAACTCAGATAGTTGGGAAGAGTTACTGCTGTAAATCTTTGCAGTACCAGAGTCATGCAAGCCTTCAGCAGTCCTAACACCAGTTTTTTTCCTTTAATACTCTTAGTCATACACCCACAAAGCTACCTGCAAAGCATGGGTCTCCAGCCATGAACTCATGGAAATACATAGGAAAAAAACCCCTAACTGATAGCTAAAGTTTAAAAAAACCATCTACTAGAAGCAGGAGGAGTTAAGTCATCAGTCCACCATGACTACTGATATGTGGGTCTCAACCAGAAGAAAAGTAAACTCTGCTTTCTCAGAAGGGATGTCACAGCAAATACTGAGATTTTGATGGAATGAGGGCCAAAGAAAATAGATCAAAAACAATCAAGAAAAGATATTTTCAAACCTGAAAAAGGCCCTAGAAAAAACATTCTCCTCAATTAGATTGTTTCAGAAATAAGAACAAATGAAGAATTGGATAAGAAAAACAGAGTTGTGCAAGAAACTGAAAAATCACAGTAAAAATCAAGTGCTTTTTGAGATTCTTAAAAGGGTTTATCAATGACAAATAAAACTCAGTGGGGTAGACAAAAGACTAATACTACTATCTCTGAATGAATAAAGAGAAAGCAGACAGATTTCAAGCAGGGCAGATGGGACAGTCAGCATTATTGCATTGTTTCACCATGGTGCTGAAACATGCTGAGTAGAAGGTCCAAACCTGGAACCACTGTGAAAAGTCCAGATCTGCTTTCTGGTGTCCAGAACCACAAACTACATGAGCTAACAAGCAGTGTGAAGGAGAAGGAGGAAATTTTGCTGGCACCATGCGTAACAGAGGCAGCCCTCTACCCAGGGACAAGTGAAGAGCCTCCTGAGAGTGTCTGGGTCAGGATTTAATGGAGAGACCACTATGAGTGATGCTGTGGGTGCCTGCTACAGATACAGTGGTTCATTAATGGAACAGTCAATGGGAACGAGCTTTCCTTAGTAAGTTTTCAATAGGAGGAACAGCTGAGATGGTTGTGCTGCCATCCAAAGGGACCTGAACAGGCTAGAGAACTGGGCAGAGAGGATTTTCATGAAGTTCAGTGAAGGAAAATGGAAGGCCCTGTACATGGGGAAAAATAACCTCATGCACCAACACAGGCTGGGGAAGAATAACTGGGAAGCAGCTTTGCCAAGGAAAACATCGGGGTCCTGGAAGACAAGATGACTATGCTCCAGAAATGTGTCCTTGTGGCAAAGCAGTCCATCACCTCCTAGGCTGCATTAGGCAAAGTGGTGCCAGCAGAGATCCTTGTCCCCCCGATCAACACTGGTGAGAGCACACCTGGAGTGCTGGATCCAGATCTGGGTTCCCAGTACAAGAGGGACATGGTTGTTCTGGAGCAAGTCCAGCAGAGGGTCATGAAGGTGATCAAGTGCCTGAAGTACCTGCAATAGAAGGGGAGGCTGAGAAGGCTGAGACTCTTCAGCCTGGTGAAGAGAAGGCTCAGGGAGGATCTTATCACTGGGTATCAATACCTAATGGGAAGATAGGAAGAAGATGGAGACAGATACTTGTCAGTGGTGCCCAAGAAACACAAGCAGTAATAAATACCCTCACAGTAGGAAAATGAAAAGAGCAAGTGACCTCCCAGTCCTGTTATTGAGCTGAAGCCTCAGTAACAGTGGATTCATATTGCTTTTCTCAGCCAAGGGATTTCAGTTTAGAAACTGCTGTACAGTTCCCATAACAGGCACAGGAAGTGACTCTATGACTTCACTTTGCATAAACTGAGAAGCTGTGTTCAGAAAAGTATTTGAAGACTCTTCACGATACAGGCATTTTGAGACTTTAGCCTATGTGATGTTTCCTGTCTGTGATGAGTCTAGGCCAATAAAGTTAAGCACCTACTCAAGCATTGACTTTTGTGCTTGTGAATAAGCCAGTCTTCAGCATAAGTTTTATGTCTGCCTTCTTCCTCAAAGAAGCCCTGGTCACATTTTCTTCAGGCGTGTTCCCCCCCGCTTCCCATGTCTGCCTCACCTCGCAGACACTAACCCATGCAAATGATCCAATTAATCCCTGCATCATGGACAATGGTTTTCAAAGTCAAGCCTCAGTGATTTAGAAAAAGTGTGCTTGACAAAAAATGAGTACCACGTTAACCTATGTTGGTATTCGTTTTTTTTTGTGGGGTTTAAACTAAGGATACTGTAGCTGCTAACATGTAAGCTTCACCAAGTACCCCTATAAAATTTAATATAATCATTAAACAGTGACAGAACAGAGCCTGAAAAGAGATTTTTCAAAGTAACAGATCTGGAATTTTATTTCAAAGCTGCCAGATACCAAAATATCATGCTGGTTTTGGCAGGGGAAGGATTAATTGTATTCACAGTGACTAGTACAAGGCTGTTTTGGATTTGTGCTGAACACAAGGTTGATCATATGGGGATTTTTTTATGTGCAAGGGCTTTTTTTTTATGAGTAGGGCTTGCACAGAGCCAAGGGCTTTTCTGCTTCTCATACTGCCACGGCTGGCAAGTGAAGTTGTGGGTGCACTGGAGTTTGGGAGGAGACAGAGTCAGGACAGCTGACTCAAGCTGACCAAAAGGATAGAAGGAGGAAGACGTGATTGAGTGATCAAGTTTGTCTTCCCAAATCACTGTTACACATAAAGGGGCCCCTCTGTCCTAGAGATGGCTGAACACCTGCCTGCCCACAAAAAGCAGTGAATTAGTTCCTTGTTTTCCTTTATTTGTGTGAGTGGCTTTTGTTTTCCCTGTCTTTATCTCAACCTACAAATTTTCTGGCTTTTGCCCTTCCAATTCTTCCCCCCATCCTGCTGCTGGAGGAGTGAGCAAGTAGCTGTGTGAGGCTTGATTGCTGACTGGGGCTAAACCACATCACTTTAAATAATCAGTCCCCAAATAATCAATTTCCACAGAAATAAGGATTAATGAATATTCAACATGACACTGTAATTCTTCTCCAGAAAAGTGGTTTATGTAGCTTTTAGAAGTTTCAGTACACATAGTTTCAAATAGAAAAGCCTGTTTAAGAGTATTACACACTGACTGACAAGAAAAAAAGAGGAATTTATATAAAGTTCTTCTCTTGATACCAATTATCAGTTAACAAATTCTGTGAGGATGAATATTCCTCCTTTAGTCTTCCAAATGTTCCAGTGTTGCAATTAATGTGATTTGTTCATATTTCAAATATAACCTGTGACTGGGAGATTAATGAAATCAGTTTTTTAATATTAACTGCAAAGATGAAATATATATAATAAATTTGGATGCATTGTCTTATCATCTAGCTTTTCAACTTCAGTATGGTTCATTTCATTGAAAAAGGAAAAAGATATATCCTGAAAGATAAGTAGAAAAACTAGTGATCTATCAAAATTATGGGAAATACAAACAGAGACTTTAAAAACTATTATCGGTCAAGTAATTTGGTCAGTATAATTTTGTTCTTCAAAATACAAAAACATGTGTTGAAGGCACCTCCATATCTTTAATGTATGACTTTCTTATCTTAAAACATTTTGGGATAGGCATTTTTTTTAATAACAGATTATGTGTAAGCATCACTCTAAAGCAAAAGGACAGCACACGTTTTCCAATCGTATGTTCTTAAAAACCACTGAATATTCATGCTGCAGTGTCAAACAGAGTTTAATACCATGCTGCTGCTGAGAGCTTGGATGAATTTGCCTTATGGCATTTGTGGAGGAAGAACAGAAAGGTTCACTTTTCATCTCTTTTTGACTAAGCCACAGATTCCAAGTGAAATCACACAAGATACTCCTGTATGTCAAATTTCCATTAGGGCTGAGGTTATGCTTTGTTATATTAATAGCTCAAACCATAAAGCTTCACTGACCTTTAGTCACAGTGGTGTCCACCAGTGTAGCTTTCCCAGTCACGTCCTTATTCTCACGATGCACCGAATCATTTTGACAACCAACTTGCAATTCCAAAACATCCGCAGCTTGATCTGAGCACAGTTTCTTGGCGGTGTCTATGTAGAAATTCTGAAATTAGATAGAATGGCACATTAACTTTCCCTGTAAATTGTTATTCCAAACTGATGTGACATGCAAGAGCATCAATCTTTGGGTTATTTCTGTGAATTTTAACTACCGATCTTTCTGTTTGTCAAAGTCATCGATGACATTTACCACAGACCTTGTCTTTCAGGCATGTACATCACAAAATAACATGACCAGGAGGCACTCCAGGTGAAAAGATTACCTCTAAAACACAGCTCCAGTCTTTCTTTTCCTTTTTATTTTTGACTATATGGTGTCACAGAGGCAAAAGGAGATTTGTGTATCCCTTTTGGTTGATTCAGATTACTTTCTGATTAATTATTTTTATTGTATCGATTGTTCATTTAATGTGTTCTGTTACATATTACATCACAAATTCATATAAAGTCTGACATTTCAATTACATTTGCCCAGTAGCATTCACAGCATAGTATAGTTAGATGATGGGAAGAGACAATTATGATGTTATTAATTATAGGTTTATTATATTGGAAAAAGTAAGTTAGATGGCTGCAATATTTGCATCCCTTGAAATACAAGCTTCATACACACCTTCTCATAATTATGTTGTTTTATTTTTAATTCTGAGGTATTTATGTCATAAATACTTTCAGTCAAATACATATTTTTAGCTGCGCAAGTAACAGTCAATTAACAGTGTCAAAAATATATATCTTTGGTGAAGCTCTACTGTAGCTGCAGTGTAGGTACAGACCAATTGCAATCATTATTCCAGAGTATATATTTTAGGAAATAATCAGTATGGATTTTCAATTCAAAATCAAATGCAGATTTTTTTCCTTAGCAATGACAAAGCCCATCCCATTCAGAGAGATAAAGTCATGTTGGTAAATATGACATTAGCTCCACAGTAATAGGATCTGAACTTTTCAGAATCAACCCACAATTTGCAAAAATGCAACCCAAGCCCACATTTTACAACAATTTGCCCTTTTTGAAAAAAAGATACTTGCTAGCAACAGAAGTCGTCACTGGTAATGAACATAGAAAATCTGGTAAAATATATTAAGAAAATCAGATGAGGATGAAATCTATAATGATTTTGCCCAGTGGGTGGGTTCATAATACTACACAAGTGGAAGACCCTTATTTTTCAATAAGACGAGTCTGTGGTGCTTTTCTCCTTTTTCTTGAAAAAACCCCCTCCCAAGATCGATCCACAGGGGTCAGTTGAGTTACAGTATTCAATGCATGTTTGTGCTCTACAGGTCGTAAAATGCTGGATAGTGCTTGCCTTGGTTGCAAAAGTTCCTCTGAGACCCAGCAAAGCTGTAAGCAGTGATGTAATTCACAAAAAGCTCGGACTTGCAAAAAAGAATTTCAGCAAAGAAATATTTTGCAAAGAGAGCAAGGTCAGAAGAAATTCTCCACAGCAGTGAGTTAATATAACCCAATGGAAAAGACACTGTTCAAACTAGGATTATGTTCAGTGTGTTGTGGAATAGGTTTACTGAGGCTACAGGGTTTTTAACTTTCTTTCACCAGGAGGGCATGGCCTTTCTTTAATCTCTTTTCTTTTTGATCTTCTGCACCTAAAAATGCTTCTATACCCCACCTGTTTGTTGTCACATTGCCCCAGTTATATGAACACTCACTTTATAGGCAGTTACTGAGAAATGTCCACCTTCTACTTGGGGAAAATAAATTCCTAAATCACCATATTCCAGAGCTCCCACTAAACTACTCCCATCCTTAGTATCAGTCATACCTTCTTATCACAAATTAAAGGTCTTGGGAGGGGTAAGGTAACATTATTCATAGATTATTCCTGTGTTCCGGTTGTTTGGCATACTTAGCACACAGAAAGCTTTCACTTAATGGTCAGCTTTCAGGGAAGAATGGAACCTTAATTTAAACTGTAGACAAAAAAAAAAGAGTTGGTTTTTTTTTTTAAAGAAAAGCACGCATTCTCTTAGTTTCTAGTCAGCTCCTTATTTACCCTATTAATACTAACAGTCAATGTGATGTATGAGTATGTTGAATTTATTTATTTTGCATTGCCTTAACTAATTAAAAACAGGCCTTGGCATCAAAATAGAAAGATCCTCTCATTAAGAAAAATGTATCTGGAATTTGTGCTAATCTTATAATTCATCAACAAAACTGCACGCTGTGAAAAAATAGTTACCTGGGGCACCTTGTAAACAAATTAAAATATGCAAAACTCAAACATTTAAAAACAAATAGGATTACAGAAAATGAACTGTCACATCTTTTTATGCTGAAATCTGATAGCATTTTAACATCCTTAATAGCACTATAGATAACCATTATACTACAGAGACCAACCAAGATAAGTTACTTTTTAAAAACTATATAACAGAGAGGTCTTACTGTTGTCTTTCAAACACTTGGCAAATTTGACAGCATAGAATTTCTATCTAGGCAGATTCGTTGTTCCACTAATTTAAAGAAATCAGGATATCAGCCATGATTTTCAATAGTTACTGCCAGAAAAAAAAATTAATTCAATTAAAAACTCATAATCTGAGCTGCAGTCATTTGTTATAAGAGACTACTCATGAGGAAACCCCAAATCTCAGCATTTGGAAAGTAAAACCAACATCTACAGGTGCATGAACGAAAAATTTCACAGCAATGACGAAGAATTTCCCATTACATCTTTAGGTTTGCTTGTGGTCCAGGAACAACTCAGGAGTCAAAGCATAAAGCTGGAAAGGTAACTGAGTCTAAATACACACAGTCCTTCTCAGGAAATAGGAGGTGTTATGTCAAACAGGATAAACACAAAAAAGTGTGAGAGCTAAGGTGAGAACTAAAGGGCTGGAGATGCATCACTTTAGTAAGAACAGAAGTGTGAGAATTCAGCAGAAGCTGTAAATGAGTGCAGTGTTTGTTGAAGGTGCACAAAGGGAAATGACTGCAGAAGCAAACTGGGTTTCAGAGTAAGGGGTTTGAATTAGTTTCCCTTGATCACCTGAAGAGTTTAATGCACTGCATCTATGGGGGGTCGGTGTGTGTGTGTACGTGAGCTCCCTTCTGCAAGCAACGCTTCCCTCTGCTTGTCTGCTCCAGAAGCAGTGAAATCTGACAATAGTTCTTATGAGTGGCACTGGACAAATAGTAATGTTTTCCCTATCTACAGCCACAGTTGCACAAAAACTGTTCCCCAAATGCTGATTTCCCCTACAACCTAAGTGTCTGCTCTCATCCGCTTCTCACAGCTCCAAGCTGTGTTCTTCTCCCAATTATAAAGTGTGGGCTATCAACAATTGTACCCATGTGAATATTTTTTTCATTACTGTGTCCAGTTGTTTTTTAAACTCATTTACCTTTCTGTCGTCAGTATCATGTGACAATGATTTTATTTTTTTCCATATTTTATTTCTGCACTGATATTTACTTTGGGTTGCAAGCTTTCTTTTTATTCCCCTAACTCATTATTTCATGCTGGTGCTGTAATTCCTCTCCATTAATTTTCTCCAATCATTCAGATTTTTCTTGAGTCAAGAAAAGTCAAGTCTTTAGTCTTTCCCCTTCCAGGACTCAAATTACAACTCATGATGCACTGACTCTGGAAATTCTTTCTCTGTAAGATACAACCCAAAAATACCGAAGGCAATCCCTACCCCACACACGCTTCAGACAGAAGTATTTGGTCACAACTATCAATCAGCCCATAAAATAGCACAGAAGTTTTTACCAAAAAAAACCCCAAATCCCAACCAACCAACCAAACCCACCAAAAAAAAATCCACCAAAAAAACCCCACAAAACCCAACAATAACAAAACCATAAAACAAACAAAAAACAACCCCCACCCTCCTCCAACTTTGGAGGTGTCCAGAAAAATTATTGTAACTACTGAGATAGAACAGAAGAAGGAGAAGCTCTTAGAGCAAGTAAGAAAAAAGTCTCTTAAATCCGGTTACAAAAAAAAGAAAATAATTCATTTTCATAATACACATTATTGTTTGGTTGCTTTTTTTTTAAGGAAAGAACACCTCAACAGCATCTAGAACATTCAGAGTAAAGAAGGAAACAACATTTGTTTAAAGTACAGAAAAATGTGGGAGTAAATATGAAACCAACAGCTGTCATAATCTCTGAAAATGTGGTGAGACATGTAGTGGCATAAACCAATCTGACAAAACTATGCTTTTCCAGACTGAAAGTCAAGCTGTTACGTGATTACGGATGACTGTAGTGAAGAGGAGTACTCATTTGCTGGAGCAATCAGTGCTGGACATGGCACTATGCCTTTGGTTATCACAAGATACCCATACCAGTAGATACAGGACATAAACCTTTTGCTGCAATCTTTAAAAACAACTTGGAGTGGCCGTATTTACAGCCATCAGAACACCAAGCCAAAGCTCCAGATACATATTTGTTGCTTTGGCATATACTATATGAGTATATTTGTCTCTAAAATGCTTAATTGCTGCACGCACCTTTCCACCAGAAGAAAAAATACATACATAAAATGAAAGTGTGATGAATGATTTCACTGCCCAAGCACAGACAAAAAAGACAATTTATCCCCACAAGCTGCACACGACAGTTCTGCAAGTCACACAGCACTGTATTCACTGGGAAGCCCAAACCAGGCTGGATGAAGTTTTAGTTTTAAATATTTTGCATAGTATTTCAAGGAAATTGTGAGAGAGGGTGGTAGAGAGAAATATATCAGTATTCATAATTGCTGATTTTTAAAGAAGACTTCATGAGGTCCAGAACCAACAGAATTACAACCTACCTATATAATTTTGCTCCTACAGTCATTATAATTGCATGACTTTCTGCAGGGACAGTTTGGAAATACAGTGGGTCAGAAAATAATCATGGATTTTGTTTCCCATGTAGTATCAGCCAGAGTAAATGCTATCACATTCAGAGCCTTTAGACAGTCCTGAGCCACAGATCTGAATTACTTTTGGGTTGGAAGAGTGTACATTGGAGTACATTCTGGAGTAACTACATTGGTCAGATTTACACCAGTGCTCATCATGAGGGGATCCCCCCTCTATTCCACTCTGGTGGAGCCCCACCCAGAGTGCCTCATCTAACTCTGGGGCCCCCAACATAAGAATGACATTGATCTGCTGGAGTGGGCCCAGAGGAGGGCCACAAACATGATCTGGAGCACCTTTGCTATGAAAATAGGCTGAGAGAACTGGGGTTGTTCAGCCCAGAAAAGAGAAGGTTCTGGAGAAACCTCCTGGAAGCTTTCCAGTACCTAAAGGGAAATTACAGTAAAGAAGGGGAGGGGGTTTTATCAGGTAGCATAGTGAGAGGACAAGAGGAGTGGTTTTAAACTGAAAGTCAGCTGGTTTAGATTAGATTTTAGGAATAAATTATTTTCTGTGAGGCACTGGCTTGGGTTGCCCAGGGACACTGTGGGTGACCCATCCCTGGAAGTGTTCAGGGTCACGTTGGAAAAGGACTTTGAGCAAGAAAAGGTATCCCAGCCCATGGCAGGGGGTTGGAATGAGATGATTTTTAAGGCCCCTTTCAATCCAAACCATTCTGTGATTCTGTGAAAATATATTTAACCTACTGTATGACTAGAAATCTGAATGGGTGCTCTTACCTAACAGATGGGAAACACAAATTTGAATAATGGAAACACACACAAAGGAACTGCTGACATGTCTCAAAATCTGTATTATTATGACAGACAATTAGGATTGATTTATTCCACTTGAAAAGAAACAATTACCTTTGGATTATTATTCACTTGTATCCCAAGGTAGCCTTCTTGTATGATCTGTTGGCAAGCCAACTGACCTTCCACATCACAGTAATTTTTGCAAGGGCACAGTGTACCCGCAGCAAAGGGTACTGACAAGGGTCTGTGATTTTGTAGCAAAGAATTTTAACAGTCTTTCCCATTGCACTGATTCCAGTACATGATATCAAGTCTTCATTTTCCACAGTCCACTGGAGTGTGGAAAAGGAGAAGAGGTAGTTCGAAGACACTTCAGAAAGGCCATGGGCAATAAAGAGGATCCTCATTTAGCCTTATTAATATACAGGATGAGAGTACTTTGGAGAATTATTATTTGCCTGCAGGACTCATAAGGTACTATAAACTGCAGATTAACTATTTTGACAAAGAAGAGGTCAAGGTTATATCATTTCAAAGACAGAAACAAAATTGTATTAATTTGTGAGTTATGTCTGTCTGCCTAAAAGAAACAAAAACCACATGATCAAATCAAGTTTTGTGGTCCAGATTTAAGTGCTTCATAAATTTCTTCCTCACACAGTACTTTCTGTACATACCAAAAAATCACAATTAATTTGATTTTCATTGTCAGTAGACTGGGTTTTATCATAGAATCATAGAATGGTTTGGGCTGGAAAGGACCTTAAAGACCATCTAGTTCCATCCCTACTGCCATGGGCAGGGACACCTTCCACTAGACCCGGTTGCTCCTGGTTCTTTTCCCAAAGATTAAAAAGGGGGAAACTATAAATAAAATCATGCTTGACTGTAAGCTAATACTACTGCAGGCACTCAGTTCATTCTCAGGGTTCAAACACTCTATTTGGGAACTCCTAACATGCCCTGATGGTAGGGACCAGAATAGTTAATCCCAGGTCAGAGTTTGAATAAGAATACTTGGCTTTGAAACCAAAACAAACCAGAGCAGAAAGCCATGTTCCAGACAGACCCATTTCGACAAAAATAAAGAAAAATAATGTACCAAGCCGATTGAGCTTGGAGAAATCAGTGGCACCGCGCCCTGACATGCCTGACATGCAATTTGTCTATGAGCCGGGACAACCAGTGACATCCAGACAAAAAGGAATAAGGGGGAAAACAGGCAGCGCGCACCGCTAGGGGGCTCCGCATCCCGGCGCATCCCGGCGCATCCCGGCGCGCCGCCGAGCGCTCCCCGCAGAACGCGCTGCTGAGACCGCGGCTCAGCGATGAAACCGGAAAGCCTGGCATCCCAACTCTCTTCCGACAGAGACTTCTGCTTCTAGTCCACCCCTTTCCCCCCGTTTGAAAGGACGTAGAACAAATTTCGTGGTTATGTCTGATACTACGGAGAAAGAGAACAACGCTTGATCAGAGTTGATGATTTTTTGGGATGCAATGTGGTGAAACGTAACGATCTTGTAATTTAACAGGCTGCGGTTTAATACTTGCGGTGGGGGCGGCCGGGAGTAACAGAGGGAAAAAAGGGATCCAGCTGATAGGATGGCCTTTAAAAAGGGCTGTTGTACGTGAACAGTGCATGCTTTCTCAAGAAATTTTGCGAGGGCTTTAAGGAGATAAGGAAATATTGCCACTCATCACTGACAGTTCCTAACAGTTCAGGTAAATTTTCTGCAGCTAGTGGAAACAAAATAAGTTGCATTACATAATCAATAAAAAACCACACAAGAGTGCATTTCTATTTCATTCACTGAAATTCTTTACTTGCTACGGAAATTCAGAGTCCCAAGATTTTAGTTCTTAATCCAATGACTTTCATGTACTCATTCATTGCTCACAGTATTTGTTTATTAATTCGTTGAATTAGATAATTTTCTCTCCCCAAATTTTTCCCAGAATAGTATCGATTGTGTCTCAAGAGACTTTAGAATTAAGTTTTGCTACCAAAGATCTTTTATATCTCTGGGTAAATGAAGCTGTCAGCCCTTTTTTCCCAGATAGTGTTTTCCCCTGCTCTGTGTGTGTACAAGCAAAAGAGAACAGAAAATGATGTTGGGCACCCTTGAGTGGCCTGGGATGAAACAATGCTGTATTAGCCAGCACAAAATCACCAGGCTTACACCTTCAGCTTAGTGTTACAAATCAAAAAGGCTATTTAGAAATCTTTTAGCAATAGTTCAAATGCAAAATACAGAGCTGCATAATTCCCTCCCAGCTCCACCTCCTCCCTCTTCTCTCCCTGCTAAACACATAAAGGGGGGAGTGCTTGATCCCCTGTGCCTCAGAGCAGAGAATAGTTTTTTCATCTTTACTGTAATGTGGATGATAATATTACATTTATTTTTGCAGTGATGTCTTTATGTTAAGGTTTGGCTTTTTTTTCCTGAGTTCTTAGCCTTAAACAGCACTTTGTCTCTTCAACATACCATGCAGTGAAAGAAAAATATTGTTTTCTGCATTTTACATGCTGGCAAATCAAAATGTGCTCTATTCCACATTGCTTTAAAAAGTGGGTGGGAACTGGTAAGATGCCACCAGCTGTCACCTTTCTACACACCCTGAACTCTTCACCAGCCTGCCTTCCCTGCCATCAGGCACAGAAATTGCAGCCACACCTGTGACCTCTCAGCTAAAGAAATCAGGTTTGGGCTGTTTCAGATTGGGCAATGAAACTCAGCTAGTGTCAGCCTGTGGAAATCCTGGTTTCCATGGCACTCACAACAGCCTTGAAAGGAAGCAAGAAGAGGATCCCATAGTTTCATAGGGAGTCTGATGTTTCACACCAAGGCTGGCTTTGCTTTTCTCTTGGGCTACCCCCCGCCCTAAACAGTGAAGTTCTTGGGAGGAAAACAGTATACATGAAGATTTAAATTAATGAGATCTACTTCTGCTTCACAAATGCACTTCACCTGGGCAAATGGAACTGCTTGTTTGTTCAAAGACTATGAAATGTTGTATTTCGCACTATCACCACTTAAGCAGAAGATGCAAGTTCTTTCCATTTGTCTTTAATGGAACATTAACTGGAAATATAATTACAAGGAAGAGCTAATTACCTGCAGGATTGCCAATCTGCAGATGGAATATACTCAGCAGACTGAAAACTGAAGGCTGAAAATGATGTGAATGTAAACGCAGTTTAGTGTGTGGAAAATTTGAATTGGAAATAAATGAAAAGAAGAATGAAATTTCCTGTAACTCCTGACACAGGACTCCAAAGGAGGCAGCCTTCACTGCACTGTTGTTCCATCTGTCTCTCCCTCAGTCCTTGGATCTTCTCTGTCCCTGAATATTTAAATAACATCCACACTGGTTCAGGTCAAAATACATCTCACAGAGTATTTTTCTTCACCATTGCCTTAAGCAGGCATGAAGGAAGAGTAAGAACAGAGAAAGTCAGGATTTGTTACATCCAAATACTTTCTCAGCCTCTTACTATTTTCAGTTCAGGGAATTTCCTGAGTTTGATGTAGTTTGTCTATTAGTAACACTCAAAGGGTGTCTCTTCCAAGCATTTGTCCAGTCTCTCCTTGAACTTCTAATCCTCTTCCAGCCTTGTTTTGACTCCCTTTAGTCTGAATGTATCCTGCCCCATTTCCTCTAATTGTGGTCCTGCAGAGACTGGGAAAGGGGGGAGAGGGGGAGTGAGACTTTTAAAATAAATTGTTTTCAAGTTCGTACTGCTGTGCTGGCCTTCCTAGCATGAGTCTGCAAGTCCAGCTGCAGAACTCACCCTTTACTTCCTCTTACTGCTTGACAGAAAATACTGTGCACAGCAGCCATCAGCTTCGGGAAAGCAGCAGGACACTGACTTGGTGGGAATTAAATGCTTCAGACTGGATTTGGTCCTCAGACCCTGGGTGTAAATTTGCACTCACTCTCTGTAACTTGAAAGCATTACTCTGGATTTACTCAGTCATGGCTGAATTCAGCATCAGGCTTCTTGTTTTTCAAAATCATCTGGTTTCCAGGCCACAGCAGGGAATGTAACAGCAGGAGTGAAAGGAAAATGGGTTATTTTATTAGCAAAATGCATTGCTTTTCTAACAGGTATTTCTGCAATGTTTCAGTTCCTTAAAGAATTTTGCTTTCTCACACACTTACACACATATAAATGTACACAGAGATATGAGTATATAAATATTTCAGCTTGCCCACTAGAAGCCAGCCTGTTTTGTCAGAAAGAAACTATTCAGCCCCATTTTTCACTTCCCTTTTTATTCTTTATTCCCTGACATAATTTCAAAGTTCTGACAATTAATTCCCTTGCAGCTGCGCTGAACTGCACACCAGTGGTTAGCAAACCCAGCCATGTTTTTTTCTCATCAGAAAGGATGTTCACATTCTGATACTTTTGGCAAATTGGGAAGTGCCTACCCATCAGAAAAAAAAAATCACTTCTGATTACAAATCCTACCAAAACTATTAAAAAAATATATTTTTGTCTGTTTCTTGCTGTTGGCATTTTAGATTTTGAATTTTCTCAATTCATTATAGGGAGCAAGAATTAAGGGAAAGAAAGGCCTTCAAGACTATTTTCCCAGGTATCAAGATGAAACTGTGTGATACCATGTGCCCAATTTTGCCTCCTGCTCTCACCCTGCCCTGAACCACCCTCCCTCCTAGGCACTGACTCTACTGGAGGTCTGAGTTCTCTCCCAGAGAGAGGCTGTAGCCCGATCTGCCCCAATACTAAGCTGTGAGAATGAGAATTAAATATCCCTCTGTGCTCATAACTGTTTTCCATTGCTTTTGTTGCATCCACTCCCTTTCCAGGTGCTCTCCTGAGAGCTGACTTTGTAGGACAGGCCTGGCACTCCAACAGTGTTCAGAGCTATGCCTCAGTGGCATTTAAAAGGCCTTTTAAGAGCATTCAGAAAGAGTCAGCTGAGAAGAGAGGATCTCTACAAATATCAACCCACTATTTCCTAGCTTACAAAAAAAAAAAAAAGCAACTGGAAAGTCATCCGAAGAGGCAGCATGGAAAACCCTGATGGTGGTACTTTGCTCATATTCTAAGAAATGTCAAATAGTAGAAGAAGGTTCATATTCAGTAAGTTTTCTTCGTACCAAAGGTATCTTGATAGAACCTTGGTTGTTAGTTACGCCATTCTGTAAATGACACTAAGGATTGCACAGCCTTGAAAGTGGAGGTTGCTCATCCCCAGTTCATGTTCATTCATGTTCAACATATGTCCAGCTTCATGAAATAATGCCTGAGCTTGGCAGGTAGTTTCATGCATGGAACCAGTCCTTTTAGACTCCCTGTTTAAAACTTTGCTGAAAGACTCTATGTGCAGAAGACATCCTAAATAATAAGTATCTGCATTTCCTAATCAAATGAATGAAGTAAATAATTCCCATACTACATTTACACATTTACAGAACCCAAGAAGACACCCAGGTTGGTGGGGTTTTAAGCACAGTTGCAGCTGACTAAAGCATTAAACAGCTGTTGGCATGGAGAGTTCTGCTGTTAAATTCTGATCTATCAGGGTATCCATAAATATTTTCAGAGGGCTTTTCCACAGTGACCACATATATACACCAGAAGATTCTTTGAGCATATAAATACTTACTTGGTGGACAGCTCTTCAAACTATTGACACAGGGCAAAGAGCTGTGTAACTCTCGTGAGTTTCATCAATGAGACTGCTTTGGTTTCCTCAGTCCACTGAATTACCTTGGGGATTTAGAAAAGATTTTATTTCTGCAGTCTAAAATTTCATCTCAGTCAGGCTTTGAGTCAAGCTTAACTGTTCACTTGCTTTTCAGTTCAACAGCCAGCCTTTAAAAATATAATGCTGTCTCCTGAGATTTTGTGCTCAGCATTCAGATGGTCATCTGGGTCTTTTTTTCTGATGTGAATATTTTCTTCTCAGGATGTTGAGATGACTCTAAATGAGCTCACAGGAGGTTTTAAAAGTGGTTATTATTACATCCATTTTATGCCAGTATTGAGAGGTAATATTTACAGTTCTATTAATTGCACAGGAAAGACTATTTTCCCACTCTTCCTAATAATAAATAGTCCAAACATGCAGGCTAGGCCTCCCCTCCACAACATGTGTTACATGTCAGATTATCAATAGATGATTATGTCCCGTATTGCAGAAATGTTTGCAAGCAACGTTGCAGGCTGCTCTCCCAGATCTACCAACTTGGCTCTCATGTTTTGTTTGGCTCCGGGAGAAAAAGGGTAAACATGTCCAATCAAACTGGTAGCTTTGGTGACAGCAGGACTTTTTTCCTCAGCTGAAATGGCTGCTGACCTCCAACCATCTATAATTTCCTTCATCTGTTTTGCAAAATGAGGGCAGGCAGGAGAGGAAGAGGCTGGGCTCTTGGTTGCAGTGGCAGGAGTTGGTCATTGTTGCCTCAGGAAACTGCCTGGCACTGGCAACCAGAAACAAAGGGCTTGGGGAAGAAAGACTCACCAAGCCAGATGTGAGAAGATATTTCGCTCTCCAGAGCTGTTCTTTTCTGTGATTTTACCAAAACCACAACTTGTGGAAGTAGAGTGCTGTATAGGGGCACAGCATTGAGCAAAGTGTTCCAGCTCTGGGAGAACAAGGCTGCCTCCCAGCTGTGCCTTCAGCCAGCCACCACCAGCATATCAGGACTGCCGTAGATCATGCAAGCAAAGAGGCACTTCCAGAAGTGAGGCTGTCCCAGCTGAAACAAAATGGCAAACTTGTAATGAGCCTCGCCAAGCTGCAGAAAGATGAGGTGGCTGGTGCTTGTTTCAAGCTGGTTGAAAAATGCTTTGTTGAGAGTTTAGCGATAGCAACACAAATTCTCAAAATCATTTGTCTGGTTTTGGCTCTTGGTGTCTTCTTGACCCACTGAGAAACAGATTAATGCAATTAAAATGTCTAACCAGCCGAAGGAATCAGCCTATTAAAATGAGTGTGAATCCTTGGGTGAGTACATCTATGCACAGGTTTCACTGTTTGTTTACAGGAGCAGAGCCTCAGAGACCCACACATTCACACATACTGAATGGTTTACTATGGTGAACAATTCCCTTTGTTAAGTGGAAAATCTCACCGTGGTCTTGTACAAGCCTAACAGCTGGCAAAGTCAGGACTTTGGAAACAATGTTTTTCACAACAGTGTGTGTTTTCTGGCACAAAGGAAACTGAATAAGCTGTCAGATATATAAATCTTGTACATCTTAAACCAAAAGGTATTCAGGGAACAAACCATATGTTTCCACAGATGAGGACATAACATATTGTGGGTGCTACCAAAATTCAAATAAAAAACAGAGAAAATGAATTGGCATAATTTATTTATTTGTTTCTTTGTGAATATACAAGAAGATTGACAAAAATCAAAGAATATACAATTTGTTGTCATTAATCATCTGGTTTAATAGTCTTTTATTTACTTAGGTGTAGAAAACTTCAGAACTAACAAGTCCATCCATGTATTCTAGGTGTCTGTCGCATTTGAAAGTTTATAAAACTAATGCAGATCTCAGGTTAGTCTCACCCTCCAACACTTACCTCAGCTTTTTAGATAACTAATAAGATCAACAGCAGGTGACACGGCATGTGACAATGGCTCTAGGGACAAAATTCTCAAATCTACCTGGAGCTGGACTGAAGTCTCTCATTAATTTCACATGGATCATCAAAGAGCATCTGTGAGGTAGCAACAGTTTGTGGATGGCACAGTCCTGCTTGCCAGCAGAAGCCTTCCCTTTAGCACTACCCATTTCCAAAGACATAAACTCTCAAATTATTCAATCCTACTGTGAATTAAAAAGCTGTGTCATAGGCAACCTGAGGGCACCCCCGATGCATCATTTTGAGACAGAATTTATTGGGTCAGCAGCTTCTGACTCCTCCTAGCCCATTTGGCCACCTCTGTAGCCAGCATGTTAGCAACAGGGAAACACAGCTCGTCTGACAATAACTGGCCCCCTTTTCAGGCCCCATTTTGCACTGCCAAACTGAAAAGAAGCTTTAATGCAAGTGAGAGCTAGACCCAGGGAGGAGTAGGAAGCCACACTTACAGTGCAGAGCTTTTTGAAGTCAGCGAGTTTTACTGTGTTCTGGTTTTAGCAAACCTTTGCAAGAGGTGGTCTGTGCGGTTTTGTGACCCAAAAGTTTCATTTTAAGTTTAGGGGGTTGGGTGAAAGAAGACAGTTGAGAAGAAACTGGGTGAAAGATTCACACATTTCTTTGAAAGCTTCATAAAGTTTTCTCTGAACTGCGTGGTTTCTAGTCCAAAGCAGGATTTCATTGGAATTTTCCAGTAAAATTTCTAAGAGCTTGAATTTTGATCTATCAGAAATAAAGCAGAAATAAAAGTTCTTGTATTTTGAACCACCTTATTTCATTACTTTAGTAGTCTAACTTTTGCAGATTGTTTGTAGCATAAATATTTTCTGATATCTTAGAACTTAATATAAGTAAGTCTGTAGTTACAAAGTTTCAGACTTTCCCCCCATAAAGGTTTTGCAAGATTCATATAATGAAAGGAGAAAAGCAGAGACTATTAAATATTCTTCTGATAAAAGCAGTATTACTGATAGAAATTTCTAGGTTTGAATAGTCCTCATCACTTTTCCCTTACAAACTTAAGAATACTCTTTATAGCAATTTCATAATGTAGCTATCTAAAACTTCTATATTAAGCCCTGGATTCAAGCAGGTATTCTTTTTTTTTTTT
>VYXD01006564.1:1725544-1783248 GCA_013397195.1 Hylia prasina
TTTTTTTTTTTTTTTTGTGACTTTACAGGTACAATTGGTACATTGCTCCTGGCAGACTGGCAAAATAGCACATAGGAATTATCTCATTTAACTGTAGATCAATGCCATGACTGTAACGATAAAATTGTAGGAAAATTGTACAGTAACTACAAGGTTATTATCAATCACTTTTACCTCTGCAGTGGCACAGGAGAGAGGACAGATACTGTAATAGGCTCTCTGCTGAGTACTTTTCATTAATATACTCTGTTTTCTTACAGTCTTGCACATCTCTTACTCCCAATGGTTACTTTGTCTTGCTTGTGATAAAAGTAGGGAAGTCAGCCCAGGTTCAAGTAGATATATCAGGGTGTATGTGGCTTTTCCTCTTATGGACCAAAAGGCTTATTTAGCTATTTATTATTTATTAGAAATGTATCACAGGGACCTTTAGTAAAATCAAGATGTATCTTTCTTTTGTTTGGTAGTTATTAGGTCACAGTCCTAAGTGGAAGACAAAGCTAAACCGAAGGTCTGTAGCAGATTTCCAGTGTAGGCAGGTGCTCCTTTACTGAACATGGTACCTTTACAGAGGCATAAAATGAAGAGGCCAAATCAAATCCCAGTTTTAAACAACTGATCAGATTTTAACAGTTAGTGAATGCATAGAGGCAAGAATGGAGCCACACGCTTTTTTACTGCTGTGAAAGCTCTCTCATGGTCACGGTAGAGTTCAGTGTTTTGGGCCAGGGAAATAGTATCACATTTTTGGCACAAAAGAGTGTCAGTGATTTTGTTCCAGAGGAGAGCTAAGTACAGTAGTCAACTGCCATAGCATTTCTTATTACCTGCATAAATTTCATTTTTCCACTATCAAGAGAGGAAGAGGGGGGACTTCACAGAGAGTAAGGTGGCAAATTTATTCTGGTTGTCAGTAAAAAATTTGGTGTAATTCACGAAAGAGCTGTCCAGTGATGATCTCTACTTCAGAATTATTTTGCAAAACTCATACCTAACATTATTTCACAAGGCTATTTTAACACAGAACTTCTTCCTAAGACTTGATGGAGACATATAGGGACACATTACAAACTCATGACAACTACGTCCTTAAAAAATACTGTGGTTGTGAACATATTTTGTAGGCTGACTGTTTGACAAACTTAGTATCTGGGATCTCAATCTATATTTTTTGTCAAAAACTACAGAGAAAAAGTTCTGCCCAGAGATTTAGTTCAGGACAAAACAGGTCTGCTAGCCAAGAAACCTCACCACTAACCTGCTGAGTGACTGCAGGCAAGTCATCTGCTGTCTCTTCCCTCTGACATGCGTTCTCCACCTATTTAGAGCATAAGGATATCTGCTGGGATTGCCACTCACTACGTGTTTCTGCAGGACTCAGAGACCTCAAGACCCTCATTCCACATGGCCCTGTAGGTGAAGCGATGACTATAAATATCTTTGCAATGGATTTTTACCCTCACACTGTTTCCTAGTGGAATTTTATCTCATCCAAATATCCTACTCTTATTTTCCAGCGATCAGCCAAGGCAAGTCCCCAGGTGTAAGAAGCTCTCCAGCTACCTAGAAACCGAAGCTGCAAGTATTAAATACCTCCCCAGGATCCTTATAGCTAGCAGCAGCCTTTTGTTCCCATCTCTTTTCATATTACCCTTCTATAGTTCTCTTGTACAGCTGATAGCAACATGAAAAATGTGGAAAAAAAATCAAGCTTGTTTTAGTCTTGACAAAACAGGCACATGCACACAGCACAAATATTGATATATTTATAAAATATATTTTGAACACAGAATGATGGAACCATTCTAAATGAAGCAGAGGTTTGAGGTCAGAAAACTTCCCCAAAGTAATGATTAAGGGTGTGAAGTTCAATTAATTTGCATAGAGTCAGCTGATAAAGAAAATAGTCTCCAACAACCAACCTGTTTATCACAAAAAATGGCATCCTTACATAAATGTGCTCATCAGAACCCCAGTATCCTAAACTCACTAAACAAATTCCTGATTCCTCAAAACAAAGAGCTGCCTTTTGTGAAGGTTCACCCTGTATTTGGGTCACCACGACAATAATTACCAAGCTGCTCACAGTGTTATCTGAAGCACCAAGGGGGTCTGCCTTGCATGAAATAGGAAGCAGAATGCAGCACAGTGTATTCCACAGGGCCATAAGGTTAGCATAGATGAATATTGAGATTAAATGACAGGCACAGAAACAATTGCTAGTAAGCAATTGGATCAGTTCATAGCTTACCTCACTGCCCATAATGTCTTTTCAGGCCACATAAGCTTTCTGTTTCAGTTATATTAACTATAACACCAGCCTTAACCTTGATACAGGCTATTTTTGCAGGTTTATTTTTTTCCTCTCCAGATGGCAAGCTCTTTCAACAAGGTTCCGCTCTTCTTCACTGTTTGCAAACAAGGCAGCCCTCTCATGTTTAGAGACATTTATGTATGTTCATGGCTCTCCTGCTGACTTCAAAATAATTTTGTCACAGGGAAAGGCTAATGTGTGGCATCAGAGCTGGAGGAGAGCTACATGGATGCGTGCTTCAAGTACCACTAAGGCAAATACTCCAGCAATTAATGCAGAGAAAAGTGACTGCTGAATACAGAACACAGCCTTTATGAAAGTACTAACAGGAGGCTTGAAAAGTAGAAGCACATGAGCTGTCTTAATCTCATGGTTCCTCTGAAATTAAGTGCTCCATTAATGGTTACATGTCCAGTGTGCAGGTGAGACTGTTATCAAATCCATCACTATTCAGCAAAAAACCCCAGGGTGAAATTCCGTGCTGCAACAAAAGAATTACAGCTGAGGAAGAAGGAGCTTTGATGACTTAAAACAGCCTTCTTATCATCCAACTTTTAGCTGTCCCAGGAGCTATAGCTAGCATCGACCTGTTTTATGCCCTACCACCTCATTTTATACCAAGACCCTTCAAAACAGAGGGAACACTGCAATGAGATACAGGAGCTACTATCCAAGAATGTATTTATTTCAGTCAGATGTAGTGAAGGCATGCTCAGTAGAGGAGAGATGGGAGATAGAAGAGAGAACAAAATTAGGGAACTGAAGAGCAGCTGTTCAAATTAACTCGTTGCATCTGTCTAAAGTCATACAAAAAGATATAATTTCACCCCAGAGTAAACCTTCCAAATGGAAATTTATTTTCTAGAAATAATTTAATGACACACAACTACTTGAGTGTTGGTACTTTACATACAAATAAAAATGGTAAGTCTTTGCACTTCAGTGTTGTCATCTAAATTAGACTTTTGAGACCAAGTCCTCTGTGGGTATAAATTAGCATAGCTCCACTAATGCTAGAGGAATTATTTATGCACCAGAAGGGGAAATAGTATAGGGAAAAGACATTTTTTGACTTTAAAACACTAGCTCAGTACTGATTGTTTTTTATTTAAATTATTAATCCTCTGGGCATCTCCAGTGAATTGATTTTACCACATTTGTAGATCTGGAGAATGCATATATAGATTCATGAATTGATAGGACAAGCCTTTTAGCTCTCAAAAAGATGAAGCACAGGGCTGAACCATGTAGGACAAGGGAAATCTATAACCAAGGTTTCTAGATGGCTTATGCAAAACTCCTGCAATTTTGGCTTTAAAGGCCACAGTTGCCAACAGGGAAAAGGGTCATAAAAAATAGATATTCTCACATTTACAGAAAAAAATTCCTTTACTAATCATTATTGTCAGAGCCAGTGTATTCTCTGAACTTGCAGTTCCCTTGGTGGAGAATTTAAACCTTTCTAAAGAGAAAGGGCAAGCAGTGGAGCATGTTCCTCACACAATGGTATGTGCCATTGGTATCCACATATGGGATGTAATCCTCTGCAAGAATGAACATGAGTCACAAAACAGTAGTAAAAATTCAACTTCCTTTTTATGATAGGATTTAAATACTTGTCAAAAAAAACCCCATTAAACTGGTGCAAGTAAGAGGTAGAAGGAATCGTGCCTCTGAACATTCAGAGTAGAGAACCCAAGACACAAGACATCAAGATTGCTGGACTCAATCCCATGACTGCATTCAGCAACATGAAAAATGTGGAAAAAAAGGGTGCCAAAGACTTTGTACTTTACTGCAACTGGCTATGATCCCTTCAAACAGGGACTACCTTTGGGCTGTTCATCTTTCTGTGCCACATTCATGGTGCTTCAAAGGTGATGCAATATTGTTTTGTAAGTTTAGGGGTTTTTCTTGTCTTTTTCTTCTCAGGAGACATTAAATAATGGTACTTTTACCTGTTGATGTGCATCAAGATAGTTCTGTTGTGAAATGTTCCTTAGGAATGTTGGAAAGCCAACAATTGTGCTCCTATTTTCACACTTCTAATTCCATTTATTTCAAAGTAGCGCTGATGCATTCTCTCTTCTCAAAGACTATATCTAAATGGACCCCCACAAAGCAAAGAAACAAGAAGAAGGTGATGTTAAAAATGCACATTACACTATTTAAAAAGAAGAAAGAGTTGTGATAGTAGGAGACTGGGCTCTAAACAGAGGCATTAGCAAGGGTCTTGTCCTCTGAACTTCTACTGAATATGCTTTACTAGGAGCATTTTACTCATCAGTTATGTTCTGCAAGTAGAATAACAGTGATATTTATCCAGAATGTTGAATTTATTAAATGGGGATTTTATATCACCCTTTTTATTATGAAATGTAGAACATAACCTCAATGGCTAAAAAAAATTTTACAGATGAATAAGATAAATATGGCACTTATTATTAGATTAGGCAGTAGTAAACAAAATTCTAATGTGAAAAGCTGTGGGTTTTACGGGTTTGGATTCCTTCTTTGAAAGAGTAGGGATGGCATCTTTGCTTAACTGAACAAACTTTTAAATGTAATGAACAGAGATGCACAAAAATTCTCTTAGTGGTTGTATATCAGTAGATAGTTTTCTTAGACTTTAAATTTTTTTTTCTTGCCCAAGATTATCTGTCTTTAAACTATGACTATATCAGGTAAATTAATAGAAAAAAACAAAGGGAGAGGGAGAGGACCTATTTGATTAAACAACCTTGTATGTCTGGGGTAGGATTTTAGCACTTTTTAGCAGTTTATGTACTAGTAAGGAAAGGATAGCCAAGATACATGTATCTGTTCTTTTACCTGAAATGGAAGCTGGACAGACATATTCATGTGTGCAGTGTTTCAGTATATAAGAATCAAAAATTATGGCAGGACTACAAATCATATGCTTTTCTGCCAATCTATATGGATTTTCCACATGCAAATGTAACTAAAGTTTTCTTTTTCACAACAAAGGTAGTAAAAAATTACTGAAAATGTTTATTTTTAAAAAAATTCAAGCTGATACTGTACATCATCAGCAATAAAGGTGATGGCTTCAGAAATCTCCATTATTCATCTTGTTGTAAGAAAGGCATGGGGCATGCTCTGGGATTAGACTGCCAAAATAAACAGTTTTCATCTTTGTGACTTACTCTGTGTGTGCATGTTTGCAGAGGGCAAAGGATAGTCTTCCACAATTTCAAGACATCAAACAAAGAATCAACCTCTAACCAAGCACAACCTGTTTTAAATAAGGGTTTGAAGAAAAAAAGCTGTGACTGTTGCCTTTGACAGGTCAGTGTTTATGTCTCTGAAACGTGTATGGATCTTTTCACTTGTGTCTCTGATTCCTGTTACAAAAAAAAATACTACAAAAGCTAAGTGGTGGATGAAAACAAAGCTCTGTTAGAGATCCCAGAACCCAGTGTGCCCTTCACTTACTGATATTGAAAGAGCTGCAGAAACAGGAGGACAAGTTAGCATTTGAATTTTTACTTTGTCTCTTTGTCCAGAAAGAATTTGCATGGCAATATTTTGCTTTACTAAGGAAAGAAAATTGGAGAAAAACAAAATTTTCCCAGCCATACTAAGTAATTCCATTAAATGTTTACTTATACATTTTTTCCTGAACATATTTCTACTGCAGTAGGAATGAAATGTGAGCAACAGAAATGCATGAATACCCAGACCTTTATCTTGGGCATTGATTTGTAAATTAAATAGTGTTTATGCCCATTTCTATGAAGAAATGAACTTCGTCCTTGATATGAATATGGCCAAACTTCCAGACCCCATGAGATTCCTAAACAAGGCTGAGAGACTGGCACATGCTACATACCTGGGGGACCCAAAAAGGCAAATACTAGAACAGCTTGTAGGCTAGGGATGAAAACAGTTGTCTGAGAATGTTGATTTTCCTCTAGCCTGTAGTTTTCTGGATGACACCTACGCCTCAGCTTTCCTTGCCAAAACATTTCCTTCTGAACCAGGGTTGTGCCTCATCCTTCAGACCTTTGTACCTGCAGAACTTTGCAGAGTCCAAGGCAACATAACCACAGCTCCATGGTTTCAATGGAGCTGCTGATGTGTGTTGTGTGCACTAGCAGCCACAACGTGGTGACTCTTTTCCTACACAATGCACTAATCAAAGCCTTATTGTGAAAAACATGTCTATCATTTGGGTTATTGTCATCACTTTGGGTCAGTTGCTATGCCACCGGTGGAGTTCAGCTCCTGATCAAGGCTGAAAAATGTACATAACTACATGCATCTATCTGCATGTTTCACATGTTTCTTGCTCTGATTACAGTCAGAAAACCTCCACAATGCAGTTAGAAACAACATTCAACCACAAAGTGTCTAGTTGGCTCTCTGGGCACCACTGAGAGTAGAGACCAGAGTAGAAACTTACACATAGAGGTGTACCTCACATCTCTAACACGTGGCTACCTAAGCAAAGGCACCTCTCTCTGTGGCTCTGCTGTACCGGGCCATCCATCACTGCAGCATACTGGCCCAGATTTGAAGGGACACTCATGCCATTTTGCTCTTCCCAAACAAATATTCCAAATTCACACTTTTTGGAATAAATTTCAATTCCATTAAAGCAAATGGAGCCGTATTTCCTTAAACCACACCTGCACATGTCCCACAAGGTCCATCTATCCCAGTCCAGACATTTTAAGAGAGGACACAGGCATCAAAATGTGTACACAGCAGAGAAGCTGGGCAAACATCAGAGCAGTCAAAAGTGTGTTAATAGTATGGGTTTCAGAAACCGCTTAGCACTGCCTAATGACTGAAGTCAGCTAGAAAACCCAAATGTCAGGAGCCTTCATACCAGAGAGGAGGTTTTGTGGTTACATCTGAATGACACCATGTGTTGAGAGAAACCCAAGCACAACATTTCGGTTAGGGGTGCATACGATGTATAAGCACATAAACATTTGTAAAGTATTTTTTGAATGAATAAATTAGTATCTCAGACTGTCATATTATTACAATTGTGCTGTACCTGCAAACGGTGAGAAGCTGCACTTACACTTGAGAATTGCAAATACAAATTACATTTGTACATCTGAAAATGTATTTAGATTTGATAAAGTTATGAAAAGTATGATGGCAGCACTTGGCAATGTGCCTTTTGAAATAAGCAGGAAGAGCCCATTAATTTGAAGTTGTTAGCATAATGGTTTATGCCATTAGGTATCAAATCTCTTTTTGTAATTACAGAAGAGATCACAACCAACAAATAACAAAATTGTGTTTAGGTGCTCAGGAAAAACAAATTAGTTTAATCTACAATCCACAGACATTTGAGAGCCATATGTTACTGTTGCCTTTGTTATTTTTGAAAGCTGCTATGATTTATTACTCTAAACATATAGCAGCAAATTGAAAACATGGATTAAAATGTCTCCTACTTGACCTTTTCAGAGCTTGATCCCACGAATATAAATATTTATTTTATGGATTCAACAGCTGCTGCTGAAGTTATATATTTTGAAAAGTATTCTTTGAATTATTATTCCACCATTCAAATTACGTAGTACCACAATAAATTTTGTAGGCGTTTTATGCTAATAGGCACCTTACAAACCCCCATGAATTCACACTGCATGAGTTGTTGTAAAGGCATATGATCATCTGTAACTTGGTGGTCTTTGCACTAAAAAAATACAAGAAATCCCCTCTGGCATCAACTCTGCACCTGAAACAAATCTTAACTTCTCTTTATTAATTCAGAGATGAGAAATCAGTCAGCTATTGTGAACAAAATAGGAATGCATAACAACAAAACCAAAACAAGCAGTTTCCACTCTCCCTTGCATTTTTACTCCTTGCCCTTATTTCTGTCAGGCACTGCAATCTCAGTGAGGACCTGAGTTGTCTTCACTTGGCACAAAGCAAAATAAAAGATAGTGCTAAGCTGCAATGATTGAAGACAAATAACAGAAGAAGAATATTGTCCTAAAGCAGCAACTAAATTCTGGTGTGGATCACAGCCTATTCTTCCACCTCATCTGGTTGAGCCATGGAGGGTCAACCTCCAGGCTCAACCTGTTAATTAAGTAACAGATTACTTAATTGCTTTTCAGTGTGCCTGTCTGCTGTAGGATCAAGCACACAACCAGTGAGCTCTTACACTTGTGCAAAGAATTCCTGAGGTTACCAGATTTTTTACTCCTTGTCCTGCAAGGTACTGAAAACTGTCTTGTGTCTCTATGCTGGTTAGTATTATACTACTTATTAGAAAGCTACTATAAATTCCCCTTTATTGTAACTACACCAGTTTACCAATGAACAAGAACAAGAACGCCTTCTGCGTATTCTTGTTTCAGTTGCGCTAGAAAAGGAATTTCTAGAAAAGCATTCTTTTTAAAATTTGAGTCTAAGTTTTACTTACCCTGTGTTTTCCATGTCCTCAATGAGTTGTGACCTGCACAGAATGTACCACCTCCCTCTGTTACACCCACAAAGTTGGGGCCTCCAATATGCAATTTACAGATTTAGCCCACAGAGTGTCTTATAAATGACATTTATTTGAAATGTTTTTCCTAGTGCTTTCAGTCTCAGCCTGAATATTCCTCTGTTTTGATAACTTTTTAAGATGCTTTTGCTTGTTTATAAAGATATTGTGCAGTTAGTTAAGAAATTAATTTACAGCTCCTTGCCACTAATTCTCTCTGTAAACACCCCTACAGCACACTAAATTGCCTTGGTTTGAAACAACTTAATCTCCTCAATGCCATGTGAAATATCTAATGCTTTCTGCAAACTGAGTGACCACAAAAGAGGGAACGCAGGAAACCAAATTAGCTGCAAATTCACAGATGAACACACTACTTTCTGTAGAAAAACCACCTATTTCAGTTAATTCTTTGCAACTAGGTCATGGTGATGATAGACCAGCATCCCTGAGATGAAGTTCATTTGCTCTTCCTGCTTTCACTTTCACTGTCAAGACTGTAGAGCTGGTGTCTAGTCAGTGAGAGAATCTTATTATAGTAACATCCAAATGTGACACACAGCAAGGATTAAAGTGTTATCCAACTTGTAAATGCATAAGCAGGCTCCCTGGAAACAGAATTCAGACTGATATTTTCATTTTCAAACCTGTATTTTTCTCCATCTGAGCAGTCAATGGAGCATCTTTTTTTCTAAGTAAGATCCAATTATAATGAGAGCTTGGATTGACAGGAAACATTATTATAACTGAATGAGCTGTCAAATCCATGATTAATAAGGTTTTTCATTTAGGTTCAACAATAGCAGCATTAGACTACTGCCATATTATTATTCAATAACTCACAGCATTCATAAGAAGTTTTATTTTCCGTTTCAGAGGGTAGACCAAGATGTTTCACATTCAGCTATTCTTATGGGCAGAAATGGTTTCAATATTTCATGAGATGATTTTATCTCTATTTTTTTCTGAAGATGCAAACTAATGAAAAGCCTTATGCAAAATCTAAGCCTGATGTTTGAGGATTTAGTTTCTGTTTTCCTTCTAACTCCCATGTTTTTGCATCCATATTTCTATTGCTTGAACCATGAGAACAGGGAAGGAGTATGAATAGTGTAGAAGGTTGATAGCTGGGTGTTCACACTTCAAATGTTGATATGGAGTAAAATTAGGAGGCAAACCAAGACCTCTCTGGTCTGTGTATTCAGTGAGGTGCAAAGAACAGATAAAGAGCAGATATTTCATGTTAGCCACCATGTATGTATGCATTCAGCTGGCTCAAACACAGCACATTTTTTTACATTACACTGCTTTTTACTTTTATATGAGAGACAATGAGGGCAGGATATTTATGAATTAAGATATTTACAAGGGGAAAAGAACATTTTTAGAAAGAAAAGTGCTCACCCTCAGCCTTTTTGTAACAAAAAAGCAGTTCCATCCATCCTAAATAAATTCTGCTTTCCAATCCCATTTCACAGTTTGATAGAATGTAACTGGATGTTCTGTTTTCTGTTTCACTAGCTCTCAATTTCACCTTCCTAATTTAGCTCCTTAATCTGCTCTTCCACCCAAATGGATGTCCTGCTGCATCATTGCAAGTAGTATAAATGATGTGTCAGGTTGACTTCAAAAATAACCTCTTAGTCCAGCATTTATTTATACATCATCAGCTATGTCTGACTACGTTTTATACAAGTATGATATATCAATACAAGATATAGATAAATAGATAGATAGATAGATAGATAGATAGATAGATAGATAGATAGATAGATAGATGGATAGCTATAACCTTTACTGTAGCTCTCTCCTTCCTCATGTTCTTCCCTTGCTGACACCTTTCATACTTGCACAAACTAACCTTTAACGTGCAACTCTTAGTTTAATGTTATCATCTGTCAAAGTCCCACAAACTGGGGAAATTTATGGTGGCATTATAAGAAACATCTGACTTTTCATCCATAACCCTTTTTGTCTTGAAACGAACTGCTACCTTCTGTAAGCCAACAAGTCCAAAGACACCAGACAAAGCACAGCAGATGCAGAAGACAAGCACAAAGACCCGTGTCTACTATTAGAATAAACTGTGAAGTGGTTAACAAAAGACTGATTCCTCAAAGGTGTTAGTGAGCCTCAGAGTTAACACCTTGCTATGATATAAGTCCTTAAATAAGTTATTCTTTCTTGTTCCTTCCTCTTTCAAATACACACACTTCAAAATCCGTGTTAGACAACTGTCACTTGGTTTTTTCACGTCTTTTGTAGATTAACTTCCAGCTAAAAACTTTAAATTAAGCTAAAATATACTAATCTCCAGTAATTCCATTGTTGATATTATTGTTACGATAATACTGTTGCTATTGCAATAGCCAATGCACAGAATGCTGCATACATAGAAAAATCATTCTTGTCTATACAAATATCCAAGACGTTAAAATGAAACATCGTGCCTCATTTCACAGACGGAGGAGACAGCTACATGAACAAGTTGCCACCTAGTAAATGAGCATGGATTTACAGCTCATTTAATACTCCATGGCAACTGTCTGTGTGGTTACTGCTCCAGAGTAAATGTGAGGTAGCTCTGACCCTTACTGAAAATGAGGCAATGGGTCTTGCATTTACCTGAGCTTTAAGCATCCATATAAAATAACTAATGAGCTGTAAATCTGCAATCCCTCTTCACACCTGGCAGTTTCTTCATGTATCTGGAGGCAATGATATTTATGTGATTTGGCCGTGGTCACTGAAGAAGCATTTACAGAAGTGTGATGTAAACCAGACTACTGAGCTCCTGTGAACCCCTCTCCTCACATGTCCAGAATTTTCTTGTAGAGCTACTGTTCAAATGCTCGGCACATTTCCCTTCAAATGACAATAATTCACAAGCAAACTCAACCACTTTTTCCTCATTAATACTGCAGAACATGCATTTACCACTTATGCAAAACAGATGGATCCCTAAAAGTAGCTTCCAGATATACGGTTTCTTCATTTCACACATAAAATATTATTTACTTTTCAAAGACTTTTTAAAGTTTAAAAGTGATGCTTTGGGAATACCTTTATCCTGGTTTATTAATTAGATTTCCACTCTAGGTAATCAAGAGTCCAAACTAGAGCAGAGTCTAAGCAGAGTTCATCACCAATATTGTCCATCAGGGTGGTCCAGGCATGCCACAAACTAGCAAAGAGCTTTCTTTATTTTCCTTGTTTTTTTCTCCAGCGACTTCTATTAAGTCACCCTCTGCTTACATGCCATCACACTAGCTCAGGTGGACCATTAATAAAAGCCACAGCCTACAGTCATTGCAAGCCTTGGATCTTTGCTGTGTTTTTTCAGTGGCTTTACAGGAATCACAACAGACTTGAATACCCTATGCATTTTTACTTCTCTTGTTATTCTGTATTAAAAAAAGAAAAAAGAAAAGAAAATTTGAACCACTACATACAACATATTGCTATGACATCTATTTACTAGATTTTTTTTTTTTTGAGGGAAAACAAGACCAAAATATTAAATACTTTGAAAAAGTTTGGTGTAAAGTATACAACTCTATACATAAAGAAAAAAAAAATTATAGAGACAATAAATACATTATCTTTTGGCCCTTAAAAGTTCCCTTATCATAGTTTTTATGCCATGTCTATGGCCTAATACATTCAAAATGTAAAGATGGAAAGCCTAGGACTTGGACAGTCATAAATTTTAATGGGTTTGATGAGTCTCTCCGCAGCACTCTCTGTTTCTTGATAATCACTCCTGATAATCCTGACTGGAAGGATTCTCTGGAAAATGCGAACCATGGTTACAGGTCTTTTAGGATGTGATCCTGCTGTCACACTGACAACAACTTTCTCATTTCTTTTCATGGGCCATATATTTCAAAGCATAATCCCAACCTTCTGGCATGCTTTCTTTACTACAGGGCTCAGCTGATAGTACTGCCAAGGCTTGAATCTCATGAAAGAATGCATAATGTGAATCGGCAATGTCAGTGCTGTCCCTCACACTGACCACATACAACACTGAAATGACTTTAGTGAAGCTCCTTCTTTTTCTTTTTTTTCCCATCGTTTTTTAGCAGTGGCTATGTCAGCACTAGTTGATTATACAGTGCCTGGAAAATATCACTGGACTTTGTTTCAGTCTGTGCCAACTACCCCTTTCCACACAGTTCCCAGGCATAATCTGGTGATTAGAGCACCCCAAGGCCCATTCCCAAAAATAAGCAGACCAAAGTGTTACTAGCAGGGACAGCAGCCACCCCATGCCAGCTGGCCTGCAGAGCCCTGAGAGGTTCCTGAAGGTTTTTGAGCAGGGTTAGACTCAGAGAGCCTGGGAGATGCCCAGGGCTCTGGCAGCTGGCTCTGTGGCATTCTTGGGAGCTGCCTGGCAGGTCACTGCCATTGATGGAGATGGGCATTGCAGGAATATGGGGACTGGGCCTCCTGCTGGAAATTTGCTGTGCTTTAGATTATCTCTGGCCATTTTAAACTGGAAAAGTTTTTAGTGATTTCCAAACAGAAGTCCAAAATACAGTCCATAACAGGGAGTGCTTCAACACCTAGGTATCCACAAACTTAGTTTTCCAATTTCCTTGCTGCGAGGAGAAGGGCAAACAGTAAAATACAGCCTGCAGAACAGCTCTGTGGGAAGTCAGACTTCTAAGAAGTTGAAAAAAAAGATGCTTCTGTGCCCCCACTCCCCAAATCCTGTTTTTGGAGAGTTATTCTGTTGCAGTGGTTCCTTAAATTTTAGATTTATTCTTCTACTTTTTTGTCCTGCTTCATAATTGTACATGATTATATGATTTTGTTATGCTATGAGTTTTATTATGCTATGTGCTTTCTGTGAAACAGGAAAAAAATGTTCCAGCCAGTTCTTTCCTTACTGACACCAATGGCTTTTGTCTCACACACTGTGTTCAAGATTTTCCTTCTTATCAAGGGTTCCATATTTTCATGGGGTTCAACTTTTTATTTCTTCTGGGCATCCTCTTTATTTTTATATTTCTTTTCTCTTTGTTCTCCAAGTAATTCATTTTTAGCTCTAAATTAAGCAATTTGCATTTAACCAGTTGACATTTTCATCAGGCAGCATATCCAAATGTTCATCTGTACCTTCCTTAATTCCATGTACTATATCAGCATTTCCTGTATCACTAATGCCTTTCTGCAATGAGACTTACACCTCAGATTGCCCTGCTGTTTCTTCAGGCAATTATGTACTGCCTGTCCTTCTGACAGGCACACTGGTATCTTCCCCACCGTACTTTGGTTTTGAGAATAACATCAAATCAGAGTAAGTGCCTACTGCAGACTTGATGGTTCTCTGTGGGAATTTTTAGCTTTTAGTATTTTTAAAAAGAACAAGGGGATACTGAGAATATCAGGAAAACTCCAGTCCTTTATTAGCTTGGGCTTTAGGGTTTCCAGTTCCTCTAACCCCTTCCTGTTGGTTCATTCAGAGTCCATAGGGTACCCAGCAGCATTGCTTGTTTTTTTCCTGCAGGATGTGAAGAGGGATGGCACACAGACTTCAGCCCAGCGTCGTATAAGGATGTGGACAGGCTTTCCAGAAAATGGCCACAGGCCCCCAGATCCAAACACAGCTAAAAGGATCTCTGCAACAGTACAAAATCCTTCAGCTTGGACTGTCCAGCCAAGAAGAAAATGAAACTGTTTGACACTTGTCAGCACCTACACCCTGCTCCAGCTTTCACTTAAGGTCCTAGCAGGACACTGATCCTGTGCCAAGGTTTAGAATACAGGCTGCTGGGGAAGGCAACAAAAGCCTGCGTGTAACTTGAGCTGTTTCTACAGCTCCCACTCCTTTATGCCTGTGACCTTGGCTTCAGCTCACTGCATGAGAGAAGAGCAAGAAGTGGAGACGTGTTGGGAAGAAACAAGGGACAGGAAAATGCAAGCCTGTTGAAAGCAGTACAGGGGACTGGGGAACCAGTATCACATAGGTGAAGGGTGGGGTGAAGGGCACATGAAAAGTGTAGCATGGGGGGGACGCAAACATGTGGGTATGGGGGAAATCACGCAAGTCACAGGATGGGTTTTAGGAGAAAAAGGAAGCCATGGCACAGTGAGGACATGGTTCTTGGAGAAGGGAGAAGCTGGAGCACAAGGACTTGGAGGGAACTGGGGCCTGGGTCACCAGGTGAGGCTGTGGTGGAGATGGGATTTTGAGACAACGTAGGAGATTGGCCACTGTCACCCTGAATTTCTACAGCCTTCTGAGAATTTTTTAAAGCCTTCTGAGAATCTTTGGAGTTTTCTAACTTTTCTATTAGTCTTTGAATGTTTACATGTGAAAGTGGAGTCTTTTAAAGACTTTGTAGGAAAAACAATCTTTGTTTACATTCCTCTCCCAAGGAGAGACCTTTGATAGATTTTTGTCTCTGCCAGTGTGGATAGAGAGGTGGCAACCTTTCCCTCCAATCCAAAGACAATCCCTGCAAAACTATAAAAAACCCTACTTGTAAATAAACTCGCTCTTTCCTGCCTCTGAAGCTCACTTTATGTGCCATGCCTTCATTCCATGTCCTGTTGCGACAGGCCACAATGACAGTATGGGGTGGTCCTCAATTTGTAGACCTTCCAGCCTTCACATGTTATCTATTAGGGACTTACAAAACTACTGGAAAATGACAGGGAGAAACAATAGATAGGACTTGGGAAAGAAGGAGGAAAGAGAGGGTGGAAGGTGAGATTCCACGGAGTGGGAAACATCCTCTTCTGTGGGGACAGGAAAAAAGAGAGGAAGAGGAAGCACACGTGCAACATCAGCAACCACAATGCCACACCTGTCAGAGAGAAACCCTCCTCTTATGTTTGCATATGCACATTTCTGCATCTGCTAATGAACCTCTTTCTTATTCTTCATTTCAAGAGACAAAAGCTTGTTAATTCTTGAAGTCTGTTCTTACCTATTCTTTCCTGGCTGTCCAGTGTGCATTTTTTAATATGCTTTTGTTTAGGAAAGTTAGTTTCCTGCTACACAGCAGAAATATTTGTGTTAAATCTACTCTATAAAGGAGCCAAAAATGTGAAAAATGCTCTGGAAGCAGAAAAGAAATAGTTATGAGGAAGGAAAGGAGACACTACAGGAAAACTCGTTTGCTGAGAAATGAAGCTTATGTCTTATCAACTTAATTCCAGATAAGTTTTCATTTGCTGTGAAGACAGATGTGATAAATGTGTCAATGACAGATTTCAATAGCTCAGTTTGTAGAACTGCAAAGCCAGATGGAAGTGATATTTTTTCTTTTATTTTAATTTTGAAATAAAAAGCAAGAAAGCAAGAAAGTTCTCGGTATCTTAACACTGTAATGACTTTTGAAAGGATAATGGACCTTAGCACAAAATGACGATTAACTATCATGCCCTGATGCTCCTATTTTATTAAATTCCATTTTCCTTGGCTGGAATTCTCTCAGCTTTCTTGTCAAAGATGAGCAGATTACTGTTTTTGACCGACTTTTCTGGTTTCACTCATAAAGTTATTTAGCAGCTATCCAGCTGGTGGATATTTTACTGATTCTGCTGTTGCTCAGGTTAGATACGTGACTAAACAGATCATTGATAATAGATAGCACTGGATAGAGCTAACCTCTCTTACTCCTTATCAGGAGTGAAATACTGCCTTTTTTGTCCATTAAGCAGTGTCCTTATGGTTCTAGGAGTACAAGGCTAAATTGTGGCTTTCCATGCATGGATTAAGATTGCACTTAGCAATATTTGGTGTCGATCCTTTGTTTGAATTTAATACAAAACCATTGAGGGACATAGATTAACACCTTCTTAAATGTGTAGAATATTTCAACTGATAGACAAAAAGAGAGCAGAAAACTTTTGCTGCTTGAATCCTCTTGAAGGGGAGGAAACAGTAGGTTTCTGAGCAGGTGAAAAAGGAAATTTTAGAAAACTATTTTCAAGGAAGTTACTAGGTGAAAACTTGGTTTGTCATATTTGCACTGGTGTTTCTATTGTGTGGAAAAAACAGACACATCTGGATTATTCCCTTTATATGAATTTTCATTTCAAGAAAGTGAGGTACTCACTGAGTATTCCCACAGGAACTTCTAATGAGAAGTTCTGTCCAGGAATGACTGGCAAGAGGGTGAGATGCTCCATTCTCAAATCAGTAGCATTAACTTCTAGGGTTTTATTAGCTCATTCTCTCTTTCTAGATAAGCTCACAAATCAGAAAGCGAATAACCATTTAATTCTATATGTCAGTTAAAACTCCCTCTGAAATTCATTCCAACCAAATTCTGAAATTCATTCCATTCTACCAAAAGAATGTAGATTTCTGGTGAATTTTATAATACATTTTACCATGAGACAAAGGATACAAGACGTTATGTTATTCCTATCCTCAACTGGGGGTGCTTGTGGGTAGAGGTATTGGCTATTGGATAAATACCTGCTATCAGCTACTAATATTAGGTAGACATCTTCTGTATGAAGTATAAGATTATTTTCATCATTCAATACAAATTATTTTTTTCATTTCTTTAGTTTAAACCCATTTTCTTGGGGTTTGTCTTTTAAAATTCAATTAGCAAGTAATACAAAATTGCAAACATATGTGGACTGGATGTTTCTTATGCAAACAAAATGTTCATATGAGAGGGAAAGGGAAATGCTGTGCTGTGGAGGGAAGAGGAGAGATCCCAGGTTCTGGAAGTGAAAGCTGTATCAGCAGGAGCTGAGCCAACTTAATTACCCCTGTGAAGAGGCTGGGCAGAGTGCTTGGTTAATACAGCTGTATCACGTTTGAGAATTCATGTGCTGTCTCTGGGCATTGCTGAACTGTGCAGACATCCATGTCTCTGCAGCGTTGCACCTTGCACACAGAGGCAGTTCTCACACTTGTCTGAGGCTCCAGTTCATGCTGGGTGACAATCTCATACAATCCAGTGACTCACATGATCAAAAGTATGCAGTGAAGCATGCAATCCTGCTCCTGGGCCCAGAGTTTCCTTACCAAGGTCAGATAACAGCAGGAAGAGACAGCTGGAGCCTCTCTGCCCTCACAGCCTTGCTGCAAGCTGAGGTGATCAAAGCACAAGCTGTAGCTAAAGGTGACCCATGCTTGCAGATAATCCTCAGGTATTGGCAAAAACCAGACAAATCTTAGCCTTCTGTGGACCCATGCAGCAGCAGCATTTTATCCTGGAGCTCCAAACCTAGCAGAGCTTCCCAGCTGCTGTGCAAGGAGACCATTCTCCACTCTCCAGCAAGCAGCCAGAGCTCCCCAAGCACCAGGCAGGGAGCTGCCTGCAGGAGGAGTGTGGCAACTCGTAGAGCACTAAAGCTCATCCCAGGCTGCCACCTTCTCAAGGCTTAAGTTCAGCTCATTAGGACGCTCATCTGTTTTTTATGCAAATAAGCCTACACACAGTCACAAAATATGCAAAGATGGCTATTTATCAGTTTGGCACAGTTTCTGACTTTCTGAACCTTCAGACATTCCCGATACATTTAAAAAGAAAATAGAATCTCCCCTAGCACTGCAGAGGGGACAAGGCAGAGCCTAGCAGCTACCATCCACATCTTCTCAGAGGACTCGTGGTGCTCAAGATAGAAAAGATAATGCATTCTGTGTGACTTTAAACACAATATGTTACAGCTCAGGATGTTTAATCTAGTGAATAAGGGATCTCTACTTGTTTCACCTTCTTAGGGGAGATTTACAATATGCATAACTCCAAGCATTCTGACTGAAGTTTATTATTTATTTATAACAGGCATCTTCCCCCCAAAAAATTAAAAAGGGTCTTCTGAAACCGTGTTTAAATTATCTGCTTTGTCTGGACAGCTGCAGTCTAAGGTTGCTCTCACTCATGAATGTGCAAAAGAACCTCAGCTCATCCCTCTTGCGTCCTTACTGCTCTCTTCTCACTTTAGGAGCCTGAGCCTGATCTGGAGTCAGCATCCACCTGCTTTTCTGCACACACAGCCATCAATAACTGCAGGAGGTTTGAATCCTCCTGACAAGGGTACAGATCAACCAGAAGCACAGCTTTAGGAATTTTCCCCTCAGTTCTTTACCTCTGGCCAGTACCAGGGTGATTGCCTGCCTGTTAGCTCCACGGATGAGATTCTCATGTATCCTTCCTAGCACAACAGGATGTCTTATTTAAGCTGTCTAATGTTCATTGTAAAAATTAGAAGAAAAGGCGTTTCCACAGTAAACACAGGAGAAAATGACACAGCTTTTTTTGTAATACCCTTATCTTAGGGAGCCACATTATTCATTCAATTCTCCTACAGACTGTTGTAACCATCTCCCAGGATTTATGTGGAGCTTTGGACCTGCATGTGGTCTTGGAATTGGGGAATGAGAGGAGGAACACCTCCAGTAGGCAAACTCACAGACACTGCCCTTTCAGAGTAGCTACAATTCAACTTCAGTTTCATACCAACACAAAAAAAAGAATTTCTGTGAATTCCCTGATATGTAATTACATGAGTTACATTATATTTAAAGCATAACAATCACAACACAGGGTGCTCAGTCCACCCAGACATCAGGAGGATGATCTCATCAAGGGAGAGAATAGTAAGAGCAAAAACAGCAAGAAAAGGAAGAAAATCAAGAAAAGCAAGAAAACTCATGGGTTCAGATAAAGACAGCTTAATAAATTATGGAAAGAGGGGGAAAAAAACCCCAAAATAGTGATGCAAAGGCAGTCACTCTCCACCTCCCACAAGCAGACTGCTGTCTGATCAGTCTCTGAGTTGTGGCTGCTTTCCTAGGCAAATCAGCCCCTCAGTTTTTATTGCTGAACATGGTATTATGTGTCATAGAATATCCCTTTGGTCAGCTGGTGTCAGCTCACCCTCTCCCAACCTCTTGCCCAATCCCAGACAACTTCCTTGGGGAAACCAAGGAAATCAACAATGCCCTGATGCTGTGGATGCATGGCTGTAAAACAGCCAAAAGATTGGTGTGTTATCAACCCTGATTAAATCAAAAATCCAAATAGTTCTTTACAGACTGGTCTGAAGAAAATCAACTCCACCTCAGCCAAACCCAACACAAAGATTAATGAACAAATGCATTGTCTTAGTTAGTTAAACATGAAGAAAATTGTCCTAGAAGGAGAACTTCTTTTTCAACATCAAGTTCTGTTCTAAAAGAACTGTGGTGGTTTTTTTTTGTTTGTTTGTTTGTTGTTTTTTTTTTTTTTTTAATTCCAAACCTATTTCCCACTTAGTTGAGTGCAAAACAATGAGTTCAAAAATTTTAATACAACCTGTCTCTCTGTGAACTTAATTCTGCAATTTCCAGCTGAGCAAAATTATCTTTACATCATGAAAACATATGCTTCCCCTTAATAAAGATTTAAATACAGGCACTTCAAATCTCTCTCTTCACTTTTATAATGGTGCAGTAAAGGATTATCTATGCAAAATTATACAGCCAAGATTTCTGCTGTGAGTCGGCATGGTTCCGTTGTTTTTCATGGATCAATTAACACACACTCGAGATTTTAGCCATTCCTGCCTGTAATGGCTAATTTGCCTATTACAGGGAGCTGAGAGCCATCTGTGTACATGCCATAAGGATATAACAGTGAAATGAAGACTTTAAACCCACAGAACATGACCTGTGGTTGTAAGACATTCAAAGACAAGACGGGATCCTTACCTTTGGAGCCTGTAGTACATCAGACACACCTTGTTTAGGCACTGCAAAACTAGGTGGTAGTGCTGTTGTTGGCTTTTTGGGAGGCCTGGGTGGTGGATGAAGGGTTAGATTTTCATATCTTCGCAACATATAGTATTCCTCTTCGCTGACCTCTTCTACTGTTGTCCTAGTCACAGGCGGTACAACTGTCTGGACATCTTTGCTGAGTAAATGGACCAACATGTTTAAACGATATACAGGAATCTCCCAGCTCTCCACTGGACTTCTGGCACTACTGATCAGCAAGTAAGAGTCTGTGATTTCTTCTTCAAACTGCAGACCAGGTGCGGCAGCCAAGACATCTTTCTCGATGGAAAGGTCTCTCACGGACACTTTGACATTAAAAGGCAAATGGAATTCTTTGCAAATCTCAGAAAGGTGGTACTGTTTCTTGTCATGAATCACCTCCACAAAGCCACCTTCCATGTACATAGGGAGGAGCACTTTTTTATACGAATCACTTAGTATTTGCTCACAAGCTAAAACATCTATGAGTTTCTTTCTTCCCTCATACAGAACTTCACTAGTCTGGCATTGCTGAACTAGAAATTGATCTCCAACTGAAACAGAAAAAAGCTCTTTATGAGGGGAAGTAAAGGCTTTAGTTGCTACAACATGAAGATGTTCTTTTTCACTTCTTGCTATCTCTAAGTCATAGGCAGTTGGAAACTCACGAGGTCTTCTCTTGAACTTTCCTTTGTAGCTCATAGGGATTAAATAATGCCTTTTGGAGGGATCACTTCTCATCTCAGAGGCTAGGACTCTTGCTGCCTGGTACTTTTTGTAGATGACAATCTCTTTCCCTGTAGACAGTAAGTTATAAGGTTTTTGGCTTCCTGAAGGCCCTTCCATTATCTCAGCAACCATAGGAAATTCTTTGCTTGTTCTCTCAAATATATCTTCCAAAGAAAGTGGCTGAAGGAAAGAGCTAATATCATAACAGTCTGTTATATCCTTGACCTCAACATCCAGATCTGAGAGGATATGAACTATGTCCTTTCTAGCTGAAAAGAAAAAGAAATATATTGGGTTTTGTTTTCAAATGGAATTGAAATAAAATACACGTCCTGTTGGCCAGATACTAAAAGTACCTGCCGTGAGGTGTGCGTGTCGATGTGTAAATGTGCACCACTAACAGGGCCAGCCAAAGTCTAATTGTTGTAATTTGAGAGATATGGTTATCAGCTATTCATGAGGCCACACAAATGAAGAGAGGGAATAAGGTGTGCAAGTGAGTACAAAGTTTAAGAAAAAGAAAAGTTCACTCTTTTCCCCACAGCACCTCCAAGTTTAATCAGTTGTTTATCTTCTCAAAATCTTGGGTGCAAGCTGTATTTTTATTCTTTTATTTCATAGCAGCTTAAGGTTTCTCTAAAGAAATGAGTGGCAAAACATTTTTAATAAATACATAACACTTGGATCCATTAACAGCTTGTTGTTGCTATGGCCAGACTGGGAGAAAGAAGGTATATTGATATTTATAAGAATAATTGAAACACCTGTAATTATTAGGAAATAATATCACAACACAATTGCAAAGCTTTTATATAATTAGGTGTTAGTTATTTTTACGAATTAAGACACTTTAATATTATGTTCCTCTCTGGAACTGTTGAGTCTTTTTCTGCATCACGTAGCTTTGTTCACTATCAGAACTGAGCTATTGAATTTAGCAACCTGACAGGGAGTAACAGCTCTTTTACCACAACTGAGCTTGCAAAATTTTGAATGCAAAACTTCCAAGAACAAAGCTGACTACATAATTAAGGCTCGTTTAAGAATTTGGCTTCAAGTCAGTGACACCACAGATCGCTGACCAAGGCAGTAAAATTTAACAAGCAAATAATATTTAATGACTCTCATCAATAAGACTTATTCTACATAGGCCTACACAAAGGGATAGTATATTCTGGATTCACACTTGTAGCAGGACATAGCAATATTTTATACTGAAAAGTTGGTTATCAGATTTATTTTATATGACAGAGTTCTATGACAGTGATTCAGGGTCTGTTTGTTCCAACTCTGCTTTTGTCACATTGACACCTTGAGGTGATAAACATTCTAAGCACCACAAGGGCAAGACCACAAAGGAAAACGACTGGTGAAAATGAAACTTTCTATGAGCATTTGCACGAGTTACACATAACTTGTTCATTATTAATAATGAGATGTATAGAGGATTCCTGCTCACAGCCTGTGAAAATATAATCAGTTATCCCAGTTATCAGGGATCTCTTTTTTATAGTAGATAGTATTTCTCATACCTTATCTTGCGTCTATTTATAGTTCTCCTAAAAATGATGAAAATCCATTTTTCATGGTCCACAAGAAAATAGTTATTTATGTACCATGAAGCCTACTTTTCAAATTTATATTGAATAGTTATTTAGGACATCTGCAATGCTTCTTAAACATTGAGAACACCATGAAACTTAAAATAGAAACAACAAATACAATACTTATTGGAAAAACTGACTGGAAGACATGTGCGATCAAATATTTCTGAATCTTCTGAAGGTTTTCAGGGACATTAAATTCCTATTGATTCTGCACATAGATTGTCCTGGAGTGACTTTTGATGCTTGTACCCCCAATTATCTTTTCTGTTTACACTGTTCTGTATCTTTAAGACTAAGTAACCCCTGATAAGTAACAGCTAAGTGGATAAAACACCTGAGCTAATCGACCTTCAGGAGATGAGCTAGATCCCTGAATCTAGCTAGAGTTAGGACAAACAGAGTACTTTATCTTGTGAAGTTATATTTTCCAAATTCACACATTAAATCACATAGCAAGCACAGCTGAATGTCTCATGATAAGCATATAACAACTATAGTATATTGTGTTAACAGTCTCTGCCCACTTTTCTTTCTTTCTTTTTTTTCCGTTTGCTTACGTAATTCAACAGAGAAATGTTCAATTGTGAAAAGATTTCCTGCTTAATATTCTTATGCATGGCATATTTCTGTTAAGATTCAATGTCTATGGACTCATTGGTTTGCTTCTAGTAAATGCAACAAGCTGCAAAACTTTCCCAAAAGCTAAGCAAGCAAAGCTACTATCCTGCAATCAGAACCCAGCTGTATCAATGTTCTGGTGGAACAACTAGAACAACTAGTGCTGTAGATATATTGGAGTTTTTAAAAATAAAAACTCAGAGCACAAACTCTTAAACATATTGGTTTTCTAATTTTTCTGTTTCTTCAAACCTACAGGTTTCAGAAATTGTCCATGATATTTTGTATTTATATTCAGTTGATATTTGTTCTGCAACAGAATAAAATGGTATGATTTTCCTTTCTGTGACTTCCTCATTCTGAAAAGTAAATGGTAATTAAGTGTTTTGCACATGTATGTCTCTATTCTTTTCCTACCTCCTAGACACAGCCATAAATGATGAAGTGGCTTCTCCATGGCCAAAGTCTAAGGCACAAAGAAAGAGAATCTGAGAACTGAACAGAATTCCTAAGGTCTTTTTACTAAGCCTTTTTACTATGCAACATATATTCAGTGAAGATTTAATTGTAGTGATCAACAAAATGGCAACCGAAAAAAAATACGAGGTATTAATCTGAAATAACAGACAATAAAGAAATACTAAAGGAAATAATATTTTTATCTTTTTTCTTCTTGAAACTAATATTAGTGGCAAATATAGATAAGGAATTTTTAACAAGCTGAATCTTTCATGGCTATTTTAAGAAAATGTTGTGTATTTAAGGGTACTTTTGTACTTTGCTACACCAGGCTTAACAGAACATTGATTTTAATTCCTACTTACATTTCATTACTGCCTGCACTTCGTAGACAGGCATGAGAATCAGACAGCCATCAAAATTCTCAGGAAGTGGATTAGGGGTGTCCCACATATGTAAAGTATTGGAAAGTTTAACAATCCGGTTTCTACACTTAGGGATTTTCCATTCTGCAATCTCTTTTAGGGTGTATATCTGGTCGTCTTCACACTCATAGAATTCTCCTTCTTGTGAAAGGGGCAAAGTAAAGGAATGAGACTGGTTATTTCTGACCACGACACAGTTCACAACCATTGTTCCATGGACCTCTTCCACTGAGTTGAAGGTGATCTGCTCATCATGTTTGATAATGAGGTTTGCTAATTTTATATCCTTGGCGCTGTAGAAACAAGGATGGCCAAACCTTGTTGGCCCAATAGACACTTTTCTTGCAATTTCTTCAATGCTGGCATATGGAGTCTTATCTGCCATAATCTTATAAAGACCTAAGGACAGAAAACTTGCATTATGAAAAAGGAAATGCACAAAGCAAGTCGTGTCAAATTTTAGACTGTGAATGTTATAAAAATGAGGAACAGAGCACATGAAGTCATTTACAGCTGATAGGTCAATTGCTAGAAATATGACTCTATAAAGGTAATATCAGCTGCATGGTACAACATGTAGGCAGCTGGAATTAACCCTTTCTGCCGCATATCTAATTTCTGACATCCAGCATTCTTAGTCCACAGTAAAATTTTTCTTTGCCACAGAAAAAGGAAACAGTATCCTTAATCCCTACCTGTCTTCTCAGAAAACCAGCCTTTGAGAACTAAATGCAGATGGGGTATGAGGAAGCACAACATTCATGTGATCAATTCATGCAGGATAAGTTTCTTGTCTAAACATCAGTACTACGTAAACTTCCACACACAGACTGGGAATTCCTAGAACAAATGTGTTTAAAGACACATCCCAAATGAAAGAGTAGCACCTACAGATAAGAAAGAGCAAATAGATTTTAGTGTATCTGATAGCCCAGTCCACCAGCTGGATTAATTCAAAGTCTGGGTGCTGTAGCACTCCAGTCATCACAAGGCAATTAAAATGCTGCAAGTTCTGCAAGGCAGAAGCTGTATCTGAGCTTCCCTATCTCCTAAGGACATTATTACTTCATGTTAATCATGCCCTTTGGATCTGTCTCATTACGACTTTCCATTGCAAGAAAAATGTGTACATTTCTGTATTTGCGTGAGAGTTTTCATAAAGGAAGATGATCTGGAGGGTTGAGAGGACTAAAAAGCAGGTCTTGGCTGAACTGTATGATTCAGCTGTCTTCTTCACAAGGTGTGGCAGCATTGTGAATGCTGCCTTATGGAATTGCAGTGCAGTTTCCTGAGACAAGCATTGACAAAAATTTGCTTTTGACTGAATATAACCGAGAACTGATGTTATTTCTAGGCCAAGTTTAATAGCCACAAATAAACTAATAGCTAGAGCAACAAAGAAGCCATGCTCCCTGGGAAATACTGCACTTTTTCTCCCTTTGTCTGCCAAAGCCAGCCAGCAAAAATCCTAGAGCCTCGCTCCTCCTCACTATTGACTCCTCTGGATCACAGAGAGGGCACTCTGATTTTGGCTGTTAAGGAGAAAGCATGGCATGGGGAATCACGGAGCGTGGTTGTTACCACTAAAGACACTTTTAAGGCAGCTGCAAATCCCATGAGTAGTTTAAGCCATGTCTGCAAGGTTTTAAATGTCCTACACAACTGTTCCCAACCAAGTGCAAGATGTCCCAGCAGACACCTAGATCTCAGTAAGGTGGGATACTGCCAGAACACACAGCTGCTATTGGATCTTGGGAAGACACTCATTTCCCTTGCTAGACCTCCCCGATGGTGGAATTGTTTAACAAATTGGATCAGGGGATATTGCTTCTCTTAAAATTAAGCAAGATGCTTATTGTTTTCCACACCTTTTCTCTTACTGACTTTCACTACTGACAATAATCAACACAACTGAGGGCTCTGCATGGTATCAGAGTGTCCCTAAAATTGTATTTCTTTAAAAGGATGCATTAAATAATTACTTTTATCACAACAGGCTTTTTTTTTTTTTTTTTTTTTTGATGATGATGGAGTTCTGGTTATAGGATTGCTACGATTCTGGCTTTACAGTAACAAAATCCTTACTTTCACTTTGTAACTTTAGCACCACTCTTGCTAAAGGAGACATAATTAAGATTCTGTCTGTTGAGTAGCTTTTAAGTGAATTAATCTCCAGATTGTGCATGTTTGGTTCTGGGTGTCCCATGTGGCCACTACTAACTCTGGGAACTAGCATCTCCGAGGGCCTGTCAGCAGCCTAAGCAGTAATATCTTGTTTGATCTGCTGCAGAAATAGTCACCAGTTGTGCCAGTGTCACTTCTTTCTGCAGTTCTGTGCCTTCATAATTGTCTGTATGACAGCCAGCTTTTCCTGTGTGAAATCTTTACCCTTGTGTCAATGCATCCTCTACATGTATGTCCTCACTGAAGGAAAACCTGCAGGAAAACCTCCAGGCTTTTTCCTGGGCTGCAAGCATGAATGTACAAAGTACAACTTCAACACACGTTTCTTTCCCACTGATATTCATAATGTTTCTCACTGCCATTTTTAACACGATTATTAGCGAGGAAGTTGTCTACCACAGTCCTAATCACCACTGGAGCGTGTCAGTGCAGATCAACACAAACAGGTTCTTCAACATTTGGAAAGTATCACAGTGACAAGGCACCAGTGACAAATTGAAACTGTGGAAAACACAAACAGTGTTCTAGTATCATGCTTTGTAAACACAAGAAGGGTATCATCTCCTGGCAGTGCTGGGAGATAAGCAAATAGGAATATTCTTCATTTAAAAGGAATTCAAAATACTTACTATGTGTCCCAAAGGCAGTAACTATGTTTACCCATCTGTGATACAAGACAAAGTGTATGCACCCCACAGACCCCCTCAAATTGCATTGAAAATCCTCCATAAACTGTGCTAAGAACCTCTTCCATTTGAAAATATTTGCCAGTGTACAGATACGAGATACATTCTTCTCTTCTATGAGTTTGACAATAGTCTCAGGCCACTAGTTTTGCTGTGCCTACAAAGTTATTCAGACGGCAACTATGTCAGCAGCAAACCGATGAACATCCCAGGCTGGAAAGCAGGTGTCATATGGAAGCATAATTATCAGATTTCATACAAAACTAGACACCTGATTATCTCCTTGGCCCAGGCAGACTGGCTTTGTCAAGGATGGGAGCAGAAAAATGTTTGCCTTCTGCTCGTTTTCTTAATTTTGGTGACAGAATGCTTGCTTAGGCAGAAGAGCCATGTGGCCTTGCATATTTAGTTTCTGTATTGATAAGACTCCTGACATGAAGGCATCTAACAGCCACCTTTGAGTGGCTATGAACATGCAAAATTCCATATGTTTCTCTATACAGAACATAGGTAAATATATAAAAGGCTATTTTGGTATGTTGAGTGGAAGTCACTGCCATATTTTGCCATGATATCCTCTCATAAATGCTCTCCTTGATACTGTATATATGTAAAAACCAAAACAAAACCACAAAAATCAGCAAACAATATTATCTGGAACAATTCAGAACCTTATTAAAATGACTGTGAATCAAATTGCAAAAACAAGTGTTTTCCAAATCTAAGATAACAAGGAAACCTCCAAGAGGAGGAGACATATGGCAAGTTTGAGATGCTAAAATTTAGACATTTTGAGGTCAAACAAAAATATTTTTGTACTTTTTAATAAACCATAAAGTGACTGAAGCAAATTCACTTAGACTTTCCCAAGAGATCTTGGTGAATTTGTAAGGGGGAAAGACAGATGGAAATAACAAATTTGGGGAAAAGTCCATCTGGTTTATCAAGATCTGGCATTATTGCTCCTACAGATATACTTTCTAAATGCAATCTGGTCTACAACCAAACTGTACTGCTGTCCAATGGTTTGGGGGAAAATAAAAGTCATACAAGTGTAACATATATAATTATACTACAGGAAAATGTAACCATACCTCTCCATGAAGCCTCTGTACCTAGTGACATTTCACTAGGTGAAGTGTCTGCCTACACATAACACAAAGATTAGGAAGACCCAAACATCATCAGCCCATCTTTTCAAGAAGTTTTACTAATTGGTGTACAAGTTGAGACAGAGAGAGTTTGAGAATCTGAGAAAATTATTTCACTGGTAGGGCAGAGAAAACATAGCCAGAGGATCACAAGACTGAATGTGCTATGGGAAAGCATGTTTTGATAGAAGGATATTTTTACCACCTTTTTACAGAACAGTATATGCAGCTCTCTTTTGCTGGCTATAGTGTAAAATGTACCACCCTGGGGCTTTATAGACTTCCTATTTTCAGTCTTAATTAGAGTCCTGAAGGAAAGGAGTATTTTACTCTCTTTCCCTCACAGAAAGCTGAGAAAACTGATAGCTATGCTTGCCTAGTACAGTAGCAAGCAGCCTTCAAGAAAAAAGAAGAGCAGAGAAAATCATCTGTCCTAGACTAGCAGTTTCTGTTCCCCAAGTGAGGCAAGAGATTGGGAAGAGCAGAGTTTGTGCCTTCTCTGGAGATGACTTAATTGCTATCGCTCTTTCCCCCTAACTTTAAGAACCATTCTCTATCTCTTCTTCAGCATCCTCCTCCTCTCATCCTGTCCCAAAGGCCAGCTCTCCCTCACCCAATCCTGAGATGAGCCTTTTAATGCCTAACCCCTGCTCTTCCTCGGATGTGTTGTGTGGTCACTGACAAGTCTCCTGTCTTTTGACTTGCAGATGAGTACACAAAGGGGCAGTCATGCTCAGCCATGTGTCTGTCAGACCACATAGGAATGAGCAGCAGCAACAGCCAGGGACCTCATGAGAACAGGGGCAGTCCAGTAGTGGTTTTTTTGCAGAAGGAGGAACACAACAGAGTGAAATGTAATCATTTGTGCTGGCAAACAATTCAGCTGTTGTGCAAATTACCTGTCTGCTAATTTGCTAGTAGGGAAAATTGTAGTTCAAAATGTGGTTAGATGTAGCCATTGAAGTGTCTAGAGTAACAGCAGACTTCTATTTTTTTACCCAGTGTATGAACACAGAAATAATATCCTGGCCCTCTGAGGCATGAAGAAAGAATAAATTAGAATGAGGATAAAACGAAATAACGCAGATAGTGAACTTGCGGTTGCAGCGGTTTCACTAATGCAAAGGGCAGATTAGGCCTTTATCAAGGATCTGATTTGCCAGAGCAGAAAAAAAGGAATTCTGAAAACTGCAAATATGCTCAGAAAGACAAAGAGTAAGACTCGTTTAAAGTCAGTGTTCTTTACTCTCAGAGCTGCTGTCCCTGGAGTAACCTAAATAGGAACATTGCTCATTTGTGCCAGCATGCACCCAGTGAAGGGATACATGAGCCCATGGCATGCAAAGGAACTCATGGCAAAGGAAATGGAAAAGACATTAAAGCAAAAGATTTCTTTGCATCAACACTGGCAAGAGAGCACTGTACATACAATGTAAATACAGGGTTAGCCTCCTGGAGGCCTGTGGGTATTTTTATTGAATTAAGTCAAAGACAGTGTGAAAAAGATCATCTGCAATTCAGTTCTGCGCTTTGTTCAGGAGATGGGGGCAAACCATGGTTCATGTACAGTGTTTCAGTTAGAGCTTAGCATGTGTAGGTAATAAAGTGAAAAGGAAAAAGGTCAAGAAAGAGCAAGAGACTGGGAAATCTTGACTCTGCAGAGCGGAATCATTCCTCAGCTAAGAACTAAATAAGAGAAATGACAAATTCACATCTTACCAAATAGCTCTTGAATACATTAGAGTACATATACAGAGAAAAACAGGAAAGAGGTGCTCCCCGTTGGGCTAATAAAAAGTGTCATTATGCCCCTCTTCAGTGCTGCTGTTCAGTAATACCCATCATGTGGAGGATAATAATGACAAATTTCAGCAAAATGAACTCTGAATTTATTTTTCAAGTGAAATAACCCAGTTTTCTAGAACACTGGTTGGGAGAGTTCATAACTATGCATGAAAATTGTAGTGATTAGATCGAATTTGAAATGTGCTCAGTAGGGCAACAGCATCCAAAAGCCAAGTTGTAAAACTGATCACTTGAATGCAAATAAATCCCGATTCACCAGGTTCAAGCGTTTGAAATCACAAGTATTTCTGTTCTAACGATCAGGACTTTCAACATTAATAAAGTTAGGATTACTTTTATCACTCTGTTATGTTGGATATTTTAGGATTCAAATGTTCAACCTCATCTGCCAATCAAGATTTAGAATATATTTCTATTGGTGCATGTATTTTAAAGATAGAAGAAATTTTAATAATATCAGAGAAATTTGGATTACAAGAAAAATACCAAGTATCTTGAGAGTTCACAGGAGAGTCGTATTTCAATATCTCTAGATAGCCACAGATAATTAAAAGGTCTTTGATCTCTACGTCTGGGCCTCACTAGTGCTTGAAAATGGCATTCTAATAAAGTCTTTTAATAAGTGGTCATAGAAACCATTCTAATTCACATGATAAGAAAAACGTGGAGGTAAACTGAAGATTTACTGTGGGGGGAAATGTAATATGTACATAACTATTTCAGGGAGAAATTTGTATTTTAGAGATGGCAAATAAAGGCATAGCAGAATATATTTTTCTGTAGAACTCAGATGAAACATTTAATTCTCATGGACTTTTACATTTTATTTTTTTCAAGAAGTGTGTCTTGTCACCCTCTGCAGAAAAAGCACATTACAGCTTGGATACTGGCATAAACTAAACCCTATACATGCACATGCATGTGCACACACTCTGGCATACTCTGCAAGACTTTAGAAGAGCATCAATGAGGTTATTAAGTCAAGTATTCAAACACTAGAAAATACTCAAATTATGTTCCCCATGCAGCATCAATTTAATTCCCCATGTGTTTTCAATACAATACAGTGCTAATTAAATATTTGGGGTTTTGTTTGTTTGTTTGTTTGTTTTTGTGCAAAACTCATTTAGTCCATTAGCTAGACTGATGGCCAAAGTGAGACCTGAACACAATCCCAGACTCTTGAAGTCTGTTATGTTCTGTGTGTGTTTCCTTTCTGCAGGTGGAAAGGAACTTCTCCCCAGACTCCACTCCATCCCACTCCCACTGCTCTCCTCATGCAGTTTTCCAACTTGCTCATCTCTCCCCAAGGGGCTCCCATTACCTCTTCTGCCTGAAAGGTTCTCAGCACAGGAAATGCCCTACTTGCAAACTTGTGGGTGGATGGGTTTTCCTGTGCTGCTAAAACCAGCTGCACCTGCCTCCAGACTCTGAGCTTTGCATGAAATATCTTCATCCTTCTGTCCTGCTCTGAGGTCAGAACTTTTTCTACCATTTTCCTAACATTGTTTGCCTCCTCCCCTTCTCACACATGGGATACCCACATGGGATATACACTTCTCCCTCTGTGCTTTATTCGCTTCCCTGTTCTACGCTGCTAGGCCCCAACAGTAGAGGAACTGAGAGGAGAGCAAAATTCAAAAATTAATAAATATGACACATAATGAACTAGTACTGGGTTCAGTACTTGGCCAGCTCTCCTTAACAAGGCAACATGAAGAGAGGAAGATATGGTTTAAGTAACAAATCAGTACCACATGGTAAATTTTAAGTCCATTGTCCAAACTATGAATATATTTGGATTTCTCTCTAGAACAGTTAAAGAGGTTTTTTAAGCAGGAAAACACACTCATTACCCTCTAATCCTGTTTCCAAGCATGGAGCAGCCACTCTGTCCACCATAGTTAAACTAAACCATTAAAATAAAAGCAATATTGAATACAAAGTATTGAAAATATTTTGTACCCAAAATAATAAAATACAAACGTAGTAATGGTAAATAAATCATAGTTTGAGAACACAACAAGGAAGATTTCAGTTCAGACCAGGTTTGGCAAAGTCATAAGTAAATGAAAAGAAGATTTTTGTTGTAATTCTTACACCAAGAGACTCCAAGTGTAGAAAGCATTACCACAAAACTTTATAATATTAATAATTTCTATCCAGGTTTGAGAAAGGACTGTAAGAGTTGAAATTTAAAAATTAGTTGACTGTGTCTTGTATCATCTGATAAAACTGTATTCTTGACAGCTGAGTTGTAACCTCAAATATCAATCAAGACAGCAAATCAATAAAATCAACAAAGGTGATTATTCAGGGCTATAATTCTTCAAAAACATGTATGCATGAAATACTATACCAGGAAAATTTAGTGGTAATTCCACTTTGTCTGAAAACTGGCTGACTTCATTATTCTCACAGATACTTGCTATGAGCTTATTAATTTTGAAGCCAATAACTTTAATGACTTCTCCTGTTGACAGAGAACATTCATTTCCAAACATCTCATAGACGGAGCCTGAAAAAAAACACAAAAGGAAAAAAAAATATTATTTAGCTTTTTCTCACTTTGTCTTTACCTCTTTGAGCGAAAACAAAAATAATACTTAAACTATATGAAATAATACTTATTTTGTGATAATTAACTGAATTTTCTTTTATTTCCTCAGGGTCATGAGAAAAACCATCTTGTAACTTCAGTGACCAATCAGCTCTACGTGTACATGGTTCTTAAATGCACGCAAGGAGTACAAGGTCTGAAGAATCTACAGTTACAAATTATTAAACCAAAATAGGTAGAGCATAGGATTATCAGCTTGTCAGGAGCTGTCTCCTGAAACCAGCCGGCAGTGAAGCTCAGGCACTAAAGGTGCCTCTGCACAGTGCAGGGCATAGCATATCCCATAGGAAACAACAGACTACAGCAGGAGACAAAACCCCACAGACCCTTGAAGGTGCCCAGGGAGAGGACAGGGGACATCCAAATGCAACCAGTCTTTGAGCTTCCTGTGGTAATAGAAGACCTGAAGAAATTACAAGAAATTGGAAAGCTGGCAAATTAACAATGGCAATCCCTGTCCCATGTTGAAATGTGTATACTGATTCTGATCTGGCAGCAAAAAATTCCTTTTCTGTCTGTCATGTTCAGAACTATGAGAAAAGGAACAAAACAATCCAGCCATATGTTTCAGCACTTCCCCAGCAAAACCTGGAACTGTATCTTGTCCTGCCAAACCCAATCCTCCCTTCTCCATTTTAGCTATGGTTGATCTTTGCTGCTTCAGAAGCAGGTGTACAGCGAGAAAAATAAAGCAAAAAACCTCAAAAGCCAAGTTTCTTGGGTTATGCAACCAAAAAAAAGTGTTTATTCTATTTTTCCATCTGTTGAAACTGGTTGGGGAGATGTTCTCTTGTATAACCTATCCCTCATAACTCCAGGGGCGAGGGGGTGGGTGCCTTCTGCTAATGAACCAGCTGTTAAAACCAGGTGGAGCAGTGTTTCTTGTCTCTTCCATGACCCATCCTCCCTCCAGGGGGATATCTTCTGTTAATGGGCCATTAAGGCTCACCACATGACTGAAAGCATTACATCATCCCATTGTGAGATGCTCCACCCAGTGGGGGGAACGAAACATTCCTACCTGGATAAAACCTGAAACCCAGGAGCACCAGGTATCCTGTTTTCCACTAGATTCCAGAGGAAGAATGGACCCATCTCACCATCACTGGACCCTTTTTCTACAGGATCATCTCTACTCCAGCAGAACCACATCTGTCACTCCAGATGTGTTTATTTGGACTGCTGCCAACCCTCTGACCAACTGGGTGTCAGGTCATATTCTGACTCTGTCAGGCTTTCTAGGATTTTTGTTTGTTTGCTTGGTTTTTTGTACTACTACATTTGTATTTTTAATATTCCTAGTAAAGAACTGTTATTCTTATTTCCAAATCTTTGCTGAAAGCTCTTAATTGCAAAATCATAATAATTTGGAGGGAAGGGGTTTACATTCTCCATTCCAAGGGAAACTCCAGCTTTCCCTGGCAGACGCCTGTCTTCTTAAACCAAGACACCAAATTATGTAGAAGAAGGAAAATTCCTCCTGGTCTCTGCAGGAGATTAGCAGAAGTTTTGGGGCATAGGATCAATTAACTATATATAAAGGCAGTGCAGTGAACATATTGTGTTTCATTTGTAGATAGAATTCCATTGAACACAGAACATGAGAAATGTTGACTTTAATACTAGCTTCCATTCTTCTGTGCATTTCCTCCCAAGAACTAACCAGGATCTGTCCTGAAGTGATGTGGATGTGCCAGTTCTGAAATCTCATCTCAGCTTCATTTGGTGAGAAACATTGTTCTCATTTTCACTCCCAATGCATTGGTGAGTGTATTTATTTGCTCTCCTACTAATATTGTTCAGCTACTTAAAATACTTACTTTCTCATTTCCATTTTTCCCTTCCCCAAAGGGTTCTCAGGGTTAATTTTGCCCTTTGCTTTATCTCCTCTGAGAAGACAGATTTTCCTTCACACAATTGCTCTAAGCCCTTACGTATATCTTCTTCAGTTTAAAGTGGTCTTTTTTTCTTCTTCTTTTTCTTTCTTCTTTTTTTTTTTTCTTTTTTCCTACCTAGGTAAGCAGAATGGTATCAGGCAATGAGAAATATTTAAAACCTGACCTCTGGCTACATAGTTGCAATCAATAATTGAGAAGGCCTGTACTGAAATATCATAATTTCTGGCAGAACTCCTTTCCGTGAAGGGCAACACTCTTTACATTTCTCCTTGTAGTTGGTGGGGATGGTGGGGAGAAAAGAAAAAAAATAGGTTAGCTGTTTTTTTTCTTTCCACCTAGGAGTCACACCAAAAAAACCACAACTATTAGCTGACTGATCTTCGTAGTGTTCATTCAAGAATAATTCTAGTCATGAATATAGCCTGGGCTGATAAGCATCTCTTACTGAGTCTGTGATCTATTTATTAACTCTGCTGCAGCACTTGCAAATGACAAGCACTTGACTATCTCTTAAACCTCAAGTGAAGTCACTGGGAGCCCAGCCTGAGCATAACTTATTCTTGTTTTAACCTAAACTTACCCAAAACCTCAATAGAGCGCCGCAAAACAACAGGAGAATGATGGAGAGTAACACTGGTTAAGTGTGCTCTGTTGTGAATACATGTTCAGACAAAGCTATTGGCTGCTTGTGCAATGCTCTCAACAGTTGAGATGGACACCAGGAAATCCTCAGCTTCGCTGAAGAAGCTGTAGGTTTTTAACTCTCTGGAGAAGGAAACTTGATTGAAGAAATAAAGTAAAATGATCTGGAAGATGGTTTTCACAGGGTGGATGAGACAGCATCCTCTGCTTTCCCATGCTGAGGACCCTATACAGGATTAAGGGCTCTGCTTTACTTAGATCCCAAACTCACCCAGCAGGCTTTCTGCTGCACACCAGGATGATGACTAACTCAGAGATATTCTGGATTATAGTGCCACAAAAATATCAACCAGTGCCAGGTGAAGAAACATGCTGTTTAAGAATGCTTTCTATAATTCTGGTACTGAGTAGAAGACCAAGAGAGCTGCTGGCCTTTAACAAAAAGAACAATCTGGTTTTCTTTTTGTAAAAGCAGTGCATAATTGCTCTCTTCCATCCCTTAGCAATTCAACACAGACTAACTCAGCTGTCTCTATGGAAATTGCTACAGCTCCCATCCCAGGAGGCTGGCTGCTGCTAATACAGATCATGAAGTGCCATGTCTACTCACTTTTTTAATACTTCCAGGTATAGAGACTCCACCATTTCCATGGGCAACCTATTCCAATGCTTAACCACTCTTTCAGTGAACATTTCGTTCCCAATTTTTGAGGTGAGCCTCCCCTGGCACAACTCAAGGCCATTTTCCCTTGTTATGTCACTGATTGCCTGGGGGAAGAAAATGACTCTCACCTCACCACAGCCTCCTTTTAGGTAGTTTTAGAGACTGGTAAGGTCTCTCCTTACCCTCGTTTTCTCCAGACTTAAATTCCCCAGCTCCCTCAGCTGCTCCTCATAGGATTTATGTTCAATTTCCTTCGCCAGCTCTGTTTTACTTCTCTGGGCATGCTCCAGCACTTCCATGTCTTTCTTGTCATTCTTTCACCACCCCCCTCTGGGTTTGGCCATCCCGCCAGTTTTATATCCAGTGATGAGTACACTTGTTCAAGCTGTGGGCTGCCAACTTTCCCAAGAGAATGCTGTGAGAGACTGTGCCAAAGGCTTTCCTGAAATCTCAGTAAGCAACACCCACAGCCTTTCCCTCATCCACTAAATGGAGTTAAGCTCTTGAAAAACTGTTATTGAAGAATATTTAATGACTATTTCAGTCTATATCTGCAACAAAGTGATACCACAAAAACCCCCAAGAAAACTAAAATCACGGGAGCTCATTTTCTTACCCTCAGAGAAATTAGATAATCCACTGGGAAACAAAATGCTTTGTTATACCACCAGTGAAGACTCTAGGTTAGTACTTTTCATGTGCAGAAGAGAAGTTGGATAGATAGATCATATAACCAAGGAATAATGGAAGTATTCCACCACACTTTCCATGCAATTAAAGACATCAGAGACCAACTTTTAACAGCTTATCAATAGTAAAACATATTACCGGATTTATCTGAAATAGGCCAAGATGTTGAAAGATTATGAGGGTGAGAGGTTGGGTGGGTGACTGTTAACTGACTGAGACCATGATTGCAGAAGCCTCATTTTTATTGATACTAGGATTTAAAAAAAAATAAATTAAAAATGAAAATCTGCCAGCCATATTTTTGGGGGTGCAATTGCACATACAGTATTGATTTTAATTACATATTTGTCTGCAACTAGATTGCTTTGGCCCTGATTTTAGCCCTTGCTTGGCAGTTTGCCTGGAATAATACAATGAAGATTACATTCAGACAAGAAAAATGTTACCTAGGCACTTGCAGCAAATATTTGTCCTGGTAAAAGGGAGCCAGGGAAACTACGTAGCTTTCAAAAAGGATAATAAAAATTCTTTTTCCTTTAGAAGCCATGATAATTAATCTTAAAACATTTTGAAAATTCTCACTTTGTGACAATGTGACCCTGAGAGATTTTGCTTCAGCTGTGTAATGCAGACCCTCTCACACAATATATTGAAAAATGAAATTAAAATGCATGTTTTAAACATTTATTTGTTGTTGCACAACAATAACTTTGTTCTTCCCACTCAAGTCACAAAGAAAATGTAACTCTGAAAATGTAAATCAAGTAACCTTGAGAACAGAATCTTTTGAGAAAGATGTATGCACTATAATGCAAAAAAACCCCCGAACCAACTAACCAACCAACCAACCAAGCAAACAAACAAAAACAAACAAAAAAACCCCCCAAACCAACATTTTAGCAGAACCCAGAATAAAGCAGATTATTTACAGTGATCAAACAATGCTCCTGAAAGCTGTAATTAAAGAGCTTGTTGCCTTTGAAAGAACCTTTTCTGGACTGTTACTTTGTTCAATAAAAACCACATTTATATCCTTTCATAAGCTCATCTCTAGTTTGACAATCTGTATTATAAATCACTGTGATCAGATCAAAGCAAGCACCACAATTGGTTCAATATCTTTTCCTTCCATCTTTCCTAAAATGTTAAGCAGCCACACCACCATCCTCCCTAACACAAACCCTTTATTTGATTTATTTCTCATTATAGGCACAAGAAGAGCACTTTTGTATTAAAAACAGCAATATAAAATATAAATACAGTGAATGCCTGAGATGAAGGATGTCATTCTTCATGTCAGGGCATCTGACAGTATCACTGAGGTAAATATTTTACAATGCAAGGTGAAACAATAAAATATCTCAGTAATATGTCCCTTTTCCTTCCCAGCAGGTTGGAGCCCCATTGGGTGACTGCTCTTAGAAAGCTGATAGAAAGCATGGCTCACAATCAAGCCTGTGAGTAAACAGCAGTAATACATCACTGGAACTCCCTTTTGCCGAATGCCTCTGGGCAGTTTAGCATGGAGGGCAAGGGAGAGTGATGCAAACGAGACAAAAGACTTGACTAAAGTAGCACAGAGGATTATTCAGCAGGGGTGAAGCTCCAGCCCGGGCTGGCTGACTCCCAGTCTCACAGCCGGTTGGCTACAGGGTGCTGCTAAGCACTCCAAGTATTCCCCCATTCTTTTTCTTTTCTTCTTTTTTTCTTTTTTCGTTTTTTTTTTCTTTTTCTTTTTTTCTTTTTTCGTTTTTTTTTTCTTTTTCTTTTTTTCTTTTTTCGTTTTTTTTTTCTTTTTCTTTTTTTCTTTTTTCGTTTTTTTTTTCTTTTTCTTTTTTTCTTTTTTCGTTTTTTTTTTCTTTTTCTTTTTTTCTTTTTTCGTTTTTTTTTTCTTTTTCTTTTTTTTTTTTTTAAACAAAAACCAAGCTTTTTTCCTAACAAAACCAAATTACTTCGGAGGCCAAACACTAAGCATTGACTCCTTAGTCCCATGAGTTTGAATCCTTGAAGGAAAATATTCTCTCTTTCATGTCTCAGTAACACTCACTGAATTCATTGCAGCTGGCAGGCTGAGCAGTCTTTGAAAGAAGATCCAAAGATCTGGGAACCTGGCTGCTTAGCAGGGAGATGAAAGGTCTCCCTACATCTCCTGAAAGAGTAGAACTTTGTCCCGGTGTCCTTTCCTCAGTGCTCCTTTCTCCACTATTAAGTTGTCATCGGTTGCCCATATGGGTGCTGTCTTCACTATCAGAGGTGACTCTGTTTCAGGGACTGGCAAAATGGTTCTTCTTTCATGTAGAGACTCCATCCCCTGGTGCAGCCATTCAGCCAGAATTACAATAGCCCATTCTCCCCTACAACATAGCTCAGCTGAAATCAGTTTTGTTAAGGCAGGCTCTCAAAGTAATACGAAGGGCATAATAGATCTATAATTAGTGTCAATAAAAAAGATATCATTCTTTATGGGCATTATTTGAGGCCTAGCCAATTGTTCAGAGTTTTTGCTCTTTGGCAAGAAAAGACATCTATTTTAAAGTTTAAGGAGGAGAGTTTTGCTTAATCATTTTAATAATTTCATACTCTGATTAAGCAGAAGGAAAAGCAAACAGTTTCTGATGGGGAGACATTAGGTGGCTTTTTTTTCCAGTCAAATACCTCTTGAGCATCAAAGATGCTCAGCAGCCTGCCGGATTTCCCCCATTAACTCAAATAATCCAATGTCTTGTAGGGAAGAGGCTGGAAACCGTGCACAATGACAGGCAAGGAAGGAAGCATGCCCCAGCTTCTCTCTCTAATCCCAGCCTGTGAGAGTGGCTGCGAACAGGATAAAACACCTGTATGGCTTTGATCCACCCCTCCCTTCCTACCCCCTGAAGGTGCCCCCACTGAGAGCAAGTTAAGCCCAGCTCCCCAGTGCCCAGATGGTGCTCCAGATGCCCAAGAATAGCAGTGGCCATGAAGGCGGCTTGAATTTGAGCAGAAGATCCTTTGTCAAGTGGCAGAGCAATATACTGGACTTTAAAAAAATTTTTCTCTTTAGCATGTCATAAGCAACAAAAATCCTTAGGTTTGATCAGTTTGGGACACAAATCTTCCAAAAGACTCTATACAAAGATGCATCTTATCTCGATCATACCTACTTAGGCTGTGAAACCTCTGGTTTTTGCCAACACGAAACCATCAAAAAACAAAAGCCGTTAAGATTTATCTTTCACCATATAAAGTCAAACTTTAAATGTCAAGTCCTTTAAGCCATTTCAATCATGATGGACTTTAAAAAAAAATTACTCCTGTGGTTTCTGATTTATTCCTTTCCTGATAAGTTTATGGCCTTTTTTTTTTTTATAAATACATTCTTCTGATTCTCATCTATGCAGAGGTTCACACACTGCATGTGGCAGCAGAGCTTTATGTGTGCAGCACCCAGTATAATGGAAAGAGCAAGTGAAACCACAGCTCCCAATGAAACACCTTTGACCTTTTATTTGGGTTTACCCAAATGAGTCAGAATTACTACAGCAGTGAAGACAATGCCCAAACCTGATTTTGAACAGCATTAGTCACTATTATAGCTGTTCCTGATTTATTTTGTTTAATTAATTTTCTTTACAGTATTAATTACTTTGAATTTAATATGTTTATTTACATATGTGTTCAATAGAAAAACTACATTTTGGTGAAAAAGCTGCTCAAACCGAGTTGCAGGATCAGGTCAGAGTGTTGAGCACTTCACAAGTGCAGTCCAGAACTGAAAACGTGTTTAAGCATCTTCCCCTACTGAGATCAGAGCATATTGCCCCTTGTGCCATTACTGTGTGTCCAAGGGAGCTAATCAGAAACAGTGGACCTGGACAAATGCCATGTTCCTTCATGAACAGATCTTGAAGGTACTTGAAGAAAAGGTTTTGTTACAAAAACCCTGTAGCTCTGAAACAGTGTGTGGTCATGGGCTTGTGTACTGTGGGACATTTATCCCAGGATCCTCCCTCATATGCAGTCTAACAAGTCCCTTCATCTTTCCAGAGCCTGAGTTTGTGAAAATTCTTAGTACTTTTATAGGCTTTTTATAGGTTCATGGGAAGGGAAACAGGGACCCTTTTGCTACAGACCTCCTCCTCACATTCCTGGAGCCCAAGTGCAATGGCAGCTGGGGAGCTCTCTGCTACAGGTCACCAGCACATTGGGGGAGTTCAGCAAGCCAAGACAAGGAGTTGATCCCTGCATTGAGACGAACCAAGCAATTTGGGTATTCTTCCTACTTCCTGTGCCATCCACAGGGAGGCCCAAAACTGAATGTCACAGAAAGAAAATCCCTTCAAAGGAGATCCTCAAATCACCTTCACCCTTTGTGCCAGCTGCCCAGGGTCAGATTTTTCTCACTGTGTCTGGATGAGTCATTCTTTTGAGGGCAGTAGTATGAATAAAATGAGCAATATTTGACCCATGAAAGTCAGGGTTTGTTCTCGCATCTACTAAAGAATACTTTTTTTCTTGTTTAGAATAATACAGGCATTTGAAGTAGCTTGAACAAGGGCAGGAGAGTTTCAGTGGTTTGCATTAATAGAGAAAATTTACCAATATGCTCCAACTACTGACCACAAAAGAGAATTCAAACTATCTGTTACTCTGGCTCTACTTAAGGCTCTTGCTCCTCAAGAGCCTTAAGTTACTAGCTCAAACAAGAGGAACAGAAACAACGGTACTCAAAGGAAACCACCCTTCCACTTTTTGATAGGTTTGGCTTCTCTATCTTTAAAATACAAAGACACAAATTAGTAAGTGAATGCACTGTACTACAAGTTTCACCAATTTCATGTGCAGGTCTCCTTGGGCATGCACTCCACTGAGAATCCTCCCAGTAAATGCAGAGAACACTTTTAATGATATTTAGCCTCTAAGAAATACAGCCCTAATTATCTTCATCAAAGCTGTCTATGCTCGGCCTCTGTTTAAATTATTTGTTGCTTTTTGTAAGAAAATCCTGAAGAGGCAGTTTGCTTGTTTTATTCATAGGTACTACAGACTTCATATCCTAGCCTTCATCAACTCATTGCCTTATCACACTTGACAAGGGAGAAGGATTTGTCCTCTCTAGGTTGGCTTAGAAACAGTAAAATAATTCTACCTTACATGATCATTTTTGAACTGTTAGTCTTGAGAGATATTTCTTGTCTAAATTAGGACATTGAGCAGCTGGTAGACTGGATAGATAATGATTCCTTTTGTGTTCAGTTTGCCTAGCTACATGACAGACTTGACAAGACCTTTTGAACTCTGTTGATGGTCAGCAGACCCCATCACTTCCCTGAAATGCTTGCAGAAATGAATGCTGGAAAGATGCCATTTCCCAGTCACAGAAGCAAAGAGAGTGAAACCAAAACTGCAGAGGCAGTGAGAGAATGTGGATATGCAGCCGGAAAGAGGAACCATGAGTCACGTTGTTTTTTGTTCACCAAAATGAGTTTTGAAATGGAATTATTCACCCAAAGGGTTTTGTTTGGCATTGCCTCTCATGCAACTGTCAGAGAGCACCAAGCATCTCCCCAGAGGGGGAATCCCAGCCTGTTGATTTTAAGAATCTTTAGATCCCTTAGGTCTGGGAGGACATTAACCAAGGATGTACATGTGATCACACAGTTGCCCCTTCCCAATATTATCTCCCTGCACAGATCTGGTGCTGTCCTGAACCCCAGAGACTGGAGTACCACAGCTACAGCACTCTGCTTCACTGCATACCCAGCCTGCAGAGTTCCCTTCTCCTCAGAGAAGGAGCAGAGAGTTTCCTGATGTGTTTCACAGGTCTGTTGTAAAAGAGGGTATGTCCTGGAACAGCGATTTACACAACACACATGCTCTTTTCAAATAACTTAACCGCAGAGCAGAGCTACAAACTCTTTCCACACTCTGGCAAGTCCCAGCCCCTGAAGAAATGGGGGATTGCCACTACTGATGTATGTGTTTAGGTGGGGCAAGAATGGGAAGAGTGGGTAGGCTAATGTGGGTAGGCTAATGACAACAAACACCAACAGAAGAGGTGCCTTGAGCGATTCTTCATTTTTCACAATTAAAGTTGGCACTCTTTACTGTTCTGTCACTGGTTAAATTAAGCCTGCAAAATATTAAATTCAATTACCCATAAAATAATTATATCAGTATTAAAACAGACATAATTTTTGCAACATAAAGATGAAAGCCCACACTTGCATGCTATCTGTAAAAATCAGTGGTCAGACAGTACTTACCTAACTAAGTATCAATATTTACTAAAATGTTCAAAGAAGGAGATTTGATCAATCAAATCAGTTCCCAATGGAGTTTCAGCAGTTTAATTTTTTAATAACATATTTTCATGAGCTATTAAATTGTCATGTACTTCAGTCTGCACTGTAGTTCCTTTCTAATCAGTGCTGATTACCAAGTTATACGTATCTGGCAGACTTGCTTTCATTTTAGAATCATCCTTCCTATTCCCTTCAGAGATACAACAGTACAGTCCAGTTTCTGTAGCAAGGACATTATAACTGCAGAGTCTAAAGCAAATGCCCTGAGAGGCATCCCTGGCATTTGCAGCACTACCATCTCCTTTCACCTGTGTTTCTGTTTTCAAACCAGGGATGACAATAATTTCTCTGCTTCTGTATGGACTTTCAAATATGATGATTAAAAGCATTTTGGAAGAATTCAGGGCTCATACTGACCCTGCAAAGTATCAGACAGTGGTAGGTGATGGCTGCAGGTCTCTGACTATGCAGCCCCACACAGCTGGAGCCAAAGTGGAATAGGAACATGGGAGTGTGAACGAGCACCTCAAACCTTGACTATTTTGCCTAGAGGCAAACTGGTAAGGCTTCAACCAACCCCAAAGTCCAGGTGTAGCATGAAAATTACTGATATCATTCAAGGAAAATGTTTTCCTCTTCTTCATGCCAGGAACAGAGAGGTAAACAGGAAAAGAACTTCCTAAATCATAGGAATCTAAATTGTAGTATTCACTACCAGCAGCAAAAGTTCAATTGCCCACAGCTTTTCTAGCTGAAAGTATTCCACGTGGAAGCAGGGTCTATAAAGTCGTGTCCATTTGCAGTTTGGGGAACTACAGTTAAATACATCACATTCCATTAATATCAGCAAGAACATAATTTTTTTATAGGCCAGTAGAGAGACTAACGGTAGAATGAGTGCACACAGCATATGTTTTCTACTTGCTCTCCACTGGGAACAGTAGCAGGCAGGCTTGGGTCTGAAAGGAGAGACCTAGATTGTATTTGGTGTAACAGGGGTATAGAGGCAGAATGGATCCTTTCAGAGATGTTACCTTGCCAAAGGCAATTAAATTTCCACTCTCTCCCTGAAGCTTGACTTTGCAGTTTCTAATAAAAATACCTCACCACTTTTCTTATGTTTCCAGAGGTACTGAAAATCTGTCAGGAAGTGTAAGGCTAGTCTGCAAGTCCCATATTTGTAAAATCATTAGACCTAAGTGCAGTGTGTGGAAAATGCTGCTTCCAGTAGAGTAAACGGAGAGTTTCATCCCCACAGAACACAGAGCCCCAGAGAACAGTGAATCAATTACACTGTGTTGTCTTATTATCACATATCTTGCTGTAGCCTTCTTTGGTTGGCTGCTACAGCTCTGATGTGACAGCTCTAATGGATGTAGTAGACCATTATTTACTCCATCAGCCATTCTATACCTGGCTAAGCCATGTTAAGAAACATTGCCCTTTTTGGGGGGGCGGGTTGTGAAAAAGGGAATATACATTAATATTTACATCTATAAGAATTCTTCCTATTTTAAATTCTTACACAGGAAAATTAATTATCCCTGGTTATTGATCAGTGTCAAACAATCACATGCAATGCTTTTACAATTGATCTTCTCCCTTACTATCTGCAGGTTGCACTGAGAATGGTTACAGATTCCTACAAAATCCCATTCCACAAAACCACTTAGCTGACCAGGCTGACTGTGTAGCCATTTGGGAGCTATTACAATCAGTGCACAAATGCTCAGATTTGGTCCCAGCAGCCACAGCAATAAACCCATATTCCCTGCCGATAGACCTGCCATTACCCACACTGTGATTGCTGGTGTACTGCATGGGGTAAGAGAGATCAAAGAGGTTGCTGCAGGGGCAGAGGGATCTGCCTGAGGAAGGACTAAAGAGTGGTTGTCCTAATGGAAGCTTGAAGTGCTCAAAGTGGCCTGTTCTCCTGTTTAGCAATATAAGAGGAGTTACTTCAGACTCTCTTTGAAGCACTAGTCTTGCAACAGAAAATGTAACATAAATCATAATGCAATCACAGAACAATGTGTTCACCCCAGCTGCCAGGTACAGATGTGAAGAAAATATTCAGGAAAGATCTGACACAGACAGAGAGCTCAGGGAAGGAGGGAGAGAAAGGGAGTGAGGGCCTGGCCTGAGAATACCTTTTGTAGCCCTAGATGCTGCAAACCTACCACGCACCGAGTGTCTTGAGCATCTCAATGTTCCTCTGAAGCAAGGAAGAAGAGGAACCCACAGAAGCTTACTACAGGACATCTGTGTTTCTAAGTACTTGCAAGTATTTTTGGGATATACTGGCTGTGTGGGCAAGGAGCCAAGTAGAATATATCAGTTTTGCTTGTTGTACAAACAAGAGACTCATGCATGGCTGCGGGTGCTGCAGCTGCTGTGCTGGTGGAAGAGGTATGAGAACAGCTGAGAAACCACCAGGAGCAGAGGACAGGAAGAAGTGGTGCTGCTGAAGACCAAAAAACTATCGGAGCAGCACAAGGGCTGTCACTTTTTAATGCTAATATTCTCAGGTCTCTAGAGTGCATACCACCCCCTCCCAAGGCTAGTCAACAGCTAATAGCCTTTCTCTTTCACATGTGAGGAATTGCTGCAGAATGGTCTGTGGGCTAACTCACCAGGGTTTTTCTCCTCATGCGGAAAGGTTTAGACAATAAATAAAATCACAATCTGAAATACTGTGGCTACAAAAATGTGCAGGTATAAGTTTTACCATCCATGAGCAGCAGCATGCAGACTGTAGGGAACACAGAAACCTGCAGACAGCTGGGCTACCATCATTTTATCATAGCATTTTGTGTGTATATATACAAATATATATACATATATCACATGTTTTTTTGTACACATACATATACGCATATATATGTGTATACATGTATGCATACCTACAAGCACAAATGCATACAACTAGTTTTCATATCACTTCTGCTTCCTAGGTGTGTGAAAAGAGATGAATATCGTGGCTACTCCAGCTTAAGGCAGTGATTTTCCCTTTTTTAGTTTTAATTCTACCCTTCATCCCTTAGGCTGTAATTTTCTTACCAAGAACCTGTTTGTCACATCTGTTGGACCAGTTTAAAAGATAAATCTGGAACAGGCCACATAGCAAAGTTCATAGAAATAGAGTATTTTTAAAATTTCTGGTAATTCTGGCTAAGTTTATTTCCCAGAACAGTTTTACAATATATCAATATTATTCATAGGTAGTTTCCAGAGCAGCCAGGCTGAGCAATCAGGAGCACATGGACAGTGCACTACCATCACAGATTCAGTATGCCCTTTCCCATTTCCTTTCTGCCCAAAGAGGCTGTTGTCATGGAGGGAAAAATAGCCCACTCTGGCCACAGCCACTGATTGCCAATCAGACTTTTCCATGGCCACCTCCTCTCTCCTACTATGGAGCAGCATGGAAATATTTAGAATGATGTAAAGATAGATGTTGTGGATCCTGAAGTGGGTGTTTGATTGAAGCTGAAGCAGACTTCAGCTCATTTAATGAAACTCTCTCTGTTTTATTAGTTGAACCCAAATTTTTCCCTTTCAGTGGCATGACGGTACCTTTCTTTTTCTAGATTGATACATGGGCTTGACGTGATATCTTCACTATCATTGAACAAAGTCCATGCCCAAACCAAGAGCAGATTTTTCCCTCCAAACAAGTCTCTTTACCACATCTTGAGTGTGTTTTGTGCACAAGCAGAGCACTAAAAACATCATAAAAACAGATCTGAAGCAGGAAAACCCAGTAAAATATTACCCCTGTGTTGCTCCTGTCCAGCTCATACCAACCCCTTTGAATTGTTGCACACTTGAAGTGCCCCCAAATACAGGACAGAATTTCAGGAAGATCTTATGGTCCTTCATGGTCACTTTCCAGACTCCCTGGTTCTTTATTTCTGAGACAGGAGGCACCTCTCCATGGCAGCCCCAGGAGTCCAAGATAAGTTAAATCAATTAACCTCTGTGAGGTGCCTTGCAGTTGCTGGATTGATGACTCTGTGTAAGTGCAAAGCAAATTCATGTCTTATTCCAGTACCTCTTTCCAGGATATGAAGAGGACTAACTACAGTTTCTTTTTCACTGCCAGTGAGAAGATTGAATGCACACTTCACCTATGACATTTCCAAAGCCATTGATCACACACTCGTTCTTCAGCTGGTGGGAAACTGCTAGGAGACAGCTCCATGACCATCCTTCCTATGCCTTCCCCACATTCCACATTCCAGTCTGAAGGCAGACCTGATGTCAAATACAGCCTTGCAAAGCCCTGCCAGAAAACACTCAATGCTCACCTTGACAATAGATGCCTGACTGGATTTGAAGGACCCTGGGAAGGGCTCTGAGGTCCAGAGAATGAATGAACTTCTCCAGGGTAGAGGCCATGGTCTGCAGCCCTGTAGCATGTGCGTTTGGCACGTAAAGACCAGTGAAAAGCTCTCAAGGCAGCAACACTCAGCCTGGTGCATGCTTTGCTTGGGAGCTCCGCAGCAGCGCGGAGGAGTGGCATGGGGAGGTACTTCTGCTTCCTTCCCTCTGTGGCTGCTTCCTCCCATGGGTGCAGCTGGAGTGGGGTGAGGCAGCTGGTGGCCCCGTCAGCAGGTTCTGGCACCCACATCCACCAAGGGTCTGTGCCAGGCTGGGGGTACTGGGCTCCAAAGGAAAGGGGCATCTGCTACAAAACTCCATTTCATCAGTGATAGTTATTGACCCTGTGGAAAGAAGATACTGGATATCAGCCCTGCCTAGAGTAGGAAAAAATCAACCATGTCTGGGTGAGGTGTGGATGGTTTGTTGTTTTTTTTTCCCTCTTGGAACACAGCAAAATAATTTGGTGTTTGTTCACTTCAAAGCCATAAATAGCATTTGAAGAAAAGAGATTAAGCACTTTGCTGCCTTAAATATTTTATCTGGATATGATATAAAATAGAATCCAAATAATTTCATTCTCTAAATGGACACTTAAACACAATATTGTTATGCAAAATAGTCAATATTTTCTTATGCCACCAATGATTTGTGGGAATTTGATTTTGAGGTGCTTCATCTGGGAAGGAATTTTAAGAGACAGTACCAGGTGAAAATCAGACTGCAGTGGTGACAAACCCCCAGCACTGATCCCAGTTCTGCCATTCTGAGCTTGATCAAGCACTTGTTTCAGCAGGACCCTTCTGAAGAACAAGGCCAGAGCAAATAAGCAGCAGACTCAGACGATGAGAAAAACTGAAGTGACTGATTTCATCTTTGTTTACACTGCTCTCCTGTCTCCCTGAGGGGTCAGGGAAAGTAAAGAACACGACATTCTGACAAAACAGTGAGCAAGATAATCAACCATTTATTTTCAAAACACTTGCTAGCTTCATTTCCGCTATATGTAATCTTTTGCAGGAGATAATATTACTCACATAATGAAAACTTTACAATTAAAACTCTCAAATTCTTAGAATGGGTGCACTGGCCATTGAAGTTCTGGCTTACCTATAGATTCTGAAAAGTTTGTTAACTTGGTTTTAACAAATATTTCTCCAGAGAATGTGAAATATGTTTTATAAGTGGGGAGTCTCCAGGTGCAGAACTCACTATTGCCAGTCATTAATACTGCAGGTGCTACAGGGAAAAGGAGTAACTGGACTTGGGATCTAAGAGTCACAGTTATGAGTAAAAGCCAAACTAGACAACATGCACAGCCAACCACTCATCAACTATTTTAATGGAATATATTGCTTATTCTCCCCTCCCAAGAAAACATATTTGAAATTATGCAAATGTAATTGATTTGAGAGAGAGCTGGGGAAATCACAGGTATTCAATGATAATCAAAAGACCCATATGGTAAAAGGCTGGTTCTTACAAGCACAAAGCAGTGAAATGTGTGAGTGGTTTCAGTTATTTCAGTGGGACACCTTTGTATTTTTTAAGATTTTTTTTGTGCAGCTTCTAACAATTCAAAGCCAACTTTCTTGGTACCTGCTCCCAAGGCTGTCAGGTATTGTGCCAATGCCAGCAGCTGGGCTTTGCCTGTACACATTATTTTGATCAATGGATAAAGAGCCCCTAAGGCCATTTCTATAGTTCCTCAATTCGCTTGTATTTGGCTCTTCCCTTTGGCAAGACTGCCAGGAACACCACCACAAAAGAACATTTAACATAAATGGCAAACACACACAAATTAATAAATGTTTTCAAAATTGCTTGAATCCAACAAAGCAAATGTACAAACAGACATGGATTTCACACAAGAAAAATTCAGAACAAAACCTGGTTCGTGATGTTGAATCCAGCAGCCCAACAGCATGGAGAAGGCAGCTGAAACTCTGTGCTCCCTTGGCCAACAAGCTGCATGAGTTTCCAATAGGCACAGGCACACAGATATATACGGCACCCATACACATAAATACACTACCAGACACACAGATCAATCTATATAGAAAACCCAGCAAGCCCCAATGGCCTTATCCTGTTCCCCTTTCCGGCTGATGTATTAGTGGGAAATACACACAAAGGAATTTATGCAGTGGGGATCCCTCCAGCAGCTAAACTTAGGCACAGTCCACCCAGTGGCCTCTGATCCTGCTGCCCCTGGACTGTGCAAGCAGCTCTGGAGGCCCAGAGCCTCTGTCATGTGCCTGAAAATACCCTGGAAATACCTCTATGTTAGACCTATCCACTGTTACTCCTCTGTACTTTGTGTGTTTGTGCAGAAACCAGCCTTTTATCACATAATCTAAAAACCCCAACCATCTTAGCTGCAATGAAGGAACTAGAAATGCACTTCTTTGAAATTGCAACTTAAATCAGGAATGCTACCCACTGGTCATATGTATATGTTAGAGTCCCCAGATCTGCTAGGGAATAGACTGGTACATGAGACTCACTAACCTGTTCTTCCAAATGCTCTGCAGGAGATTTTCTAGTTTGATGTGTAAGGCCAAAAGGTAGAGGAAAATAATTTGCCATCTCCAAACCATCCTTGATCTCAGAGTGAGAGATCATCAGCTTGTCATCATGGACTGGTGCTAATATGGGACCCTTTGGAGGGGTTTTCATATTGCAGACTAAATTCTAAGGAGGATCTTGACTGAGATCTTGACTTCCTTTTGCTTTGTCCAAGTTTCAATATTGAAGATTAGGACAAGCTGCTGAATACAGGTATGTATCCTGTATTGAGAGGAGGTAATATCTGACCCTGTTCTTCCCATATGGAAAGAACAGAGATCACAAACCTCTCCTTACCCCATCTTCAGTTCTAAGCTATGGTATTCTTCACAAAGAACCTGCCTGGGCCTCAGTGTTACCTCTGCCCTATGTGAACCTGCAGGTACAATCAGCTTGGCCACTCCATCTCCACTGCCAGTGACGGGGTGAAGGCCAAGTCGCACAGCCAAACCTACAACAGCCAAAGTGACCATGAGTCCTCACGTAGCCACGGTGTTGGCAGCTCCAGCTGCTCTGGAAGGTGCACACAAACAGGAACCCATGTCTCCCCAGGTGGAAAAGCCCTGCTTATTCCCCAGGGGTGTGGCCAGGAACCAGCTGTAGGGGAATGTAACTGAAAGATACCAGTCAGCTAATTCAGAAGGATGGACACATAGGCAAAACACAGAATTTTGAAAACTATATCCAGGAATATTTTTCTACCTTGCTAATATGTTTAATTATTGTTTTTCAGAAAATCAGTAAAATGTTCCAAGTTTCCAAAGAAAATCAATTCTAAATCTGTGAAGGTTTGCAATATTTTTTGTGCTCTGGCCATTTGTAGATAAATGAGGTCATTAGTTGAGCTGGGTGAAGAGAAACTTTAAAACAACCCCATAAGTATGAAACTAGGCATTGTGTCTACAGGAATATATGCACCATTTATTGAACTTAAGGGAAATGTACTTGATATAACTGGCAGAACAGTAATTCCAAAGAGGAAAATGCTTTTGAGAAACTAAAAACAGTCAGGACCTGCGAGACAGGTGTGAGTGAGGCTCATATGGAACGGTTACACTATCTTTTGAATCAAATTCCAGATACTGAAGAAAGTGCAATACACTTGCATATTTTTTTCCAGTGTAAGGTTGTCATGGTTTAGGAGTGATATCCTCCAATTTAGTACTCCCACTAAAAAAAGCATGCGATGCTTCCCCTCTCTTCCCTCCAACTGGAGGCACAAAAGACAAAGTTCATATGCTGAGATAAGACCAATATACTGGAAACAGCAATGAGATAAGAAAATTAACAGTAACAACAACAAAATTAATAATGAAAGTACACAAAAGAGAGAGTGATTCACATGTAAAAATACTCACCACAGAGCCTGCTACAATAAACAATACCAGATGGGCCCCCCTGCCATGATTTTTTTGACCAGAAGGAACCCCTTCTCCTTGGACCCAGAAGTCCCTTTTCCCCTCCCCTGGCAATGATGTGAGGTGGTATAGAATAACCTCAGTGTCTTAGCCATGGCGCCTACTGGCTACTGTATAAAAAGGAATCCTGTCCTGGATGAAACCAGGAAAAAGGTGGAAGCTCCACCTGTCATTAAAAATCGAGTCAGACTGTGCTGTAAGGCATCCTCCCTGACACAGGTGCATTGAGCTGTGAAATAATCTCCCAAGGGAGCAGTGGACTCTTGGAATGTTTAAGCCTTAACTAAATAAAGGACTCTATGACACCATCAAGAACAATTCTGATAAAGAAAGGGAGCTGTATTGCCACCATTCATTTATAGAGATCTAATGTCTCAATACCCAAGTCAGGTGAACAGTATTACATTTAGCTGTTCCAGAGGTGAACTGAGCATTAAAAGAAGCTGCAGAGACTTTCAGGAGCTGTGGTCTCCCTCTGCTAACCCTCACTGGTTCTGGTAATATCAATCAGGTTTCATACATCCCACCCAAGAAACACAACACTGAACTGACAGCTGTGCCCTTCCAGTGGCCCTTGTGATGTAAAATGATGTTGTCAGCTTGAACAAACTGTCCCCAACATGAGAAAAAAATCTAATCCCTACACTGGCACACATGGATTATTCACAGATAGACAGAGGCTGAATCGGCTGAAACATGAACTGTGTAACAAGTTGCAACATTGAGGGGTGGGTCTTCGTGTAAAAGTTTTTTCTGCCACTTCAGTGTGTATAGGTGGATAGGATTTATTGCATTTATTGCCCAATAAAGCCAAAGGTGATCATAAGCACTGAAATGATTCTATCCAAAGAAACCTAACTTTTTTAGCCTAACATTTAAGTTACTTATCCTCCAGCACCTGCAACAATTGCTTCTAACTTTACCTGAAAATATAAAGCACTCATTGCTCAGAATATTTCACTGACCCCAGAAAACTTCTTTGTTTTTTTTTAAAAATGTTTAAATGTTCTTTCTTCCATGGACAGCTGCTGCTAACACTCCCCCTAGGATGAGTCAATTTGGATAGAGGACTTTTCAAAACTGCAGACAGAGGCAGATCTTGCTGTAAATTAAAATTAAGAGCCATGTTAAAAAGCAAGGATCATTACCCACAGAATTTTATACTGCTTCACCATCAATTGAAGTCCACAGATAGAGATAAAATCTGCCTTTCTAAAAGGATAATCTTGTTCAGCTCCAAGTTTTTGTACTTGGTATAAAAATGATTGTGCTGAAAATCCTAATGCTTTCACAACGCAGGTGGTCACCCTTGTGAATTGTGGTGGCTCCTGGTTCTAAAATCTTGGAACATTTTAGCACCCTGTGATTTTATTTTGAGCTTTCCTTTACATTTTCAGGAACTACATTTTGGGTTTTTTGACATTTCCTTACAGTCTGACAGAGAGATCTTAGGCGTGCTCCCTGTATGAAATTTAAATGGCTTAGCAGGTACAAACAAAAGGCTGTTAGTAAAAGCTCTTGAGCCCACAGGGTTATTTGCCAGTGTTTGACTCCAGTGAACAGCCTATTGAAGAACCAGAATCCCCCAGAGATTTTAAAAGAATTGATGCACATGTACACACATTACATTGTAAAAAATAGTAAGCTTTTGGCCAACTTTTTATGGACCGAACAATAATAACCTGTGGGCATTTTCAACATTTTATTGAGCAATTCTGTACCTGCCAGAGTCAGAAAGATCTTTTCATTGATTTTAATAGAAGTTGGAGTAGATTCTTAATAAGGGAGAGTTATGGCTTTCAGCTGGTTGTGGCTTTGCAGAGAAACACCTTGCTTATAATGGCATTTCAAGTTACGGTCTTGCAAAGAATATTGACATGAAGTTTTCCAAAGTCTCTTCAACAAAGACCAATAGCTCTGTATACACCAGTAAATTATAGAAAATATATCTCCAGAAATCTCTCCCTGGCTGTTGGTAAGTGTGATAAGAATCATGGTCTTAATGAATGCATTTAAAGTGTTAGCACCACAAATGTATTGAACACTAACCCCCTTGAAAGGTTCGAGTGTTGCAAAGGCTCTGCCAATGTTTTGTTCAACCACAGAGAAAAAGGACACTATTTGAGATTTCTAAGCTCTGTGCTAGTATAGACTCAAAGCTAAAAATAGCCTTGAGAGTATGGAGTCTCAAACTAAAAACTCCTGCATCTCCTGACAGGTATTAATGGTACTTGTCTTTATAAATGTATTAAGATGATTGATACTGAAGTGTTTATAAAGTATTTTGAAGATAAAGCAGAATGCAAATGTTTAATACCATAGGAGTTCCAATATAAATAGGCACCTGCCAAAATGACTGTTTATACAAAATGAGCCATCCAGGCAATCCACAGCCAGAGTTACCACTTTTTATTTGACAGCACAGAACATGAACTCACCCTTCCAATGGAAATATTTATTGATCTGTGCATTATATCGCACTACAAAATCTATTCAGGCAACCTCAGTGTTCCAATGGTTAAGCAGATATTAAATATATTTGGGTTCTATCTTCCATATTCACTTTGGGGGTACTATTTCACTTGAGTTGACTCAGAGCAGAGAACTTACAACATAACCAGGGCTACATGGAAAATCTATGACAAAGCCATGGTCTTGAGTCTTGATCCCTAAAGCCCAGCCTAAATCATCACTACAGTAATAATTTTTTTTCTTTCTAAAAGATAAAAAAATTTACTGTCTGTAAAAAACAAAACAAACAAACAAAAAAACCCCAAAACAAACAAACAAACAAATCAGTCAAACCCAAGATCCCAACTCAGCTCCCAAACTGGGCAAATTTCATTATCTGTCTGGCTTCTATAGATTGTTGGCTTATTTTTTCCTTTTTTTTTTTTTTTTTTTTTTTTTTTTTTTTGGGGAAAGAAAAATGGGAAGGACCTAAATAAAAAGACATCCTACAGCTTTAGGAAGAAGTATGGGTCCATTAAAGATGGAGTAAAGATTTTGGCACTAAAAATTACTTGAGATATCATCAAACTACAGAAAATGTTTTGAAATATATTTGGCATACCTTCAATGCATTTTTGACAGCTGGAAACATGCTGGAGAAATTTTTGAATTAATTTCAAATATCACTCTCTCCCTTTGTGATTTCTTGAGTGGGGTGGGCTGTAATTTATTTTTAAAGATTCAGTGTAGGTTTCTAGATGCTGTTAAAGGAATCCAAAATAATCTTTTTGCACCCTGTCACTGTTCAAAGAAAAGGACACTGTATTAATTTAAATATATTTGTGGAGGATTTATTCCCCCAATGGAATTTACATAGCTACCTTCACTAATTATTCCTGAAGTTTCACCTATCAGCTGCCAATTTTACACAGAAGGGAAGCAGAAGAGTTTGACTTTTCCTGACAGCAAAGAGCTTTAACAGAACTATAATGAAATCTGGCACCTCACACTCCTTACCTCCCCAATGTCTATACTACCAGAAGAAAGAGCACTAATAACTCCTCTTTATGGGGGCATTAAAAAACACAGTTTAGCCTAAACAGCCGGTAAAAGAAATCAACAAAACATTTAGTTTAATAATGGCTACCTTGAATGTTTTTTCATCCTTAATATTTATCTTAACTGACAGACTTGTCTAACTTTCAAGTTAATGATGAATTGGTGGCACTGAATGTATTTGCTCATTTTTATTGAAACTGAAATACTAGCTGTCATTTTAAAAAGCATACAAACTCAATCTTGCTCCTCTCCCTCTCCTCTCCCTCTCCTCTCCCTCTCCCTCTCCCTTTCCCTTTCCCTTTCCCTTTCCCTTTCCCTTTCCCTTTCCCTTTCCCTTTTTTCATCATTAGTGGGAGCCTTTCTAAAAGGTCCACAGAAAGACAGTCTGTCAAGTACACAATTTTATTCACCAGGTTTTAAAAACAGCTTCAGAAAGCTGAAGAACAAACTTAAATGTAATTACTTCCATTCTGTGTATGAACTTGAATCTAAAAGCAAATTGTTTCTGCAGGAAAAATGTGTTTCATTAAAGAATAAAGGCTGCATAGAAAATGCAGTTAACACTTGCCAACATATCAGTGAAATTGATTATAACTTCCTACCTTTTCCAAGGCATTGATATTACCCTGCTGCAAGACATTTCGGTTGTCATTATAATTTACCATATGAAAACTCAGACGCATTTGCTGCCTCAGTGTTCTGCATCTATGCTCTTGCTCCAGGTGTCCCTGGCTCTTTCTTAAGGAGAAGCAGTATAAAGGTATCAGTGATTGGTGGACTTCTTTCTTGGAGGCATTTTGGGTTTTCTTTTCAGTTTGTTTTTTGTTTGTTTGGTTTGTTTGTTTTTGTGGTGTTTTTTTTTTTTTTTGTTTTGGGTTGGTTTAGTTTTTTTTTTTTAGCTAAATACATGGGCAAATTGAACGTAGATGAAAGAACTTGGAAAAGTCTAAAAAAGCTGTGGGAAAATTAAGATCTGACATAAAGAGTTTAAATGTTCCTTTTATTTGAAGAGGCAACCAGACTCTTGGGCTGGCACCTGCCAGAGTTTCAGCCCATGGGAGAAGAGAGTGCCCAGGGAGTTCTCAGTCTGTCCTCAGGACTCATCCCTGAGGATGGTGGATTGAAGGCTGTATTTGGTCCATCTGAGATGAGTTTTGTCTGCATTTCATCACAAGCACAGATGGAGCAAGCTCTTTATTTCATGTTCATGTAATATTTTTTTTGTTTACTTATCAGCCATGATGTTTTTTTGGCTTCTGGGAAGGGTCCCAGTATAATTAAACAGAGATTAGTTTTTAAATTAATTCAGAATCCAGTACAGTTGGTCGTTAAAAAATCTGAGAGCACCACAAACAATGTACATTTCCTTCATAACATTCACACATAATCATCCCCTTCTTTTTCTCTTCCAGTCATTTCTCTGTCTCCAAGAGCAGAATGCTGCTTTTTCTGCCCCTCCTGGTATTATTAACAATAAATAGGGTTGTCACCAAAACCCCTCTAATGCCCTCAGTGGTGGCACAGGTTCCATCCTCTACCTCACCCATGGGATGGCTGCTGGCCAACACTTTTTCTAGTCCTACAGTCATCATTCTTGTGGTAACCTGTGATGGGCATGTCACACACACTGTGAGAGGTTAAGCCTTCATGAGAGACTAATCTGGGAAAACTGCTGGAACACAAAAGTGCTTCCTTATCAAATTGGTCAATAAGCCTGTCTTCCTGCCTGGGGAGGAGGAAAGAGCACAGGAGTTCTTTTCCAAAACAACCTATAAAAAGACCACAAAAAGCCTTTTCTTCTTGAAGAACCCATAGGTAGCATTTGGGGNNNNTGTGGTACGTTTGGTGGGGGGGGGGTGCGGTTTGTGTGTATTTTATTCTCATTAAAATACTCAGTCCAGAAGGTTCTCCATGTGAATGTTCACCAAGCTAAATAAATTTCATTACTTCTCATGCAAAATGATAACTTACTGGGTAGTACACACTGCATCCATTTCTTCTTGTAGGCAGCTTTGCTTTGCAGTATGAAACATATGTTGTGATGCAGCCAAGGCCCTTTCACCTTGCCTTTCTCCACAAACTTCATTTAAATTATCTAAGATTTCAAACGGTCTGTAAGGAAACATCCTGAGGCTCTCACTTTGGACTATAAGTCCTTCTGCCCGCATTTCATCTTAATTTCAGTTTGTTGCATGTACATTTATTTGACATCCAAGAGCATTTGTGACCCTTGGGCATCTCCTTCAATGTGTTCCTAGCACATGTTCTCCTGGATGAAGCATACAGAACAGCAGTTGGACCCTTATCCTCTCCTCCTTTCTTCCCTTTGCCACACTGCCAGAGACCCTTGAGCCAGGGGACGCTGAGAGCCTGGGGGCTACTACAGCATCCTGGACTTTTTGGTGCTGAGCATAATGTGAGATTTAACACACAGCCAGCATGAATAGGTAGATACATTTGGAAAAATTAAAGTCTGCATCTCCCTCCACATCTCTCTGAGCAAAGCGTCAGTAAATGTTCTTGTAGAATTATGTCAACAAATTAATTCAGGCTTGCCAAGGCAAGAGGATCAAATCTACAAAGCCATACCACTAAAGAAGTCCATTTTACAAAAAATGTATTTAATTAATTTCTTTTTCTGAATTCTGCTCTCAGCTCACCCACAAAATCCACCTATGCAATATGGCTGAAGATGAGCTTGCCAAGGAAAATTTAATATATCATATGAGAGAAAGTACTATAAAAAAGGGGAAAAAAATCCAATCCAAAAACTTAAATTCTTCCTAGAAGAGAGAAAAAGATAAAATCAAAGTAAGCAGAGTCACAGAAAAACAAAACAAAACAAAAC
>VYXD01006564.1:1783352-1836389 GCA_013397195.1 Hylia prasina
TTAAAGAAAATTTCGCTTTTAATACATACCTGAGGATGCTTCCTAAAATTAGTAGATAACCACAGCCCCTTGCCTATCCAAGCCTGTCCTGTAATAGGCACCTATCATAAGTTATATTCCCTGGGACTGTCCTCTCTCCTGGCTGGGACAGGGCGAAAAAACAATCAGCTCAAAAGATGCTTGTAAATTGGGGTGCATCACCCCATTTTGGGCAGTTATGGTTTTCCTAGAACATTATATTTCTGAATACTAACATAAATTTGAAAATATAAAATATTATTTTCTGTTCCCAGACTGCGTGTTCTAACCCAGCCCCATGGCAAAGAGACAGGAGCATGTCTCCCAGCTTCTGTGTGGACACCAGCAACAGTAATGTTATTGGAAGGTGGGAGTGGGAAAGTTATTTTTGCCATACCATTTTGACTAGTTAATTTTAAAGTTTCCTTTAAAAATCACTTCACACTAGCACATTTCAGGAACTGCCATGACAGAAAGTCAGCTATGCATACATGCTGGAGTACATGCATCCAGATATTCCTGTTTACTTTCCCTTAAAATCCAGGATCTTCTGTGGAGTTAACAAACCTGCCCCCATACATTGTTGGGTGAATATTTTTTAAATTAAACACACCTAAATATATCACTTGCCAAAGTCCTTCCTGCTTTGTTTCATGTTGTTTTAAAGCCCACCGACCTTTAAAGACTTGGAGACACCTTTAAGGAATTGGAAGGGAGCAGGCTTTTTCACCTCCTCCCCAACCCAAAGAAGCACTGGAAAGAACAAAAAGATCAGTCGCAGTTGTTTCACTTTGGAATTAAGTCATTGTCATTCAGCCTAAAACACTCAAGAGATTTTAAATGACAAGCAAGAAGCAAGCAAGCAGCTTGCTTTCAGAGGTGCCAGGTGACCTCAGAAGAAGGTGGGAGGTGTTGGGTCAGCTATTTAGCTTAAATTTGGAACTACCTGTTAAAATTGTTTCTGCTGGAAAGTTGAAATGTGTTACAGAGATAATACCATCTTCCATCCATGCTTGGTTTGCTTCAGCCTGTGCTGAGTAAAAAAAATCAGTAAAAAAAGAATTAGAAGAAACCAAACCAAAGCAACAAAATTGAGCAACAAATAAAATGTCCTGTTGCTGGATTCCAGTCAATTTACAAAGACCGCTGGAAGAAGAGGAAAAATGATCAGGTAAGAGCATAGAATCTAGTCTGAAAAGCACACGGTCTTGCAAAGAGATGACATTTGTGTGCCTGTGACAAGTTCAGAATAGGCACCTCCTGGCAAACTCAAAGCAATGAGCAAGATCAGGACGTTATGGCACTGTGAGGAGTCTTTGCATGACCATGGAGGTGTGTTGCTTAAAGTCTTAAAAGTGAAAATGTGGAAAATGCAGACTTGCATGTGTATATCAACAAAATAATTTTTACATTCTATTCTCTATTTTTCCCAGGATTATCTGATAATTCAATTTTTATTTGCCATGCTGGGCTGTAAACTCAGACCAACTTGCAGGGCATGTGCCCCTCCCCAGTCCAATGTAATTTTTCCCAAATGCCAAATCATGTAAGACTCTGAATCTATTCTTTTATCAAGCTAACTTGTTAACTCAAAATTCTTCTCACTCTCTGAAATCTTCCTTTATTGTGGCTCCCTGGAGGAGACAGTGAAGTGTCTGCCTCTCAGAGTGCTCTCCCAAAAAATGTTCTCCCCTCTCAACCCCAGTCTCTGATGTTGCTTGTCTCAGTAAAAATTTCCTTCTTCTAAGAAATGAAAATTATATATATATATAATTATGCTAAAAAACAAGCATCAAAAGGAAGCCTGCACTGTAGCATTTGGCTGTCACTTAGCAGTGAGGTAGGGGCTGAGACCACCCCTGTGAAATCTCACCCAAGCTATAACTTCCTGTCACATATACTTTACTTCTCATTTGTTGCTTGTCCTCAGAACCAAGATGAATGACCATCTTTGATGTTGCAGCATTGTTCCCCTTTTCTTGATTGGCATCAACCAATATTGTATCACAAAAATTGCACCCTGTGGCCTTCAAGGCATACTGAGTCCAGAAATGTACTGGAGTTCATAGGTCATCAAATGAGGCATGTGACCAGGTTCTCGAGTATCTTGCCTGTGCTAAACCTGGTTTAGTGGCATTATTATTTTTTTAATATTTCACCATACCTCCGCAGAAATGTCCTATATTGAAGAATCTGCTCACTTAAATTGCCCATTTCTTTCTCCTTGGCACTGTCCCTTGCTCAGCATCTTTTATCCTCAGTGGCCTAAATCAATTGTTCAATCTTCTTTGACCACAAATATGACATTAATTCAATATTTGAAACTTTTTCAGTGACTGGAGTCAGGTTTTTTTATCCTTCCATATATTTCATAACTGCATGTTTTTGGGAGGTTCCAATCTTGTATAGAGTTTTACACTTTCTATCCTGCCTATTCTTACATCTAAAGCCAGTGCTTTCTGTGCTGTTGCCAAAAAAAGGGTGAACAAGAGTCCTATCTTTGTGCTGATCTCAGTTAGTTCACTGACTATTTTATTCTCTGTCTCTTGCACAAACTTTATAAATCCTGCACTGCAAAAGCTAAAAGCATATTCCTTAGGCCTCTGTCCACTGCAGTCACCCCCTGAATATCCTATAGGACTCATCCTACCTGTCCCTGCTACTTTTAATCCACATACCAATAGCTTACTTGTATTCAAGGACAGGCTGCTGCAGGGTGTGATTCTGACTACTTAAATGAGTATCATCTTAGAAGGGGTCTGTGTAAAGCAAGGCTGTTATTTGAAGTAAACAAAGTGCCTGAAAGGAAGGCACATTGAAATAGAAACAAAGCCTACACTTCTTCCCTGTTTTTTTTTTTTTTTTTTTTTTTAAATAAATTTTTAAAAGCCTTTGCCACAGACAAAACCACACAGTTATTTTCTCACAGCTGTAATTACAGCTCTCCGTTGCACTAGCTGAACTACCTCTTCTGGCTGGAGGAGAAATATTAGGAGAACCTATAATGTGCCTAGTGCTTTTATATCCTATTTTATCCTCACCCCTGAAGAAGTCTGACCTATGAGAATTGCTGCTGTATTTCTAACTGCAAGGTAAGCTGGAAACCTTGATCATTTCAGGAGATGAAACCAAGCAGCAACCTATTTAGACAGTTTAAACTGCATCAAGTGAAGCTTCAATAATAGATTTTGTGCAACAGAAAAGGTTGCAGCAGTGTCACAGCTTCCTATGATTTCCACCTAGTTTAAAATGAAAGCGTACACCCCTTGAGCTGGGGGTTTCAAGTATTTTCAGTACACAGAGGCAATTTTGCAATGTTAGTCTGGATTATCAGTGAGTTTCGCAACAACTTCACCCTGAATGTGAGGGAAAAGGCCACAGCACCAGGTTCTGTGTGGAGGACAGTTCAGACCATGGGTTCACATGGGCTATTTATTGTACCTGTTCATTGACACAGCAAGTGGATCAGAAAGACTAACAAAATATTAAGTAGTTTAATGTCTTTGATCACAAACAAACTATGATTTCACCTGCTGGGACTTAAGCAAGACAAATGTCTTCCAAAACTTTTCTGAAACATGTTGGACTTCATAGCTACTACAAAAAACAAACAAACAAAAAAACCACAACCCACTCTGGTTATCTTGAGAGAGAAACCCCAAAGATACTGTAATCTTTGGTTTCATGTTTGTTGGTGGAATGCAAAAAGACGTTCACTTTCTTCAGCATTTCAGGACTGCAAAATACTGTGTTATTTCAGACACTATTCTAGAAGATTAAATACACAAAAGAAAGAAAAAAGTTTTGCACTGAGAAATGGAAAGAGCTCACACTGTTTTGCACCTGGCAGGAAAATGCAGAGATATTATCAGAGTTAGGAGGTACTGTGTTTTGCCAGATGCCATTTCTGTGCTCATTACCAAAGAGCTCCAGGATACTCAAAGTTTGCAAGAAAGATGAGGTTTTGCTTCCATGTCCAGTAGATAGACATTTTTGCTGTTTTGTTTCTATTTTAACATAGATTTCTTCTTTTTTTTCTCTTTTACTTAGGGGGATTTGAAAAATCTCTGAGCATACAGGGATTTCAAATTTATTTTGATGTAATTTGTGAAGTAAGGGACTATTTTCTGATCCAGATGGAAACTAGAAGGTGCTACAAAAGACTCTTGAAATCAAGCTATCTCAACAAGGCTCAGAAACATCTGTTCTTTGTTGGCCAAGACACAGTTAATAAACATTATTATTAAGTAAGCATCCTATTGTGCCTGTCATCATACATGTCAATCTCTGCATAAATTGCGACTCTAAACCCAACAGCAAGGAAAGAATTAATTTCTGAGAAGCGTGGGCCAAAATAACATTTATGCCTGTCAACCACCACCACAATCTCACACCATCTTTTTAGTGAGGCTTAAAGGAAAAATATCCAGGAAGCTTAAAATAATTTAGAAGTACTTCTCTATTCTCAGTATCTCAATGTTTGCTCAAACAGAGCCCCCAGTTAAAAAATTACCAAAGGTTTTTCTGCATAAAGTTGAAGGAAAATTAATGGGACTAAACCTCTGCATATTCTGAAAGTCTCATTCACAGTACACGCAATCTGATCCCAGCAGATTATTCAACCCTAGAAAGTAATGACATAGGTGAATATTCACAGATACCCTTGACTATCCTGGATTTGCAGAGGTTACAAGATCTTTGACTGTTTAACAAAGACCAGTAGCAATAAATCACCACAAAGGTTCTTTTGTAAGATTAGGATCACTTTACTCAATTCAGACCTCTACGTGACACAGGAAAGTACAGCAGAAAATGAGTTACTTTTCAGTACAGAGCAGAGCACTATAAAAGCAGCTTTTACATTTATTTCAAGATCTCAGGATTTCTTCTGACACTGCAGCAGAGTGAAGTTTAAAAGAGGTCCTTTATACAGTCATTTGTCAGTCCAGGTGGCCTGGCCATGCAATGATTCTGCAATGTTTTTTCTCAGGCTATCCCTTCCTTGTACTTTAACACTTCAATTCACACTTGAGGCTCAATGACAAAGTACTTGCCTACCATTGCTTTCCCAGTCTGCTTTTTTTAGACCTCTGATTTTGGAAATTGTTATTTGGTTTGAAAGAGCACACTCCTGCAGTAGCTTTGGCTTTCATGTCTCTTGAAGGAATATTCTTTTTCTTAATGTAGTATGTAGGACATAGCATAAACTAGGAAAATATCTTAACTGAGCAACTTCCCAAATGAAATAAATCCCAGTAACTGCTTGCATATGCTGAAGATACTAAGCTTCAAGCTTCAAACTCCTATGCCAGTGACTGTTTTCTAGGAAGGCAAAGCCTCTTTCCAAGTTGTTTCCCAATGGCATCATTTACCCAGGAAGAAGGAAATGTAAATACTGGAATCTCATTGACCAGCTGGGGTCTGATCTCTCAGGACCAAGATGAAAGGTCAAAATCTGAGTCTCCTCAGACTTCCTTCTGCTGGAGTTAGGTCACTATGAACAGGAAAGACAGATTCAGAAGGCTAAAAGAAAAAAATAAACAAAGCCCCTCACTATATAGGGTGCTGAGCTTTAGAGCTATACCATCTCAATGACACTGCTTTAAACACTTCCAAGGTGTTTCACACCTTTTATGGTTCTCCACTATTGGATCCTAAGTTCTGGGAAAAATCAGATAATTTCAACACATCCTGAAATTACCTCTTTGATTACTGGCCTATAGAAAATGAACCAAAGCCATCCAAGTGACTCACAGAATTCCTTCCACTAACAACTATACAGAGCAGGACACTGGAGTCATCACTTCTCATTTTTAGAGTAAAGAATAACTTCTTGCACATAGCAACCATGTTTTTGGGAACTTGTACGTGCCTTTGGTCATTTTCATTGTGTGATACTAAACCAGTTTCAACTTCATTAATTTCAAATTTGAATCATCTCACATACCTCCATGGATGCAGCCTTTTGCACTTCTTTGTACTCTGCCTCGTTGCCCATTTCCTTTCTGTATTTACCACATCTGTACCTCCAGCCTTTGCTTTGTGCTGCGAGGAAAGCAGAGGCAATGCACTCTGCAGGCTTCAGCCACTTGACTGAGTCTGTGCTAGTATTTCAGCAGGAATGAGAGCAAGCTGGAAGATTTTGAGGAGTCTTGAACCCTGTGGACTACTCTAGGTTAGGAGCTGCTGGCACATTGTGATACTGGTGCCAGTGGCTTTTCATCACCTCAGGGAGTGAAACATTTCCCTCTTCAAGTGTCCAAGGTCAGGAATATGTCTATTCTTCCATAGCACACTCTTTTTGTGATAAATACTTGTTTTCTCTCTGGGTCAGGTTTCAGTCCCCTCTCTTCCCTTTCTTCTGTCTTGCATGGGTGTATGTAAAGGATACTGGAAGAGCATTTATCTTGGGTAACAGAGCTGGTACCCTCAGAAAACAAAGCTGGCATTTGCTTACACTGGGTGAAATAAGAGAAGGGAAAGAGCTGCGCAATGAAACAATGTCTCTTCTAATTTTGTAGTAAAAAACACATTCTAATATTATCTTTTGCCTAAGAGACCCTTAAGAGATACTGTTACTGGAGAATGATAGTTCTCATCTGCTTCTCCCTCTGCATATTCCCTCTGCATATTTTTCCCTGACCTTGCCAGGAAGAATCTCCCAGAAATTTTTCAACCACAAGCTATTGCAAAGCTCTTTAGATCACCACAGTCAGCAACAGTTACAGAAATTATAAGACTCTCAGAGTACTTGAACACTGGCAGGGTTCCCCTTTGCAGAATGACCAGCAGCAGCTATAATCTCTTCCAGCCATGGGTGATGCTCCCAAGGAAGACTCTTTGCAGGCTTAGTATGCCACAATTCTAGGATTAATACTGGCACTTGCACCAGTCATGCTTAATAGCCAGGGGAAACTGGACTCAAAGGTCTTAACCAGGATCATGAAATTCTGATGGGGATAGACCCCACTGTCCCAAACACAGAAGCTCTCCATGAGAAAAAGTCCACCCAAAATATAAATATCATTCTGGGCAGTACAGAATGTGGCCTTTGTATTCCTCAACCCTAAGAGCTACTCATCTCATCTGTCACAAAATTAATCTAGACTTCTAGACTAGTCTTCTCAACATCCTCCCAGACAGCATAGGAAGACTTGTCCACAGTCAAAATCATTTAGTGCCAGACAGATGTTTGGCAGGCAGGATGCATCAGGTGTGTTGTTTCCACAAAATGTGGTGACCAGGCAGTCAGGTCTAGGTAACAGACCCAGCACTTTGACTGCCAAAGTTAGCTGAATGCCATTTCTTCTCAGGGAAAGCTAACAATGTTACAAAGCATGTAACTTGGACCCCACTTTCCAGTATGGCAGAAGAAAAAATAGGGTAATTTGAGTATTAAGAAGTCAGACCCAGTGAATGTTTCAAACCTTATTTATTTACCTTCCTGTTCATAACTAGGAATTAACAGTGGGTGAAGGAAAAAAAAAAAAAAAAAAAAAANAAAAAAAAAAAAAAAAAAAAAAAAAAAAAAAAAAAAAAAAAAAAAGAGGCACTGAAAAAAATCTGAGAAGCGGTGTTTCTCTAAACATTTCTCTGCTGTTTATAGCATTGAATGGATCTGAAGGAAGAAATTTACAGATGCCATGGAATCTTATGACATACTCCCTGACACACTGGGGTAAAAAGTAATACAATTTCCTTTTGAGATTTTCCCTATCCAAATATATTGGTCTTCTAGATAAGAATGACTCCTTAACAAGGACAGTAAATGAGGGGGTATCAAAGTAGGAAAAAACATAAAGGAATATTGAAATAAAAATTTAGTTCACTCTTACTTTACAGAATATTTAAAAGCATTTTACTGTCCTAAAAATGACCAAGAGACTGGACTGATTTTAGCTGGTAACACAGAGGAAACATTGTGAAGAAATGGCTGCAAGCTAAGTAAAAGCAAAGTAATATTTTGTACACCACAACTATAATCAGAATCTGGCATTGTTTTATTCAAATTTTGCTTTCTTGGAAGCAAAGCTTACATGTTTGTAAACATCAAATTAAACATTGCTTAATTTTACAATTTGCTAAACAAATACTTTCTTTACCCTGAAGGGCATATGCAGACCCATCTATTTGTGTCACAGTTCTGTTGATCTGTGCTTCAACAGTTTTTAAACAATTGGTTCCTGTACAATTTTAATAGATCTTAAAAATTTCTTCCAATATTGTGCAAGTCATAGGCAAGGCCATTTTGAAGTGTGCACTTCCTTACATAGTTTTTTTATCAGTACCTAACTAATGCAACTGTGAAAAACTATACATTTTCAGGAAAATGTTTAGATTTTGGTCCTGTACTTAAAGACCTTCTATAATCAAGTTGTTTACATGAATTTGAATCACAAGCATGTACACAACAAAACCACTATACCAATGTTTCTTGGTCTATGCATAAAAAGTATGTCTTCTACTTACACTAAAACATACAAAAAATAAACTACAAAAATTGTTTACACTTGATTTCAGCAAAAAAAGCTTTCTTCAAGAAAAATGATTCTTCTTTTTTTCAGCCATCAAAAAAGGAATGCAAGTAAACAATAAATACATGTGCTTTCTCCATATAGACATATTTACACTTGAGTCTTTGGCTTATGTTTAAGTTTCTTTATAAAGATCTTTATGTGATCCAGCCATCATTGCACATTAAAACAAAATAAGCCAGTTTTTCTTTTACTATATATAATATATATATGCAACACTTGAAACGTATAAAGAATGAACCTTACTATCAATCTGCACTGTTATTGTACTTTAACAATGTATCAAAAGAAAAAAAATACCATATAGGAAATATTGATACATGCAACAGATGGTCGCTCTACTGTATCTGAGAGACGGCTGCATATACACACACGAGAAGGTCCTAATTTGCTCAAATCTCTTCTGACTCTGGGTTTCATTAAATAGTATTTATGTGGCACTAAATGTTGATAGTGTATACAAGCATAGAAACAGATTGAGTTCTTTTATTAAGATACACAACTTCATAAGAAAAATACTTTGCATTTAAAATTTAAAATCCCTCCCACCCCCCCTCTTCCCCTAAAATCTTTCTTCACAGGATCAAGAACTGTTGTCAAAACAGCTTATTGAGATTCATATATTTGGTGAACTTCATCACATCCTTTCCGACTAAGAGGATTCCAGGTACTCCAGTGCAACATCGTAGCAGAAACGATATTGCTCCTTTAAGGGGGAACAGAAAGAGAAGTTTCATTAAAATCTAAAAATCTTAGCAGCAATATTTACAACCAAGAACATTCTTTGCTAACTAGTAAGCCAGAGAGGCTTGTATTTTCTATTCCCCCCCTGCCCCATTACACAAGTATATTACCAGGTCTGATTTAAAAACTCACCCTAACCAATAAAGGGGGAAAGGACCCTGACCATGGAAAGTAATGATGCGCTTCTCTGATTGTTTCAGTTTCTGAACTGGTTTATCAAACATGAAAAGCTCTCCTCTCAGTCAGAGCATTCTTGCAGTGAAAGCACCTTGACTCAGATACACCACTTCTATTTCAGTTAGCTGAGCAGTCAGTAACTGGTGCAGGACCCTGAGTAGCTCCGTGCCCAGAGCCCATTGGTTTGGTCCTGCTGATGTGGCATCCAAAAGATCAGATCCACATTTAAAAAGGAAGTTAAAGCTCAAAACCTCATTGTGGTTATTTCTCCTCAACAATGCTGCTGTTGAGAGCTGATAGTGAGAGAAAGGGAGGAGGAAGAAGAGGGGAGAGGGGAAGGGGAAGAAGAAATAAAACCAAGGAAATTAATTTGATGTCTATTGTTCTCATGACTTGAAAAATGAAATCTGCCCTTGTGATTTATTTTTGTTTGCACAGGAAGACAGCGTGATGCATTAACAGGAAGTTGTGGGGATATCTTAAAGGCTTTATTGCACTGCTCGTTGTTATCTGATCTGGTTGCTGAATGTAGGGCACATGACCCTGCTATACAGTGGTTTTCCTCGTTTGTTTTGTAACTAACAACTCAACAGCTTCTGCTGTTCAAGAGTTCTGAATAAAAATCTACACAACACAAATACATAACTAAAAAATGTAACAACTTCAGTGTAAAGCTACAGTGGAATCCAGGACTATTTTGAAATGCAATATAATTTTGCAGAGCATTTATCATAAACAAACACAATCTACCTTGGCCTCCCTTTACAGAGACACAATTTTCCATGTGATCTGACCTGTTTTCTTAACAGCAGTGAACTGAACTCCAGGCAGCAATTCAATATGTTGTGTCTCAGATGTCTATAGGAGAATGCAAAGCATTTACAGTGAAAGCAGCAATACCTAGCTCAGTGTCACTGCTGCCATGGGATGTTCTATTTGTTAACATATTATCCATCTTCTTAATTTATGTGGTGACAAGGGATGGAAGTGATGCACTATGATTAAGAGAATCATACCACAGAAGCTATCTGATATTAAGCAAACACTGACACATGAAAAACAGGGAATATGGGAAGAGGCAGCTAGAGCCATTTTGCACAATGTGCAAGTTCACAGGGTCAGAAGCAATTTCCACTATGCGTAAACTAAAGCATGTTTTTAATTTCAATTGGCATCCCTGATTTTTGTGCTGTAGGCAGCCATCTGGCTGGAAAGTGACACTGGCAGCTGGCAGTGTGAGACTCAAATGGCAGGAACTCCCAAACACTATATAACCTGCTTTCATTCACCTACAAAAAGGAAAAACATCCATGTGGGAGAATTTTTTAAGGACCTTCCAGACCCTAATGTTGATTTTTTGTGACAGAGGCAAATGTTCAAATGGATAGGCACTCATACTGCATGCATAAGGATTAACCAGAAGATTCAAGGTTGAGTTCTGACAATTTGCATACAGACATTTAGTCTTGCAGTTTTGCTAATTCCGTCTCATATTGTTTATATTAGTTTATTGTTTATATTGTTTATTATTTAACTGTTGGATTCAATGACCTTAAGGGTCTCTCCCAACCTAAATGATTCTATATATTCATTTACAACATACTAGATGCAAATGTTTGGTTTTAAAATTCTGAGGTATCATTTTGACTACTACAAATCTGAGTAACAAAGATTGTCATTATTCAATACAACTGTCAAAGCAGCAGTTTTTACTAAGGATCAAAATATTCACAGATCCAGCAAGGAATCTGTACTTCACAGCTTTTTCCTTCCAAGGAGAAATGCCTTGCTCTGTAAAATTTCAAGATGAGTGCAGCCTGCTGCAATTTCCTCTCAACCAGACCAGGTTATTTTGGGAGATTAAAGTGCATTCTGTTAACTAAGAATGCTTTCTGTGGAAAGCATGCAACCACTACAAGAAAGGTAGTGTAAAGCGCTAAGCCTGTCCTCTCATGATGCTGACTTGTGTTTACACTCAATATCTGTCCATTCTTCTTCTGGCCCATGGTAGGTTTGCACTCTTTTGTGGACACAGGACTGAAAATGCAGCTAACTCAATGAGGCAGCCTCTGGCTCCCTGGCTGTTTGCAGCAACCCTGCGGGGCTGGTGCTTACCGGAGTTTCTACCATGTTGGGTTTACTGTTCCGCAAGGTCTTCACAGCGTGGAAAACGTCCACCACATTCTGCCTTTTTACCATCTCAACCACAATGCCGATGGCACAGAACATCCCGCTCCGGCCACCGCCGTTTCTGTATGCAAGGGAAAGAGAGTCAAATGCCACTGTGGCCTAAGGCAGCATCCAAAAACACATTTCTGTTTTTTACTCTGTGAGCACAAGTGATTCCTGAGTCCCAGAGGAAGAACAGACTTTAGCAATCTCTTTGCAGCTCCAGTGGGTTTGGTCTAAGACACTTGCTTTTTCTGACCTTCCTCTCAATTACTGCTTTTGAATTCTGCCCTCACAGCCCATCATGCTGCCCAGCCATGCTATAAGTCTAAATTAAATATGCATTAGAAAAAAAAAAAAACACCAAAAAACCCCCACGAGTCCAATGGCAAGTAGGACATCAGAAATAATAAAAACAAGTTCAATGCCAGGTATATTTTTCACTTAATTCTGGAAAGACACTCACTTAAATTAACCTATGATATGAGGATTATTCAACCAGATATGCTAAGGCATCACTGATTTAATAACTTGTTGACCTTTGGGGACACTCTTGAACTATTTTAATCTTAATTTCAAAGAAATTAAGGTAAGTATTTCTTCTTATTAATTTTGAGGTGGCATAGGCAGAAACAGGTCACTAGTTAATTCTGAACATTTAAACAGAGGTCTTTTTTCAGAGTAAGGAGAAATGCATAATTCAATTTTGAAGTTTTATACATTATATTTAGATAAGGTCAGAGACAGATTGATTACTCTCTGCTTAGGGAGAAGATGATGCCGTCTTTTCAAAACTCCCAAACCAGGTCCCATTTAAGTATCAGGTAATCAGCCAGCGGTCATTTATCAACAATAGTTTTAGTATCATGTACTGTAATATAGCCCTTTTCAGATTCATATATCCATAGTTTTCAGTTTAAATCCCTCAAAATAGGCCACCCTTTTGGGAAAAAAGTGTAGCACATTCTGTGCTGAAGAGACACAAAACCCACTTTTTGGCACTCAGTGTAAAAGACTTCCTTACTGAAACCAGACAGACAAAATAGATCTGTGCATACGTTGCACCTGAAAAATGTTCTATTATGTATAGAAGATGATGGTATACACAGTATCACTCTAGTATCACACTCAAAATACTCATTCCTTGACCTCACAGAAAAATCCAGAAGTTGAACAAAAGCCAACCTACAGTGGTAGGCAGGGGTACTTCTTTTTGTTTTTTTTCATTAGGAAAGTAACAGGCGCAAGTGTAAAAGAAGGTATCTATAAGAATACTGCTTAAATTAAGAATTATAAGAATTTATTTGAAGAACAGCAATTTATTTTCTCCAAGTTACTCACAGGCAATGGATGATGGTCCGGCCCTCCCCTTCTTCACATTCCTCTTGCCATTTTTCAACCTGGAGAATTAACTTCAAGAAGGATCTCTTGGAAGCTGGTACATCTCTGTGAGAAGCCCATCCCAAATACTGGAATTGCTGCACCATCAGATAGCCCTCTTGTGGCTAAGGAAAATCAAAGAGCTTTAGGTCAAAATGGCACCGTTATATCTTGGTTTAGAAAACCAAAATATAAAACTAACGTGAAACCTAGGTGTTTATATTATAGACAGATCCTAATGTGTGTATCTTGTATGGTAGGGCCTCCAGTAATTTCCACCACTTCAGCTCAAGGAAGATGTCAGAAAAGGTAAAAAAGGGAACTACATTGAAGACAACATCACAGTTTATCGATCACAAATGTAACCTATCCTGTACTCTAGATTAACAGATTCCCTAGATTCTATGTGCCAAGGTTGATTAACACCACAAATCAATTTAAAGCATCACTATTTAATTCTTAGACTTGCAGAAAAAGAGAGAGATACATTTGGCTTCTACAGATGAACTGGCCCCATTATAAATGAACAATAAGTAACACTGGTGCACAAACATGACTACTGTCCTTGAAGTCTTCCCTTTCTGCCAGACTATGATAATCATGACAACTTTGCTGCCAGTCTCTGAGTCTTCCACATGCTAAATGTGACACAGGGAGAGCTTTGAATAGAATTAGATAGTCACAAGAAAGGCCTCAATAACAGGAAGAATAAATACTCTATCTAGTTTCTTGAAGCTGAAGATGACAAGTAGAGATTTTTAAGAGCAAAGCTTATGAGCAAAAGGCCATAGGAGACAAAGAGAAATAGAGGAGTAGAAAATCAAAGCATCATAAAAAAGGAAGAAATGGAAAAAAAATAAAATAAGAAAAGAAAATAAAAAAAAGAAAAAGAGGAAGTCTCAAAATACAAGAACAAAGTGCTATGGTGTAATATTTGCCACTGTGCCTACACCTTAGTTTCCTGTAGTTTCCAAGAAGAGCTGAAAATGCTTTTTGCAATTCTGAAGAAAAAAAAAAAAAAGGAGTAAAATAATAGCCACATGAAAACTGATCGTTGCCCCCTGAAAAATGAAAATGTGACCAAAAATAAAAGAAAATAATAAAATAAAATGCATGAAAGACCTTTGTGTACACAGTAATTAATTTTCCCACAGTTATCATTCAAAATTAATGAGAGTTAAACATACATTCAAGATACACTAGCAATTGTGATAAATTCACAATGGCAGATGGAAGATAAAAAGCAGTCGTCATAAGTAAAATAGGGATTTCTGGTTAATTGTACATAGGCTGGTGGCACAAGTGGCTGTAACTCTTTAGGCAACATAAATAAGCAATTCATAGAGGCGAGCTAAAGAGGAAACACTGTATGGCAAGCAAGGTTTAAGAAGATGCTGCGAGAGTGTGGAACACTATAGGGCAGCAAAAAGATAAGATGGTCTCTAAGGTATGAAAGAGCTGACAAGAATGCAAGACTGGCACTGCTACAGAAGTTGAGAAAAAGATGATAACTGTAGGTTGAGGCACAGTGCTGGCAGAACCCATTAGAGGCAGAGGAATTTTCAGAGTTTTATCACACCCTCCTTTGCAGGGTGCCACAGTCTCCCCTTCCTGTTGTGGTTTTTGCATCTTAGGCTGAGAAGGTGCTAGTTGTATAATCAGCCTCAGTGTTTCTGTTCCTGATTCACCACAGAAAACATCTTACCAAATCTATAAACTAAATGTCTGTCAGTACCTGTTCATTACATGGCTATTTCTTTTACCGTATACCAAAAAAACAGAATACAGAATACTTCTCACACATCAGGGAGAATGCTTCAGAACAACATCTATTCACCTTAAAACTCTCTCTGATTAGTGTAGAAAAGTGATGTAGAAAAGTCCTGCAGCTGTAGAAAAGTACTAGAAATCAGTATTAGATACTGATGCTTGACTTACTCTTTTCTGGATAATGTCTTAGGAACATTAGTGTTTTACTATTATTCAAAATTAAAAAGCACAAGAGCCAAGAGAGCATGAAAACAGACATATTTTTCTGTCACATAGTGTTAGAATAATCCTTACTCTTGTTAGATTGCATATCCTGAAAATTCTGTTTATGACGTCGCAGTCCATTGAACACGACATGCATTCCACTTGGATGGGGCCGTACCGCAGTATCCCTTCCTCAGGCCAGTATTGTGGGCAGCCCTGTGCCAGAGCAAAACAGGAATAATTAAATTAAAACTTACAATCTGAGCACTGCCTTATTCCACTGCAGACATCTCACCTAACATTTTGTGAGCACTAGTGTTGATTAGTTGCTGTAAAGCAGAGAATAATTGTAAAGTTACTGCACTGCTCTACATTTTCGTCATGTAGCAAATCCAGGGTGATTATAGCATGTGACAGTACATGGAAAACTCGAGCTCCAAACTAACCTGTGCTAAGTCGACTTCATTTAACATCACAAGAGAAGTACAGCCATAGTCATATACTAATCTCCAGAAGTCTTTCACAGTGTTTGGTAAAGGATGTTGTGTGACGATAAAAGCTGCTGGCTGCCTGTAGCTCTGTAAAAGCAAACAATTTTATTAGTACTGGTATGGGAAGTACTTAAATTCTACTGAAACAGAACAAAACATAAAAATAGAACAAAGCTGTGACCTCAGTTACTTCATGTATCACTGAGGATATAAAAGTTAAAAATACATTATCATCTCCAATAAGAACAAAGAGGATACTCTGCTCAGGTCTGCCTTCTTCTTGGTTACAGAGCAAGCTCTGATTTTACACTCAGATATGCTCCAGACATTGAAGATGTTCTTTGTGGCTCTGTTGACCTGAGGCTCAGGCAATTCTGCTCTAGGCACTGTGTCCAGAAGCCAAGCAGGGAACCTTCGTCTCATGATGCAGAGAGGGCTACAGAGATCTCAGAAGACCACCCTCTCCATAATAGGTTTTACATGAGCTCTGTGACCAAACTGGGGACTACACTCAATCCCAAACTCACTTTCACAATACACAGCCACAGGGACAGCCACAGACCTGACTTTCAGGATCACTGGGACCCATTTCCAGCAGAAAGCACAAGTTAAACAGCAAAATACTATTTTCTGCCATGGCTGCAACTTCCATTTTCTGTATGCTGTGCTGTACACAACTGCAAATAGCCATTTCCAGCCTTGCACAGTAACTGAGATGCAACTAACAGCTGAGGGGCTATTTTCCTGCTGCAGATGTATTATGAGCAGCAAGCAGAAGAGGAGATATCAGAAGTCTTTTGGAGGCAATTTGTAACCACCCATGGAAGAGTAAATTAACCCAGGAGAAAGACCTGGTAGGGTAGATAAACTACTTTTGCTATGGAAGCTTGCTTATTTGAAGATTGATCTAAGAGATCTTTATGTGCAATATATTGACATACCTTCCAATAGCTTGTTGGCAATGTCTTTTCCATCAGTACTTGTTTGACAAGAGATTAAGGAGGTTGATGATTTTTTTTAATCTAGGTTTTTGTTACCTTTTCTACTGCAGGAAGGATGCTGGGGTAGCAGCAGCTCACATCCTACTTCCTATAACTGCCCAGGGATAACACAGGGATAACCAATTTTGATTCTTCCCCTGTACTTTAAAGAAATAAAATGTCCTAGCTGATGTTGTCCTACCCCCCTTCCCCATAATTTCTAGTGTTTCTCAAGGGGAAGATAAAGTAAGTTTCTCTTTCTGTTTTGTTGATGAAAGACCCTTTTTCTTGTCCAGGAGTAGTTCCTCATCTCTGAATAAATCAGTCTTAAAAGAAACAACCAGAAGAGAAAAGCCAAAAACCCCCAACCTGTGTTACCCAGAATTTTAATGCTTTACTTACAACCTTGTTATATGACTTCATTGTAATATAATACCTTTTATTTTCTGCTGCTGTTTTCCTTTTATTGCTACCATTTCTGCCTTTTCTAACTTGCCTCTGATTGCCAATCCATTAATATATTGCTTGGTTCATGTCACTACCTGCCACATGCTGTTGCACACTCAGAATCCTTCTGCCCCCCAGAACTTGTGTTGTCCTTTCACCCGAAACCATACTCCTCTATGCAGCTTTGTTGGTTGGCTCATAGCAGATCAGTTTTATTCAGGTGCTTAATGGAATTTTAGCTCAATTCTACACAATTTTTTCTACCAGAATTCTGTTCACTGCTTTAATTCATCTGTTCAGTCCCCATGACACCCTAATACATTGGTCTTACACATGTCACTCCTCTATTGTTTTGACACAATAAGTTAGTTGTGAGATTAGGGGCTGCATTTTGCTATCAGTTCCTTTTCTGCTCTAGCTCAGGGAGAACACAAGGATGACTGTATCAATCAGTATATTTCTGATGATTTCTGCTGCCATTTACCACTGTATTTCAGCGTCTCTCCTTGACACGGCAGTTTCTGACAGCATTTCATTTTTGAGGAAGGGGAAATGCTTCTGGAAATCAGACCACTTATTTAAGTATTTACTGCAAAAGTGGCTTTAGGGAGCTAACTTTGGAAACGCTAATGGGAGGCACAAGCAGGTATCTGGCAGCACATGAACTGCTTTATCGATCAGACGTATAAGCAGGTTCAACTCCATTTTTCCCATTAATTCACCTTTCTCACTGACAGTGTTTCTGTTACTCAGACTTCAACTTTAAAGAGCTGCAGCTCAAAATATAAACAACAAAACCCCCAATCCTATACTCTATACCCAAACATGCCAAGAAAACAATTTTTTCTCCTCTGTTGCTCCTGCCTCAATATAGAAAGATGAAATAGTGATAGTAACCTCATGCTCAGATAGATAATATTTACTTCCTAACAAACAGCAGTTTTGAGGTCCTACTGAGATTTGAGATTTGGAGGTCTGGACACTAGAGCCTTATATAATGCTGTTAAAAAGGTGAGATTTCCAGTGGGTCCCACAAGGATGCCAAAGACTAAAGATAACAAACCTTCTGAACAAAAAACACAAGCTGGTGGGGCTTCTTGCCCTTTCCCCCCCACCCTTCTTCATTAGGACTCTTTTACTGGGCACTGCAGTAACAGAATTACCCTTTCTTAAACCAGCAAGTGCTCTCTTTCACATTACACAGCTTTCCATGGCACGCTATGCAGACAAAGAAGGTAGTCTCTTACATCCATAAGAGCAGCATTGATGTAGTTGCTGCTCTCCCCATCAATAGTAATTAAGAAAGGCAGACATCTGTCAGGTGGCAGCATATCCATGAAGCGGTTCTTGTCATGGTTCCTTGGCAAGCAGGCAATGCTGCAGTCCTCTGCCTGCAGGCGAGGGGTCACAGAATTCAGGGTCTAAGGGAAAGAGGACGCTTGTTTTAGCACGCTGAGCTGACACACATGGGATTGAGAGTCCCCAAGTTTTACTGTAAAATATTGCAATATGAGACAACATGAGACATTAGCAAGAAGGCATTAGCAAATGCTAGCTCCTCTCTGTTTGTTGGACATTCTGAGACTTTGCAAGGGCGGGGGGGTTAAGCTGCTGGTTTACAGGCACTCCGTGTACCACTGAACGCAATCCGCATGACACCATCCCTTCCAAAAGGAATAAAACAAAGAGGATTCTTTAGAGCCCTAAAAAGCTATGCCTTCAATGTGCAAATGCAAACTAAAACTCTCTCTGGCTCCTACTCACTGGTCTTTATTTCAGACAGATGTTTACTGCAATTTTATCAAAAGAAGGATATTCTGTACTTAAAACACTTTTGCAAAGCACATAAACATGGGTGCTCTATTTTGTAGACAAAAAGTTAGGGACCAATTGCAATAAAAGTCACATGAAAAACTTTCTTCTTAAAATAAATTAAATGTATCTAGAGGCAAAAAATTGTTGTCACATCAAGAGTTAGTAGGAACTGTGAATACCTGAAACTCATCTTTGAGATGTGAAGAGTTTGTCTGAGAGTCTATTCTAATCATATCAAAATAAGCAGCTTTGAATTCGCAGACAGGAATGGCAGTTTCTCCACACAGGCAAGCTTCTAGAATGGCATCGTGAATAAAGATGTACTGCTCCTGTCAAATTAGGAAAAGAAACAAAAATTGTAGCCATTTAAAACCAACAGATCTTTCTTGCTTTTAGGATAAACAAGCCTACTGCACACTCTTAAACCCATTCAAATTACTGTCCATCATTACATTAAATAACGCTTTAATACAAACAATCTTGTTCTTATTGGGGTACAGTGAACAAGGATGTTTTCTTCAGGACCAATTTAAATTCAGTAAAACTTAACATAACAGGGATAGTAATTTATTTCAGAGGAGATTTTCAGTTTTCTTGTAGAGCTTGTGGGCTTCTGTGCTTATGCCAAAGACTTGTTTGTTTATAATTTTTTTTTTATTAGCTTTCAATCTTCTGATGTTAGCAAAAAATGTAAATTGCTTCAAGTACTACTAGTGTGATTAGCAAGTATTTGGCACTGCATCCTCCTTATGCATGTGCAAGCTAGTGCATCAGTTGCCTCATACTTGGCTCTAGGCCAGTAATAAATTACAGTGTGTTCCAACAGAAGCACCATTTCTTCTCATTTTTACTAACTTGCCCTGAGATAGCCTGAGTCCTAGATAACTGCATTACTATTTCAATTAGGCCTCCTGTCAATTTTTGCTCAAAATGCCCATCATATTTACTCACCCTGAGAGTAATAGATGTAAACCTTGTCTAGAACTGTGCCAGTCTCAGGTAGTTATTGTGAATACAAATGAGGTTCTTAAGACCACAAAGTTGAACATGTGTCTGTATAAACAGCACATGTCCAGGGACCACAGTCATCTTCTAGCTCTACAGCCTTACCCACACAGCTATGGAGCTATTGGCATCACTGTTGACTGCATTACCATGACAAGAACTTGATGCAATGACAGCTTTATTTTGCTGTGCAAGTATGAACCTCTGAGAGAAAGTGAGAGGTAAGAGGCAAAAGGTAGAGAAAGGAATAATAGTAGATTCACATAATTCACATGCAAGTGCAGATCAAACTGGGAGGGTTAAAGCAGTCACACTGAAACACTCCACCCCATGTACTTCCCAAAGCTTAATGGTCCTGTAGCAAGAATATTTGACCAGGACCATCTGTTCAACTGGCATAGGTAGAAGCATGGAATAAAAACTGCACCAAATTGCAGTGACATGTTTGGCTGCCAACTGCAGAGATTTCCATGAGGTCACGGGTGAAATAACATCTCAGGTACATGTCTTTATGTAGGGCAGGAGAGAGAAGTGGTGAACCACTTCAGGTAATCTGCCAATGTCAACCAATAACTGTGTTTCTTTGGAAGTTCAGTGGTACTCTGGCGGAAGAGTGGGAGCTGTTAGAACTTAATTCCTAAGGCAATGGTTTTATTGTGAAGCTGCTGAAGGCATGTTGAAAGACCAAGAGTAAAAATATGGAAAAGATTGGCAGCAAGGTTAATAAAACAAACTAAAACAGAATTGAAAAGAGCTTGTGAAATGGATGTAAAGTTCACCAGTCAATTTATTGATAAAGTGATTGGAGATTGTTTAAAACAAGTGCCAGCCTGCTGAAGTTCCAGCTTTGGGATCCTGGGATTGCTGATACCAGAACTGGGGAGAGACATCCCAGACCCGCCTAATGTAAGGTCTTCCCTGAAAAATTCCGTCTTTCTTTCCTTTTTGTCACCAATCTAAGTGGGCACTTGTTCCTGTGAGGACAACAAGAGTTGGCAGATTTGTTGCACCACCCTGATTCTGGGCACTTTTACACTGAGCAGTGGCCCCCAGTGGAGGTACCCCCTCAACAGGGCCACTGCCTGGTCTTTTCAGAGTCACAGTGAAATTCTGACCTAGAATATTCCAAAAAGCTCCAGGTGCTTCAAAGGCAAACTGCTGTACCTCAGTTTGTACCATGTTGATGCGCCGGGACCGCAAAGCTTTGACACAGTTGTAGATATCCACAACACCTTCTCTTTCTGCCATATCTAACATGATATCGATCACGATATAACAGCCTGTCCGTCCAGCACCAGCACTGAAAAGAATCAGTAAATACTGTTAGGAATAGCCCCAGAGAAGCATCTACAAACTTCGTAACCATTATTGAGAGCATTTTTATAAAATCATTCAGTTTTTCATCACAGCCACTATCTAATTTTTATCTTCTCTCCTTCTCATCATAACGTCCTTTAAATCTTCTGATGTGCCCAAAACAACATTTTTCCATCACATTTGATCCACTAAGTAACAGCAAAAAAAAAAGTTTATTCCTTTTATCACCCAGATCAATACCTAAGTTAAAAAAAAGAAGTTAGTTTAACTGAAATCTGAAGAATGATTAAATTTATGTACTTCAGAATATTATAGATTTTGTTTTTCTTTAATAAGACTAAGAATGATTTTTAAGTGATCTATTGCAATAAGAAACTCAAATGTGTGTTTTACCAGCCAAGTTCCAAGCTAGTTCAGATAGCACATTTAACAATATCCAGAAAATTCACTCATGATTTATTTTGTCTTTACATAAAGCTATGGACAGTTTTTGCACAGTGAATTATTAAAATCTGTAAAGGCTGAGTAGCTTCATCTACAAAATGAAACTAATTATTTGACTAAAATATTTAAGTAAATCAAACATTTGTAGAAAGCAAATTCTATTTGTCAAAGGACTGTGTCCCAAGAACATAAACTTGCAAAATCTGCACAGGAGAAACATTCTGTATTTGTTGCCACTAACCTCATTCCATCTTTCTTCATCTACTCACTTATTTGCTTTAAATTAATAATCTGTTTAGACATTATATGCACCAAGCTATCAAAGCAGATGTATCTACACTCGTTCTCAAACACTGTCACAAAATTGTTGAAGGCTACCTAAAATGATAGCCTGGAGTATCATGATTTAGCTGGTGCAGCTGTTGCAGGAAAAAGAAAATCTCAGACTATTCTATTTAAGAAAAGTGTACTAGAATCTGGTTATTTTCAAACATTGCTGTAGACAGCCAAATCCTACTGCAGTGTGAATTAGGCAATTCAAAATGGGAACAACAAAAACAGAGCACTTCAAAATGATGGATGCTTCAGAAGAGACCGCTGTAAATAACCATATGAACAGTTGTGAAAAATAAAAATCTGCACCTTCTGTACGCACCTGCAATGGACAACAATAGGCCCTGCACTAGGAGGGTTAGATAATTTGACTCTCCGTATAAAGGAAAGCAGTCCTGTGGCATTGTAAGGAACTCCATGATCTGGCCAGCCAGTGAAATGAAACTGTTTAACTTCACGGATTTCATTGTAGCCCCTCTGTAAAAGGCAAAAAAAGGTTATGAAATTTGAAGTATTTCATAGACTAAACATTATCTGACTCAAATAATGATCACACATACTGATTGAATCTACATGCATTTTGTATCATTTCATCCATTTTTAAAAGCAATGATCCATAGGAAGCTTAGAGATGTCATTGAGTGAAACATGTCATTTTAATTTTGAAGTTTGTAATTTTTACTTTAGTTATGATAGTTGAGCTGCACTGAAGATTTTTTTTAGTAAACTTCGATGCATTTCACATTGATTTTCAGAAGTTTTGCTAACTAGCACAAGGGCCTGCTACTTTTAAAGGCAAGTATAATTTAGCATAGACCACAACTGTATCACATGGAGCAGTCACGGAATTTGTCCTTTGATTGAGATTGACTCAGCGGCGATCAGGACAGAGCGCGTAGGGATGGACAGCAGGCATGACTCATTATCTGGTACTTGAGTTTAGCTCAGAAGTGTGGCTGTAGAGAAGAGGTGACTGTCAGAGAGGGGATGGCAGCAGCTGACATTTCTGGGGAAATTCAAAGTCCCATAGTGAGATGCATGCTTGGGTAGCACTGATGCAATGCATAACTCCCATGGTAAGGTCAGGCTGCCTACACTGTGGCCCAGCTAACAAGGCAAAGGGATTTGGTACTCCACAGAAATATCAGTATAGCCTCTTTCATCCTCCTTGCTACCAGGAAACAGTATTTTGCTAAGCCCTTTCAAAATGAGCTCACCCTTCCCAGAGTGAAGGTCCTGACAACATATTCCGCGAGGGGCTCCATCTCTACACAAGTCACTTTGAAGTCCCCGTAAACTTCAGTGTCATCAGGCCAGTACTTGTAACACTTGACCTAAATAAAAAATGGATATGATTTTACACCAAGGGAAAACAAAAGCTTGAGGATACAGTACTGCATGTATTGCATTACACTGCATTTATTTCCAAAATGACCGTGCATTCATGCGGCTTGTCATGGTTAGTGGCTGTTATGTCAAGTTAAGCTGTAGCTACAAGGAGTTTCCACTGCTTTACACAGCTGTACTTAGGTGCCAAACTCACTTCTAAATGAGCATTTGTATTTTCTTTAGTGCTGAGCTACGGAATATATTTCCACTTATGCTAAACTGTAATGTATTTTATACCCATTATCAAACAGTTGCAAGTAATCCCAGATACTTTACAGATTTCCCTGAGGTATGTGTTACTGCTAAACTGTAAATAATTTTCTGATTTCTAGCCACTGATATAGAAGCACATTTCCTCCACTACTCCTCTCATTTGAGTAACACTATACAAATGTATTCTGCTGAAATATGAATTTTGGATTCAGACAAATTTCACTACATATGAAAGCAATACAGCATCAGTTTTCAGAAGTTTGTTTTAGACAATATCATAACAGCAACATTGCCTGGACTCCTTCCCCTCGCCCCCTCAGGATGCAGGGCTGCCCTTCATAAGACCCTTCTACATTCTGCCCATAGTATGTCTTGTCAGCATTTTTTTTTTTTAAGCTTGTAGCATTAAAAGAAAAACAAACCCAAAAACTTACTCTTCCAACTTCCACTAAATTTGTGACCATAACAACACAAGCTGACTGCTCCTGCCATATCATTCTCCAAAAGTCATACACAGTCTCATGAACTGGACCTGTAAGAAAAAATTCCAGGTAATATTCTGCAAAAAACCATTCAAAGTGAATGCTAAGAATAAAATCCAGTGTGTTTCAGAGCTGATGCATGTGAGCACATATGCTCAGAGAAGAAAGCTTTATGAAACCACATCATCATGCCATTGTGCCTGTTTCCAGATTATATTGTCACTTCTAACTAATGCTGGATATTCTCAGTTTAACTGAATTACCACTTGAAAGAAAATAATGGCAGGTGTTTCATGTAGCAAAATGACAGAAGTTTCTTGAGAACTGCATGGACACTGCAATGTGTGACTGCATCTATAAGTACACTTCCAATTTTGTTTTACGTTTGTGAAAAATGATGTGTTGAGAATGAGTTTCTTCAGGTGCTCACCAAGGAGATGCCCATGCCAGAGTGAAGTATCAGGCAGGAGGGTGCTGGTACAGATACTGTGCACTTACTCTCCAGTTCCTGGCAAGCATGGATGCACAAATAGGCACTAAGCCAGAAACTTGCCACTGAAGTGTATTTAAACTAACTTAAGTACTTTTCTGTGAGGAAAATGAGAAGCACATGTTTAAGCTTTGCCTCCTGCTCTGTTGCAGAGACATGTTCAGCTGAGTGACAGAGGCATCTACCTTGTTACAATAATCTCCAAAATAGCTCCTTTACCACCACGCAGCAGTACTATAAATATTACTGTATATAACAGACATAGAATCACAGAATTATCTGGAAAAGACTTTTAATTATCAAGTCCAACAGTAAACCTTACAGTGCCAAGCACACCAATAACCCTAAGTGCCACATTTGAAGACTTAAACACATTCTTTCATATGCTAGTTCAAAGGCTGCACACAAAAGCAGAAATAAATTTTACACACTATTATGTTCAATGATTTGCATAGTAAACCACAAATGTAGACTTAATGCTATATAGGAACCTATTTAGGCAGCACTTACACAAAAATGAAAAACAAATGTAGACAGAACTCTGAGCATCCTTGTTTAAAATAAGATTTTCCTTTGACTTTCCTGTGTGCACCTACCATCAACTGAGGGACAAATAACAGGATATTTCCAGACAGCTAACTGATTATGCTGACAGATCAAATAATGGCATACTTAATTATTTTTACTTTAAATCATAGCCTCTGATACTTCAGTGCAGTCTTAGACTAGTCTATTTGGTTTTCCTCATTGTGAGGAGTTTTATCAGAAACACAAACTGAAAAATAGAAATTTTTTTTTTTTCTCTAGCACCTCTTTTTATTAGTAGGGTGTTATATGATAAAGATTCGCCTCACTCCTTTGTACAAAGAGTCTTTGTCCTCTGGCTTTACTTTACCCAGATTTTCTGAAACAGTTTAATTTATCATTACTATCTTCACTGTACCCTGCACTAAGTTGTAGACAGTAAAATAAAACATTGTAAAATGAAAAGAAAAATGCCTCAAGGCAGGTTGAAACTCTTTTCTTCTCTGTCCATGTCTCTTTTCTCTATTCATCTTCATAATTGGAAATCATGGTAGTAGGTTCTGACTTTATCAGCTGAATTTATCACTGACAGATTTTCTCAATAGCTAATTAACACAATAAATTAGTAGAATTTTTGAATTTATTCACATTCCACCCAAACATACTACATTAATTTACCATAACACAAGATGACAACTCACAGTACTGGGTATGCTTTATTTTCATCTACTCCTATTTTACCAAAACACTGTAGAACACTACAGAAAACAAATTGTTTGATTTGATTAAAGCTGGCAGATCCTTACCTTGGGTTGCAATGTAGTGACTTGGTCTCTGATATCCCTAAAACAGCAATATAAGTTGGTTTGAGTACCATATTACTAACAGAGAGTGGAAAATAAAAAGCATATGGATACTACAGAATCCTTATATCTAGACAACATTTTCAGAACAAACCAATATTTAAGAGCAGCATGAAGCTCAAAACCTAAAAAACCAGTTAATATTTGAAAAGGTTTGAATGACAACAGATAAAATGAAAATAAGAACATCTGACTTGAACAGACATTGTAGCGTACCAGGAAGGAGTACCCTAGATTGGTCCCTTGCCCCTAAAAATGAGTCCTCTAATTGATATTACTTCCCTAGCTGTATACACTGGGGCTTTTATGTAAAATTTAATAAAAACTCTTTGCCACCATATTATCTCACAGCTGATCTGTGTTCCCAGCCTAGCCAATATGAAAAAATACACACCTTTTGTCTTCTTCTAAACAGAGAATCACTGTAAGGCACAGAGGTATGTGCCTCAGCCCTAACTAATGGGGGCAGACACATTGATGTGTGCACAGAATCAAGTCCTACTGCAGTGAAATCTGCTTGACTGCACAAAGTGTGCATCAATTACCGTGGGCATGATACACACAAGTATATACACAGTCTTACACATACATATATATATATATATATAGGTAAATAGATAACCTAACCCTACACAAGTCTTTCCAGATCGCTGGATCTATGCCAATGCTAGCAGCATTATACAGCACTAATTGTCCACATAAAACTACAAGACAAAGAGCTACTGCTCTTGAGGAAATAATTCAGAGTATATTTTGAACAGTGCCAGCAATTTAGCTACAAAGAGGAAGGAAAGTTTAGTGTTGCTAGTGAGAAGACAATACTGAATTTCACAATGTGGAAATGTTAATAACTCCAATTATTCTCTAGGCTAAGTTTTATTAGGCCACTTGCTGAAAGTATTGCATTACAGGGGAGTACAAGCCCTTGGATTCCTGGTATTCACAAGATGGTACAAAAGTGAAGGATTTCAGCGTATGCAAGGAGTTTATATTCTTTTCCACAGACTGTTTCATTATCCTGTCTAGAGTGAGAGCACCTTCCTCTGGGGCTTCTAAAAAACTTTTGAATATCTTATGCTTGGCTTTGCAGGGGACCAAAATTGCATCAAATGATGAAAGAATTTCTCCTGAAGTCCTTAATATCAAGCCATGGCTTAAAATAACCGAAGTGGAACCTGTGCCACATGGGTTTACACTCAGTAATGCTTTCGAGAAGAAGATAAAAAGTGTCACTTAAGAACTGTAAAATGACAGTTTTAACTTGTAGCTTTCTTGTCTGCTTCTAATGAGATTCAATTCACTCTTAACTAAGAAAATTAATATCCTCAGGGAATTATTAAAAAATCCGTGAAAGTTTTCTTATTTAAGGCCCCAGGCAAAATATCACAGGCCTATCATTTCACAAAGATTGCCATGTTAAAATGTCCAAATAAAAAGACAGAAATATATCTGGAGCTAAATCTTTGTATCCTGGAAAGTCAATAGGGTCTTAAATAACTTATCAACTAAAAGTGGTCAGGAAAAACTACTAAGGTACAATTATAAAGAAAAGCAGTCAAAGCCATGTATTTCAAAAATGTCATAGCTATTCCACTACCTTTCAAACAGCTTTGGAAGTAATTTGAATGGAACAGCTTGTTTATTCCTAAAGTGTTAATTAGAGAAAAGTCATATTTTGTTAGTCAAATTGCCTGGAAAAATTTGGATTTGCTTATAAAATTTATAAACTAATTTGTATTCTATTTAAAGTATGGAATTTCACATTTTAGAGATTTTTTCCAGAAGTGAGGAAAATTCTGTGTTTAAAAATACATATATGTGTGTTTGTGTATATACTTTGTAATACCTAAATTAGGACCTTAAAGCAAATGCCAGCTAAATATTGCTTGTCTAAAGCATTGTTAAAAACAAATTATCAAAAAACCCCCAACCTACAAATGTCATTTTCCCTCCTTTTTTTGCCAAACATATATTACAATTACTCCACAGGTAAAATTTCTAACAACTACAGCACAGCATACTATCTAGCTTCTTACATATACGTGGGAAAGGGAAGAGAAAAACTAGTGGCCAAAATCACCCCTAAAAAATGGGAACAGCAAATTCTCTTTAACAGATAGGCTCACCTGAGTTACCTAACATCCAATAATATTCAGAGCTAAGCTAAAAGCCTAAAATATCTTTTCAAAACAGGTACAAAAAATATTCACACAAAAAAAGAAATTTTTTAAAGGAACAGATGAGATAAATTAGATGAGGCATGCATAGTTATCAACTGATAAAAATAGAAGAGGAAAGTAATTAATAACAATATCTATATTAAATATTTACAATAGGATGCTGTTATTCACATATAGTGGTACTTACATCCCTGTACAGCCAAATCTACAGCCCAAACCAAAGTCAGATGTGAAAGAAAGCACAACAATGTCAGTGAGTACTAGGACGTAGAACAAGGAAAGTGTACATTTGTTCTTAATAAAAGAAAACTTTCAATAATTTTGTAGCATAACATGCAGTAATTTCACATAGAGAAGCTGGCAAATTGAGAGGGAGAAAGCTGTACATTCCACTCACATCTATGTAGTTGGCATTAATGTAATCTGAAGATGGATCATCTTCAACAGGTTGCAAAATCACCCTGGAGTGGTCATCTGTAAAAACCAAGTGGTTACGGAGCCTTTTTGAAGTGTAGTTTTTAAGTAAAATATTAACGGTAAGTCATCTAGAAAACCAAAATCAGCTGGCATAAGGGCCTCACAATTCACAATCCTTAAATACAAAGTGTTTACACAGAAATACAAAAAACCATTTTGTCTGAGGTCTGCAATTACTTCAAAAAACATTCACTAGATTTCATTAAGTGCAGCTGAAAGGTTTTGGCACTGTTACACGTGGTTAAAGAGACACAAAGAAACCAGGTTACTTGCTCAAAGTCCCTCTCAACATCAGCTCCACTGTTGGTAATCTAGAAAACCAAAAATGCTGATTACTGTTTCCTCACTTCCAACCCAAGCCTGCTCAAGTTCATATTGAGACATTAATGAAATCAAGACAAAGGAGTTAGCAATGCACGTGGGATTCGATGAAGAGGTAACTCTACCCATTCAGGGACTTCTCCGGCACCGTGATTCCTGCGTGTTCAATTGCATGGGTAAGACAATACAAATTGCAAATAAACAGAATCAACATCCAAATGAGTGCAGCATGTTGCTGATATATGCTTACCACAGCTTGCGCAACAAGAGATGCAAATGCGAAATTCAGCCTGAGTTATAAAAGGAAGAAAGTTGAACTGTGAAGAACAACAACAATAACAATGAAAAAAAGCAGGAAAAGGCAATCCTGCTTCTCTGCTGCGGGTATTAAGCAGCTGTGCCACTGGAGACTTGCAAGGGAAGAGAGAGCACGGCCCGAGTAACACACGAGTAGAGCTATCGCTCAAACCAAGGACACCGATACTCACATGCTATAATGTTGCCATAGCGGTTCTTTGTTCTGTTTTGATCCTTCTTAGCGACATCCCAAGAAGCTGACTGCCCCTCAAAGAAACTCTATAAATAAAAATGTTCCGAAAGAAAACATTCTGACCATTAATTTATCTCCAAAAATAACAGTTTAAAAGAACTGCCCCACCATAAAGTAAGTTGAGCTTTGCTCGTCTGCCCCGGTCACCCAGGCAGAACCATGGCACAGAAATCTCTAGAGAAGAAGGGAGCCTCTCTCCCCTGACTGCTACTGGTAAATGGGCACTGAGGAACTCCACAGGGATTTCAAATCCTGTAATTGCCGAAAGGCTAAACTTGCTAATACATCCTTGCCATGGAGGAATGACAGTAAACTGAGAAAGCACAGAGAGACTGATCACTCTTCTTACAAGACAGTGCCATATACAGCCTGTTTACTAGAGCATTACATTGCTTTCCACATATTACTTTGTAAAACATCTTTCCTTCCTACAGAGACATCAGGAACTCTCCTCTGCCAAATGTTCATTGTTCTTTTTGCCTTTCCTCATATCCCTCCCTCTAGTCACTAGCAAAATTATTCTGTATTTTTGAACTCTTAAGACTTTGATCTCTCAGTATTGATAGAAGCAGTTTTTATTTCTCCTTGGCTTTCTCTTCATTGCCCGCAGATATTTTACTGCTGTTGTAGGTCTATGCTACTCCTTCCTTCCTTCCAGATGATCTCTTATCCTGGGTAAGTTATCTCCAGAAAATACACAGTAGATATGGAATCAGAACTTCAATCACAGTCAGAAGCCCAAAGCAGGGAATAGATGTCATGTATAGAGATAGAAGAAGTAGCAAGCAGGAAAACACCTGATGTGGCATCAGGGACCACCCTCCCCCCCCAGCAGTGGCTGACACGTGGTCTTAGCCTTGCAGTTAGGCAGAGCATAACAAAGCATGTTTAAGTAAAAGAGAGGAAAAGAGCATAATATTCTTTTAAAAACCACACATTTATTTATTCCAGTTCTTATGTTTACAGTAGAGACAGCTGCAGAAAGGAGAGAAGGTTGAAAACTGTGTCAGAAGAGATCACTTACTCAGAGAAAACTCATTGTAAACCTAGCTGTATTTGAGCAACCTTGGCAGTCCCATTCTCATCTTTACTGTGTGTCCTGCCTGATATCCTAATCCCAAAGAATCACAACAGATTCTGAGATCAGAAGCAAAATGGATCTGTACTCATCTTCTACCTCCAGTGCTGGGAATTTCTTGCTTCCATTTTAACATTAAAGTTGTAAGTAGACATGCTCAGGCAGGTTTAATTAGAACTTCAAGACGTTACTACCCTTATCATCTCTTTGCTGCTTCTCAGCTGGAGCTATGTCCCAGTATTGCCCTACTGAGATCTTAAAATAAATCAGAAGAATGCTTCCAGTCAATGCTTCTTGGAAAACCAGGAAGGTTAAATTCTTTACTTTAACCTAATCCAGGAGATCTGTCCTAAAAAATAGCTCACATAACTAATTACAGCATTTCCACTAAAGACCAACAAAAAAAGGAGTGGCAACTTCTTACAATATGTCAAAATGATTCTTTTTATATCCCAAGGAAACACAAAAGGATTTTCTACCAGGCAGTTGTAAAGGCTCAAACCATTGGACTTCATTCACTATTTAACTTTTGGGTTACATATATAAGAATCTTATGCCTGTTAATCTGTTTTTCAATTAAGCCCATGACATTTAGATCCATCCTTTTGCAATACAATGCAAACAATAGGCTGCCCATTTCAGAGGAATTTTTCCTAGCAAAGCCCCGCCACTGGAGATCTCACCTCATACTCCTCTTTAAATCCATAGCTGTCAGAGGTCTTCATCAGGTTAATATGCTGCAGAAGATCAGCCACCCTGATGGCAGGGTGCAGCTGCCCAGTCTGGTACGGGGACTCTGTGCCTTCGCAGAGATAACGAGGGACATCCAGGAGTCTGCTGGACTCTGCTGTTGCACTGTGATTTTCATCTGTATTCACAAAAAATCAGTGCATTATGTACCCACAGAGCAGTAACAACTGCTGTTATATATATCAACATCTATTTTGAACCTCTTTCTTCAAAAACATCTCTAATTTCTGAGAACGTGAAGCACTTACTCTCCAGCACATAAATACTGTGAAGTACATAAAAGCATTTAACAGCAAACACATACAAAAGTTTGCAGTCCTTCATCCAGCAATAAAGATGTCTGAGGGGCATTTTATTTGAAGCTACAAAACTTTATGACATTAATGCACTTGGAAACTCCAGACTCTATCAACCAAAGTAACTTTTTAAGGGCTAATACATATCAATAGCAATATTACACCTTAAACAATAAATTAGAATAATTCCATAGTGGTATCAGCACATCATTTGTCTAAAGCCAACAAAGAGTGAATTGAGAGCCCAGTAAAAAAGAGAAGCAATTATGCCACCACTTCAGAACACCACCTCCACTTAGGAAGATGAATCAGCACTACGGAGTGGTCATTTTAACTCAGGTCTTTTAGTAGAAAAATGAATTGAGTGTGCTGATTTCAGTCACAACTTTTTGCCCTGTATAAGCAGAGAAGTTTCTTAACACGCTGTGCTACATGAATTCTTATATCAAAACCAAATGTCAAAGCTGCATGAGGTCATTTGTCAATCCCTTCTGTGAAATAGTAATTTTATTCAAATTAGTAATTATCAGATCATATGAATTTGCAGAGGAAAAAAAACCCTCCTCCTAAACTTCTTTGAAATCAGTTTACCATTTTCCTTGCAAAGGATCTAGATTTGAAGGCAAAATACTCTAGGAAAAAAATGACTGCCCCAAGGGTTGGGTTTTGTACAATTACACCAAAATTCAAACACTATTAATGCCTTCTGAAATTAAATCTCCTGAGCAACTCAACTCTTTGAACTGTCACCCAAGCTGCTAATTTCAGTACCTAATTTATGCCTCACTAACCTGCCTAACAAGGTGAGTGACATGCAGCAGTCACTTTTTATTGTAGTGTTACCCATACTAAATCACACACATTTCAAACCACCTCAGGATTTGTAGTTCTCCCCATTCCTCACAGAATACTTACCAGTAATAGGCACTGTAACCCATTGAAGCAGCAAAAAACAATGAGTGAACAGAACATGAGAAATTTATTTCAGGACTATATAAGAAAATGGCTAAAAGCAAGTGACATTCAAAGTTGTTAAATCTTCACAATAGGTAACAATGAAAGCCGTTCAAAAAATATAAGGGCCACGTTATTATACCATCAGAGTAATAATAGGGACTTGGGAAAAGCAAAATTGTCATACTAACTTAGTGCCAATGTACACAGAATGGAGACCAGCATTAATAACCTATACATGAAGAAAAAAAAATAGTATAGCTACAAAGTAATAAGAGTTTCATATTAAAAAAAAAAGTGTTCTGTGATTTAGAACCCATAAAATATTCCTCTTCTCTAAATAAGGCAGAATAACTGTTTTGTCATGCTGGGCTGAGCAAAGGCTATATGAAAATGGAGCAGGCCAAATGATGCCGTTCCAAAGGAACAAGGTTACAGATACCCAGCTTTTACTACATGCTGTGCCCAAAAGCTTGTACACTTCTCCCCACTATTTCAGTCCACTCAGTGAAAATTAGCACCTCTTCCAACTTATCAATGGTTTGCTTATAGGAGGAAATTATCATGCCCAGAATATCATTACCAGCAGACGAAAAAGCAGACAGGAACTATTAAGCTGTTCTTCAGTTAGTTCCTTGCCCTCGGTATTCACAGCTGTCTGTAACTGTGTCTGCCACAGCAGAAAATACCATAGCAGTATGGCACTGAGTGGGAAGGTACCACGAGCACTTCACAAGCACAGGATCAGGTTTCAAAGTTATCTTGATTATTTAGGAGACAATGTGAAAATCAACAAGGTGAATTGAATGATGAATGCAACAATAGTATGTGCAGGAAAGGGAAGTCAAATATATAACTATGGAATGGAGTAATGGACTGGAAAATGATAACTGTGATTTTAACAGGTAACTCAATGCAAGTCAGCAACATGAACACAATAAAAAGGAGAAAATACAGTTCAGTTAACAGAAACAGTAAAAGTGGGGCATGGGGGTACCTATTCACTCAGCTCAGCATTAAGACTTCTTCCAAGAATGCTACCTGATTAGGGGCACTGAAATTTAAAATTCAGCCTGTGAGTTGGAAAGTTGGAAACCATTCAGAGGAAAATAATGACAACGAATTTAGAAAACTTTGCCTACAAGATGATGAGTGAAAGAACTGCGTTAAACTCAATTAAAAGAGAAATAATTGAGGACATGAGCCTTTCAATTTGTAAAAGACTGTTTTGGAAGGACAGAAATGTGCCAATTTTTCATATTTTCTGTGAGTCTCTCAAAAGGAAATGGCTCAATCCACAGCAATGAAAGTTTAGTCCAGATTATCCTATTTAGGAAAAACTAGGGGTGAGCATTAATAATGCTTAGTAGTAACACCCAGTTAGTAGTAATTTATACTCAGAAAATTGACCTTTGGGTCCCAAATATTACTAATATTTATCAACGTTTATTCTCACTAAGGAGGACTGAGGCACTGGAACATTCCACTGCAAGAGCAAAATTCTGTTTGCTACAAATTTTTAAAACATAATGGGACAATTTCCAGAAAGAATCTGTATTACATATATAATGTCCGTTCTCAAAACAGAGAAAGGATTTCATTGCCCCCAGGTCCCTTTAAGCTTTACTTCTAGAAATCTCATTTTCAACACATCTATATTCGCATCCACTTTCTGGTATTTGTCTTTTTTCCTAAAATAACCTGGCTGAAACTGAATACTGCACATTGTGTTTATCCTATCAAGAACTTGGGTAGAAATTTTACTTTTATCTTCTTATTTAAAAAACCCCCAACAACTCTAAAATTTACATTTAGTGTTAGATGCAGTGAAATGGACATATGCAGCCTGTCCATTTCAATGTATGGTCTTTTAAAACTAAGTACAAGGCTGAAAATTTTACTACAACCAATTGAATTATGTAATTAATATAGGCATACAGAAGTACTTGTTCAGAACATGCAAAGTTGTTGTTTCCTCTTAGATATTCTGAAAGTTTTTCCATTTTCTATTTTTCTTTTCATTCTTGTTACTTAGAAAATTGAGCTTTGGGTGCCAAAAAGTGCTAATGTGGACCTGAATTTTATTTTTAAAGATCTCTTAATAGAGCTCTAGTTTCATATGTCAGTTTATTGGAATTCCATTTCAAACCTTTGGGGAGAAAAATTTTAGTGTTTTCAATTTACATATTTCCTCATTTACTCTTCAGTTAGAAGTGACTAGGAATAACTTAATGAGAACATAAAATAATTTTTATTCTAAAATTGTTGTCAGTCTAATTCTGAATTGATGAACTGAGTGTAGAATTATTTTCTGGCAACAGCATAGTTTTACCATAAAACAAGCTGTTTCAACATTCAACCATGCAAGGAGACAGAACTCATGCAGGAATGGATAATGAAGGACTAGGGTCCTCACCTAACACAGCTGTCGGCACAAGTGGATCATTGGGCACTGCAGGAAAACAAAGCCCATGAAGAAACACATTACCCTTAATTTGTGTATTTTTAAGAATAAGAACAATATACTTCAGAATATGACCAAGAGATAACTAAACTCCATTAATTTTATAACAAGAGGAAACCAGAATGAATACAGTTCCAGAAAGCATCCTGAATAAAAGAGGTATGAAAGGCAACGATTTCAGATTTCAGAAATGTAATGATAAGAGCAAAGAGATCCTTACTGAAATGAAATAAAGAAGACATTATATGCAATTTAGTTTTTGAAAGGGCTCCTCCTTCACTATTGTTTTTTTCACTTCACAATAAAGGCTCACTTTCATAGAACTCACTTGTTTCTTTTTAAACCCATCCTCTCAGGTAATACTTGAATAGCTAATCTTGAAATAAAATGGTATTTCTATAAAGTTTTCCATAATTAAAAAAATTATATACATTTTTACTGTTAATAGCTTTTTTAATGTTCAATACGGAAGAGATTGCTCATAATGAGCATAGGAAAATCACAGACACACAGATGCAGATGTCTGAATAAAATTCATAGAATTTTATCTTTTATTATCTCAACTAGAACCATGCAGAGATAAATGCACTGTTTTGGACAGAAATGGCAGAATCCAGGGTTTGTTTTGTTCCAGTCTGGAACAAAAAATTATAACGTGAAAGTATCTGTAACAGAATTAAGCTCCAGTTCTCGAATAATCTGCCTGAAAGTTTGTCACATAACAAGAAACCCTGAAAGCTTGGAAGACTTGTCTCAGCACAGACAATGTTCAGAAGAAACAAATCCTCCAATACACAAAAAATCACATTTCTAGGATGCTAGAAACCAGTGATGTCCAACTTCTTTACCAGCCAGGCAAAGAAGGACGGCTGTGGTGACAGGAGCTCATTGGGCTCTTGGCATCACATCAGTCCGTCTGAAAGGCTGCATGAATGCCTGGCAGCCCTGGCTCACTAATAGCCATGTAAATTCCTGATAAATTCTTAGCTTGGGATCCACCATCGCAGTCCATATCAAACTGTCTCTGCAATCCTGACTCCAAAAATTTCAATGCCAATAAGACATCAAACTTTGGAGACTTTTCAAATGTTCCAGCCAAAACTGTGTAGAAAAACCACCAGGCTGATACTCCCACTTATAACTGGTTATGAGACACTTAAAATGTTAGCATTTAGCAGTTTGGTATGCTTCAACAAACCAAGCTATAAACTCTCCAAAACCCATTTCCCTTACAACGACCAGAAAAGAGCTTAAGAACTTTAATGGATGGATTTTGCCCAAGCATGGTAAGCAGAGAAGAGACGTGGAGTGTCATTCCCAAACAATGGCCGTTCAGAAACAGCTCAGGCTGCTCAGATCCGTTTAAAGCCAAGCCACATGTCCATGGAACTGTGAGAAGCTCAAGTTCCTACCAACTCCATGGCAGAATTGTATCCCTTCGTAATTTATACACTAGTTTTGAAATATTCAGTCTGCCAGTGGAGTACCTTGCTTTTTGGCAAGGTATAGTGAAGATGTTGAGGCAAGAGTGCTGAACAGTGGCAGCTATAACCCCTAACAGTCAGATACCCAAACCTTTTCAAAACCAGTCGCCATGTCTACAAAAAATGAATACAAATATAAAACAAATTTGCAGATATATTAACAAGCTTGTTCCTAAACTTCACAAACAGCAATGAAAATTGTCAATGTTTCCTTCTGTTGTAATGTCCTTTCTGCCAAAAAAATAGAAATTAATTTGTACCTCATATTATTATTCATTACAGACATGGTGTTATGCAGTAATATTTAACGTGTTGGCATTAAATAGTCTCATGAGAAAAAACTCAATTTCAAGTTTTAACTGAGGTATTTTAGAAGTATAATACTTCCTGTAAAACAAATATCATTGCATAGTGAAAGCACATGCAAATATCTAATTAAATAATTTGCCACATTCCAAAAAGGACAACATACAAACATCCCTACTCAACCTTTTGCTTTACCAGCATTCCTTGAAAACGTGGAGCATTAAACAATTTTCCTTGAAAAGCAGAATTGTTTTCTGTGTTTCTATATTCACCTACACTCTGGAGTAGCTATCACTGTCTACTTACATCTGGGGCTGAAGTTATGGGAGTCCATAAATGTGATTGACAGGGGATCCTCTGCATGCAGAGTGCTCTGGTCAGCGTAACTCCTGTCCATGGCATTCACCATGTGGGTCATCTCCTGACGGGTGGTTCCCATGGCATCCTTGCGCTTCTTTGCAAGTTTGCTGCCCAGCCAAAAAAAAAAAAAGGTAAACCACCTTAATATTTGATGAATGTTGATGTCTACAGTAGTCATTCTCTATGATGCTGAGTGACTGAAAAGTTTGATGTATTTCCCTGTGTGCGATTTTTTCAGCTGTGATAAAACTGTGCACCCTGCTACGAAACAGTCACGGTCTTGTGTTCTCTGTACACACACAAATGCTGTAATGGAAGTGCTTACTTCTGCACACTGGTAATATTTTTTTTTCCCCTGTGGAGTAATTACACTAATATAAACAAATTAGGGAATATAATTGCATTTTAACTGAAATGACAAATAAGAAGCATCTGTGCATGCAATTTTATCAACCATCTCCACTTAAATATCTGTTTTGATTTTTTTAAATGGATAATTCATTCCCCCTGCTTGCGTTGTTGGGAAAAAGAGTCATGTAACCTTCTAAATTACTTTGTTAGTCAAAAAACCTATGAAGTAACAAAAAAAGAATAATTAGTCAATACATATTTATATTACATATTTATATTACTTTTTTGTAAAAGGTTGTGCTGCCCATTCAGTATACAAGATACAAGAGGATACCACACTATGGCCTTGGTACTTAACTTTGGTTCTTTGAAAAACAAACCCACCCATATTGTTCTACACTTTCATATAGTTTGGGAACATTGCAATTTTGACATTAACAGTCTTACACTCTGACTGTATCACAGCTAAAGACCAAGCTAATCTGCACAACTAAGCCCCTCAAATCAACAGCCAGTGCCCTTAAAGTGCACACTTCAATTATTCCTTTTTGAGAAAGAATTGGAAGTGATTTTCACTGTCTCCAGGAGTCAGATGGAAGCGATAATATATTTTAATTATATCTCAAGTAGCAGGAAGTATGCAGAGCAGCATGAGGTGCACCTTGGTTCTGCAGAAACTTGTAACATGTATCAGACTGTTCTGAAATCTCCCTGTTTTCAGCTGAAGCCATGACTATAATACATCAGAGAGCCAACCTGCTTAGTTGGATACATCTGTCAACGCAAGGGAGAGACACAATCATCACTTAATACACTGAGTTCTTGAAAATGTATGTTTAAAACAGCTTATCTTCATAAGCTTCCTCTGCATAGAATACCATCAAATGGTAATTGTTTAGACAGTGTTTATCTTATATTTCTCTGTACTAAGAGGATGACCAACTATAAATATTCCATGCACATTCTAAGAGCAGATAAGGATAATATCACTTATTACATATTATAATATTATAGGAAGAAATTCTTTACTATCAAGGTGGTGAGACACTGACAGCAGTTGCCCAGAGAGGCTGTGGACCTCCTGTCTCTGGATGTGTTCCAGGCCAGGTGGGATGGGGCTCTGAGAATCTGATCTGGTGGGAGGTGTTCCTGCCCACAGCAGGGGGTTTGGAACTAGATAATCTTTAGGGTTCCTTCCAACACAAACTATTCAGGGATTCTGTGAAGAATATTAGTGTAAATTATCCATCCATTTACTTGTTGAGTCCTGGGAAAGTTCACCAGAAGGGACCTACATGTGCTCTAGGGCAAGAAGTACTTCATGCTTGCGCATAGTTAAGAAAATGTTAGAGGGCTGTTTCTCAGGTTAACAGTCTCGGTTCACAGTGTAGAATATAGATGGACAAAGCCCTCCTGTGAATAGTAGATTCTTCCACCAATCAGACTCATGTCCCTATTTTGTCAGATTCCCACCCCCCCTTTTGCTCCATCTACGGATGGAATAGTTGGAAAATTACTACTCAGTAACATTCCTACTACAAAAATCCCAAAAGTGGTCTCTAAACCTATCATTTTTTCATCAAACTATTGTTTGATGGGGTTCTGTATCAGTTTTTACATGAAAAATAAAAAAAAACCTGTTGGATGTCTCCCCATAAATTTTATACATTTACTTTACACATTCCTTTTAACTTAAGAGGAGCTGGTTTAAATTATACTCTGATTGAACAAATGAAGACCATAAGAACTTCCAAGAGTGAAACTGCTTAAGCTTTATAACTGGTTCCCAAAACTATCAAAGCCTTCACAAAACTAGCATTTTTAGTTCAAAGTAGTTTTTTAAGTTTCAAAGTGTTTCAAATACTCTCTATACACCGAAGATCACCTTTTTCTAGCATCACCTCAGAAATGGAACAAAAAGACTATTACATCTCATCTCTTGATGATATTAAGCTTTTCTTTGAAGCAGCACTTTGTAACAAAACCTGCTAGCTATGCTAAATAAATCAACACAATTAAGACTTTCACATTAGCTTAATACAGTAGCTACTTTCTAATTCTTATGCTCTGTTTCAATGCTTAAAAAGGCCTATTGTGTTGTAGCACTGCAACCCAAAGCTTCTGAGAAATAGGAAGACAGATGTATTGTTCAACAGCTCCTGGACCCCTTGGGATTTGGTGACTTTTGCTTTCCCCTTTCCTTTCCCCTTTCATTTCCCCTTTCCCCTTTCCTTTCCCCTTTCCTTTCCCCTTTCCTTTCCTTCCCTTTCCTTTCCCTTCCCTTTCCCCTTCCCTTCCCTTCCCTTCCCTTCCCTTCCCTTTCCCTTCCCTTTCCTTTCCTCACTCAGCTACAGGCGCATGCAATCTATGCTTTGTGATAGTTGACTCATTAGGTTAAAGAACTTGAGGCTGACAGAAAGCATAAATGATTCTCATTATCTGCTAAAGGATTCAGTTGGATGAATCTGCCCAGGTGGGTGACACAGTGGTTGGAGGGGAAAGGTGCTCCATTATAGGATGAAATTGTGTGGTTAATTATCTTGAGTAGAAGCAATTGTTTTTCAACAAGGAAATTATAATTTTTCACAATAAATCAGAGAATGGCAGTTAGCTAAACCAGCTTATCTTTTTTTCTTTTTTTAATTTTATTTTTAAGTTTGTTTAAAGAAGTCAACTAATTTTGCTTAAAAATGTGGAAGAGCATCATAATCGGACACCACATTTATCAAAGCACTCAAGTGCATCCTTAGAACTCCTCTGAAGTCAAGTAATTTGTGCATTTATTTAAAATGAAGGATGCATGTAACTGCTTGTTCAATCACAGACAAAATTGTCACAGTCCTCACAAAAACTCTTTTGGTCAACATGTATTAAAAAAGTGAGTTTTGCTTCAATACAGTAAAACTTTATACAAACCAATGCGATAAAATAAGATTCACACTTTAAGATATGTATGCAAAGCACCTCAAAAGCAAAAGAGCCATACTATAAACTATTCATAAAAGTTTGCAATCTGCCTAAAACCTGCATAGGAAAATGGTGCCCAAGATTGATCACTCTTGAACTGATACTCTGAGAACGCACAGTTTGTGATTTACAGGCACAGTTCACTAACTAGGAAATGGGAAAAGATCTTTTTTTCCTTAGTGTGATGTATTGCTGTGAATCATAATGCAAATTAAATTATGATTATAATAAGCTAAAATGATAGTTATGGAAAAAACTGTACCAAAAAGCTAAAGTCTCATATACAGTTAGAAATACAATATCCCTTTTAAAAAAGAAACAACAGAGTAAGAATAACAGGAACAATGATACAAGCAATTTTTCAAGCCTGAGAACAAGGAAAGGTTCAATAAAGCTTTGGAAAAATTATGGACACTGTTTTTCTTTTTTAAAAAGGGATACTGCATCTTTAAAACACATAGAATAGTAAGTCACCCATATTCTACTTACAGATAGTAGGAGTAAGAATAGTAGCTCCTCCTGGCAAGCAAATCACAGACAGTGGAAAAAGAGAAGCAATGGTGAATGAAAAGCGTGACTCTGTCACATCCAATAAAGCAGAGAAATGTGCGTTTAAAAAAAAAGTTGAAAAATTCATGTTTCTTTGGTTAGCATTTCAACTTGCTCATGCACAAACTAGCCTTACTTTGCCATGCAATTAAAAACAAAACAAGAAACAAAAATAAAAAACCCCTGGCGTATAAAAATGATTTGTTTTTTAGAAAGATCACTTGAGAAAATTACATGCTGATTTCACTTATTGCCAAAAATTTTGAAAATTAAATGGATTGTGTAATTTCAACATGCAGTTCAGCATAATATAATGATTACCGCCTAGATGTCATGACAAATGAACAGCTGTGTACAAATCTTGTGCAGCAGATATGCTTTTTGCTTTTCAGTCACAAAAAATGAAGGTTCCATTAATAAATACATTTAATCAGAAAGCAATTTCTTGTCATTCACTTTAACATATTTATCAGTACACAGTTGTATACATATATGTTTGTATGCATACTATGTGTAGCTATATGAGTACACACATTTTAAAGAAAACTGCGTATTTCCAGCAGACATGTGTGTACTGGCATATCCACCACACATTTCCTGAATGCAAACATATGTTTTCTGTTTTAAAATCTTACAACTGGAAATGCTGATGTAGTCATGCTAAGCATTAAAAACATGGAAGGTAAACAAATGGAAGGAAATGAAGGACATTTGGAAATAGTCCAACAATGATTTTGAAAATAAAAATGGCATTGCTTGTTAAAGATGCAGTATCCCTTTTCTTATCTGGTTTGATTACTCCAGTAAAAGTCTGTAAAAGCTGTTAAGAGCTTCATTCAGGAAAACTTCAAACCAATTTGTACAAAATGATCAGGCAAAGCCTAAAACATCTCAAGTACATGAACAAAACTGCTTAGTACTTCATTTTTCAATAAAATGTAATGCTGCATTTAATCAGTTTGAGATAGCAGTGGCTGTGCATACAATTTAATAAAGCAATAAAAATGCAGAAACCATTGTTTTATTGACTTTTCCATGTAATAAGCTGTGGTCAATTCGGGTACCAAAAGGGATACTACATAATGGATCACTGGATAGGTACACTACAGAGGATGATTCAGACAGATCGGTTTTCAGTCCTACCACAACTAAGTGAAGTGTGTTTTTGTATGTGTGAATGTGTCAGAGTTTTTACAGCTGTTTCTGGCTTCATTATATTAATTACCCTGATTCACTAGATGGACTGATTTAACTCAGGAACACAGTTTTTCTATGCTTTTTGTAGGAGACCTTGACTAAAGCTGGTATTAAAAAAGTGCCCATTTTCACTAAAGGCAGAGGGGGAGAAGAATGGCACATCTGCAACATATGCAAGAGACAACCATTTAAACTATCGTGATGAAAAATTGCCAAACATTTAAGATTCATTAAGCAGGTTAATTTCTCACCTATTTAGAATATAAAATAGTAGAGGAGTTCAGAAATATTATGTGCTATAGAATGATTGTAATTTCTAAAAGAACACTGCCTTCACAGGTTCTGAGGAGGGAAAGGGGGAAAAGGGGAAATTTAAAAATATCACTTAGCAGATATAATTAACTCACTTTGGTCAAACAAATCAATAGCAAAAATTTGACCCTAAAAGGACTCTGAATGGAGAAGGAAAAAAGGACAGGAAAAATGTAGACATGGATTTGTTTGTTATTTGCAAAACTAGTCAATCACATCTGGAAGTGACTGACACTCTGTAGTGTTAGACGGTCTCTCTCTCACACACAAACACACGTGCACACACAGAGAATTTTCTATTAAACGTACGGGGACCACTGTAACACGCACTAAGATGATACTTCCCAGCACATACCATGCTACAAAGCTACAATATAGAAATTTCCTCCTAAAAGCTGAAAAACAATTTCTTTTTTGTTTTTCAAAAGTCGTGTAAATAAAGAAAACTGGCTGACTGTATGTCTCTTTTTCACATGATGGGTTGGACCTTTTGCATATGTGTTAATTCTCAACCACAGAGGTAAACGACAGAAAAAAGTAAAAGCACTTTTGGGAAAAATCACATATGTAGCTAACTAACACAGAACACTATAAGCATACCTAATGTTTCTAATGCAGACGTTTCTTCTCCAAGTTATATATCTCCAGGGATAATTGTAAAAAGGCAATAAATTAAAAAAATCTAATGCAAACCAGCAATTATAACATATAGAATGATCTTAATCTTTAAAAATAATAGTAAGCTGCATTTCAGAGGAATATACGCAACAATCACAAAAATACTTTTTACTGTAACTTCTGCAAAAGGCAAGGGAATGCAACGCACACAGCACGGGAAGGCAAAAGGCTCGTTCTATCAAAGGGAAATCAGCTTGTGCCACGTGAAGGGGACCCACCAGGGAGGGGGTGCACAGAGAGAGAGGAATTAGTTTCTATGCTATAACTACAGAATTATAGGGACATATTATGGGCTCTTATGCCAGGTTAGAAGAGTTGCAACTACTGGGAAGGCTAGGCTTTGAAGCACTGACCAAGCAATTGGATAGCACAAGTTACTACAGGTAGGAGGATTGGGATGCAGGGATAGCATCGAACAATGCCAGAAGATGGCGATATTGCTTACTGTCTAAGAAAGCACTGAAAAAAATTTAAATTCACTTAAATTAGTACACTTTTAAACAATTTCATGCACTAAGGCCTTGCTAGATAATTTTACAGTGATGTGGTATGACTTAAGAAAAAACTCCAGGTTTACAAAAGCATAAATAAAGGTATAGAATTACATTATTTTGCAAGTTGGGTAACATACAAATACAAATAACTCATTAGAGCCGCATAGAAAAAATAATATTCATTAAGTGGTTAAAATATGAAAAGTGCAATAAGTTATTTTTTCTTTGCTTTAAAAAATAAAAAAGGCACCATGAATTTCAATTCCACCCACTTTAACAATCTGTACATTCTTCCATCTCCAACTTAAAAATCCTTGGAAATAAATAAGTATGGGAAAATATATAGTTATCGGATCTTAAATACAAAGAAATACTATCTTTAAAGACATCCTAAGGACCACAGCAAAACCAAAACAAAACATAAGGAACTATATCCAAAAATTGACCAAAAGGACCTTCCAGTCCTAAAACTTTTTTTTCTAAAGACCTGTAAGAAACACCCTTTTAAAATTGTTTGATAGGGAGAGGGAAAAGAAAGATCAATCAGCACAGATAATTTTCTTACCTTTTTTTGACGATCAATATGACAACAAGGAGAAGTAGGATGAATACCAGAATTCCAGCACTTATTCCTGCTATTTTCACCACCCGATCTGTTTGTTTAGCTGGGTCTGGGATCACCTCAGGTTCTTCTGTTGCTGCTGCTAAATGAATCAAAAAAAGAAGTTACTTAAATGTGTAAGTGCTAGAGACAAAGAAACAATTTTTGGTGATAATTTTTGAATATCTGTATGTTTTAATACAGTAGTCAAAATACAGATACAGGCATCATGTGTTTAAACATGTATGTAGACACACCATAAATTTAACAGAGGCATAGAATAAGCATAATCAGAAAGGAACTTACAAAGATCATTGAGTACAACTCTTGGCCCTGCACAGAACCATCCCCAAAAGTTACACCATATGCTTGAGAGTTTTGTCCTAACACTTGAACTCTGTCAAGCTTGGTGCTGTGACCATTTCCCTGGGGAGCCCAGTCCAGTGCCTAACCATCCTCTGGGAAAAGAATCTTTTACTAATACCTAACGGAATGTTCCCCTAACACAGCTTCAGACCATTCCCTCAGTTCCTGTCACTGGTCACCAGAGAGAAGAGATCGGTACCTGCCCCTCTGCTTCCCCTCACAAGGAAGTTGTAACTGTAAGGGGGTCTCCTCTCAGTTTTCCCTTCTCCAGGCTGAACAGACCAAGTGACCTCAGCTGCTCCTCATGCAGCTTTCCCTCAAAGCCCTTCAACATCTTTGTTGCCCTCTTTGCAACAGCAAGTATATGTGTATGTACATAGTGGAATAAACATATGTATATACACCTCCACACATGCACCTGGATTTCCAAATAAGTTACTGTATTAAAAAGCAGAAGACAAAGCAGAGACAATATATCAACTTATCACGATTATTTCATTTAATGTTATTTTGTCAGATATTAAATATGGAATATTTAACACTGAATAGTAAGAAAACATTTACACACAAATAATGAAACATTTTTTTCCAAGCCACAACTGCTTTTTTCCAACCCTAAACTGCAGTACTTCTGTCTTCCATCCAGTTTCAATCCACCTTTGGACATTAATTCATATTACAGCATCTGGTCTGAGATCTGCATTCTAATGGGAATTTTAATTCTCTAAATAAGGTCATCCACAAAGCCAAGCCTAAAGTCAGCAGTAGTTTTATTTCTCTTGATAGGCCCTGGAAGAAACCCCACAAACCACTGTTCTGCAGAGAGATGAAACCAGTCCATAACACAGCTGAGTGGGCTGAAGCTACAGGTTACAGCAGAGACAAATAGAATATACATGAAAATGCACAGCCATTCAGTCTACACCTCTTTGTATAACAGTCTGGTGTAAAAGATCAGGAACATATTTCTCCAGCCTGGTAAAAATATGAAAAATATAAATAGGTTTCAGCCAGGGGTAAAATCCCATGAGATGTTTACTTGTAGAATAGAAAATGGCTTTCCAGTTCTCTAGTTCTGCTTTCTAAGGCTGTGGCCTTTCCTCTACTCACTGGCATGAAATGGTATGTGTGCTTGCTCTCCCTCTGGCCCTTCTTCTCTCACACTCCACCCAGCATGCAGCAGATGCCACTTAACCTCTCCCCTCACAGGATCTTCATGTGGAGTAAGTTACAAACTGTTGGTATCATCACGCTTATGTCATTACACAGAAAGTGTCCTTTAGTCTAAAACTAGGATGCTTCTCAACAGATCACCAAAAGCAGCAGAACAAAAAGCAAGGTGAAGTCAATATGAGAGAAAGGATACTGCTCCCCTGAAAATCCAGTCCATTCAGAAAGCCAGAGTAGTCATTATCAGGGATAATTGGTATCTAATATTTTCTGGGTTTTAACCATGTTACACAGATCATTTATATTTGTATTCCTTGTGCAGGAATCCCTATCCTTTTGAGGGAAGGATAATGCTGTTGTTTAAAATTACTCTTTATTACTTGTTTCTGTATCCTTCATCTCTGCAGTATCTGAGCCCCGTACTAACAACTCACCCTCAGAAAAACCTTCTGAGTTAGGAACGTGCTCTCTTCCAGACACCCACAAGAGAGCTAGGCAGACAGTGAGAGACCCAGCAGTGCTTTAATCATAAAACTTAATCATCATCATAAGAATTCATCATTATAATCATCTCTCTCACCTACAGCTTGAACTCTATCTGCTGAGAAATACTGAATGTTTCCTTCTCTATGTAAATACATGCCTGCATGCACACTTGCATACATAACTGGTGAGGACTGAATACTATATATTTTGTTTGTATTTTATGTGTTGTTGAGGTATCAAGGGGTAAAAAGTAGGGATCAGGCAAGAGATGTGTGCATGCACAACACACACAAGCTAGAATTAATGCCCGATACACATATGATGCTGCCTAACAGAGAAAATGAGGGGCATGATTTTTGAGGCAGAAATGGAAGATGAAAGTATTCAACATTCTCAATGCTTAACATGAATCAACTCCCAGTCCAGTATTAGCTGGGCTGAATGTGACAAATGTGAATGAACATTTGATAAGCAGTAAAGCCAAAAGGCCAATCAGTAGAGTCAAAAGACAAATCTAAGCTAGATATAAATGGCTTTATATGCCAATGGGGGGAAAAAATAATGTTTGCTGTATGAGTACAAAGAAACAGCAAGGACAGGGGAAGGGTGAAGAAGGAGTGTGCAGGAATGGGATATTTGCTGTGTCTGGAATTGTACAATGTGTGTACAGCTGGGCAGCTCTGACCTAGAAAAGGTAAGAACTACTCAATCTACAAAATAACTAAGGCTGGAGAGAGATTTAGTTGTGTGGATGGAGATTTAAGGCCAAGACTCTAAGAGATTTCAAAATATGAATGATAGGGATTGAATGTGACCTGAAGATGCACTTCAGAACTTGAAGGCTCAAAAATACATCCAACAATACAGCCTTTGAGCTTTGATGTGGACAGTGGTATTTTCAAAGGAGTATTAGGGATGAGAGTGAAGGGGAAAGAATGACAGACCTGTTTCACATTTCCCTGGAGAAAGACAGGACCCTTATAACTTTATAGAGCAAGCTGCAATATATGTGTTTCTCTGAGTCATGTTTAAAACTGTTTCATGGCCACACTCACAATTGTTTCATTCAGAAAAGTTACCTCAGAAAAACACTATCCACGTCTCAGAAAATCTGAAGGAAAGGCTACTGAGGATGTTGGCGTATTTGGCTAAGTTAGGCACAGATATACACTCTAGGAAATGATTGGTTTGGATCATCAACAACTTCAAAATGAAACTCTCTGCCAAATTTTTCAAACAACAGTGGAAAGCCAGGAGGAAAACTGCTTGACCATTTGTTCTTATATCCTTACATTAAGGGTTTTGAAGGAAGGGACAGTAACTCATTCCATGAACTTTAAGGCTACTTAAGGGATAAAGCTGGTGCCCACTAGAAATGCACCACAGAGTCCTAAATTAGTTGAGGAAAATGTCAGTATAATCAGTGTATAATGAGCGGATGAGCCTCCTATAACCAAAATGTTAAAATCTGCTGGCAAAATGATACCTGTCTTGCCAATATTGACAGAAAAATTGCCTTGAACTTAAATGATGCCAGGATTGTTATATTTACAGAAACAGATAATATGTGCATTCTTTAGACTAAATTCTACATTTGGGGGCTATATGAAAGTAATCATAGATATAAATCACACTGTAACCTATGTGTATTGTAGGCAATGATTATTTTGAGGAAGCTATTGAATGTAGCATAGAATAATTTAATGGAATTTATGAATTTGAAAGCATTTTATATTACTTGTGTTTTAACTTTGATAGCTCAAAGTGTATTGTAATAACCATGTGTGAACCATGTGTAAGTTCATAACCAGGGTGAAAAATAGAGAAGTCTTGTGACTACATGTTAAACCTACACATACAAGTGAATATCTCCTGGCTGCTGATTGCACAAGGACTACAGCAGCAAGTAAACTTCTGCTTACTCTGAGAACTTGCTTTCTCTACCCTCCATAAGACACCCAGGATTTACGTCTCTGGAGTGGCTCTTCTGCACACTGAACTGCTGATTTTGTCAAACAAAGTAACTGAAGTAACCATGGCTTCACCAAGAACAAATCTTGCCTAACCAACTGAGCGGCCTTCTGTGATGGAGTGACTACATCAGTGGGCAAGGGAAGAGTTACAGGTGTCATCTATCTGGACTTTTGTAAGCCTTTGACATGGTCCATGACAACATCCTCACACAACATCTCTAAATTGGAGAGATACAATTATTTTGGTAATTGGAGTTAATTACTGTATAATTCTAAAAAGGGAAAAAATGCTCTAAAATTATTCCAGTTATAAAAACACCTGCTTTATTAATTTTTAATGCTCTTTTTTAGTAATGTAGTCCTGCAATCCTCTATCTTGAACATCAGACTTTATTAAAAGGTAATTTATTGATCTGAGAAAGAACCTTGAATGGTAACAGAATGATGATCATACAAAAATGGACTCTCTATTGACTATTAATTCCTTTGGCCAGCCTTACTCTAATAGACCATGAATTAAGTATTAATTTTTATGCTGTCTTTGCCTTGGATATCAATTTTTTTGCATTTTGATCCTGTAAATCCGAGAAGAGATAACCCTACAGTTTCCAACCCATGCAAACTCATCTTCCATAAAACTTGCCAGAAGAGTTTCTGACCTGAAACAGCACTAACTACATTTTCCCCCTGTACAAAAATAGCTGCCTACACTGAAGATTTATGAGTAGATTGGGAGGTGAACACTGGATTTTAGCAATTTATCTGCTTGCCTTCCTTTTGAACTAATGAACAGCAACAACAATCATATTCCACAGTCCCACTCACAAAGTTCATAAAATAATTTGATCCAATGATTCGGACTCAGCACATAGCCAGTAACAGTCACTATATAAGAAGCTGTTGTCCTTGTTTTCATAGATAGTAAAGGAGAGTATTCAATCAGTCAACTTCCATGATTTATAGTATGAAGTTCAACTGTGAACAGCAGTAAATTAGACTAGCATAGATAACTCAGGGACAGTAAAATTCTAAACAGAGTCCATCTCACAATTTCCTGAGGTACTTAATTACTCTAAATTTTTTAACCACATCTTTAACCAAACACACCAAAAATCCAATATCCACTTCTAAAACTGAGCATGTGCGTATTATTTACACTTAAGTTTTCAAGTTTACTGTGGCATAAGGAATCCAGTCACGGTATATATTTCTTTCCTGTCTTCTCCTTCCTTCTGTGGTTCAAAATTTACACAAAGCCTTGCAAAATTGTCAGAGAATTTATGACACTCAGCACAAAATCTATTCGCCTACACCTTCCCAAGAAGATGGTGTAGGAATCAAGATAATGATATTCTACTTACTCATCCAAACACAATTATTCAAGCAGAAAATTCTGATAGGATTTTGCAGGGCTATTTGCATGGTACCACCAAGAGAACAGCCAGCCTTCCACAAGACAGCTTTTAAATCAGAAGTTTTGAACAACATTTTTATACGTAACCTTCTCACCATACGATTTGACTTTCTCAACATTCACAGCATTTTATTTTGGGTTTCCTTTCTGTGAGCAAGGGAAAAAACTCAGTTTTATGCATGATTAAAGCTGCTATTTTATTACACTGCATTTTCTTTGAATGTTAATTTCTGTTTATGGCAGATCTTTGAATTCTCACAAACTGGTGTTATTGCCTCATAGCTTGATATTCAAAATAGCTGTGCTGAAGATAATCTGTTCTGCACTTTTGTTATGTGACATTCAAAAACTTTTAATTAAATCCAGGAATGACATCTGAATGAGTTCAACAAGGTAACGTCATGATAACATCAAATAAAACTGAAGGTAGCTCTGGAGATGTCAGTCTACCATCTGAGAAAAGGGCTTCTTGAAAAACCAGGTGAGATTCTCTGACAAATATTTTTTTTAGACTGCTCTGCCCTGTGTTTTAATTATCTACCCAGAAAGACTGTTCTGCTTGCATCAGTCCTGCTTTGCTACAGTGATAATCATGGTGCAATTAAGGAAATTTTTATAGGTCTGAAATTTAATTAATAAATGCAAGTTCAGTGAGAGAAGATCCATAACCACTTTTAGCTTTATTAAGTTTAAAAAAGTCTAAGATGTTTCTATTTGCTGAAAACATTTTAATGTATATTTGCAGGGATCAGGAGACCGGATGCGCAACTTGTTCTAGCAAACTATGCACATGATTCATGAGGTCTCACACATATTCTCACATGGGTCACTTTAGTACAGCACTACTGATTTCTCTTTCTCAAGGTGAAAGCCGAAGATATATTTAGTGGGAAAGGAATCTCCACAATTCTCCCTTCCCTACAGCTCCTAAAGAATTTCTCTCTTTGGAGTACAGGTTCTGGGAGATGAAGGCATGCCAGAAATTTCCTGGGGGTTTGGATCCACCTAAGCTGTTGCTTCCAGGATTCTAAATTACAGATTTTTAGGGTAGCATTATTAGAAAGAAAAATTGTACATGATTGTGAACAGAAAGAGTGATTCCCTAAACTGTGCTCTGAAGTGTCAGGTTCATCCCTGCCACCATGGTAACCAGGCTCATGACTGTCCCAAGGAATAGAGTTTAACAGGCTTTGCCAGTGAAAAGGGGATCCTAGGCATCACCAGCCTGTTTTCTGAGTTTGTCCTGAAAGGGGAGGGTAGTGATAAAATCTACAGTCTCACATTTGTGTTGCAACATACTGTGCCAAATTTATCCTCATGCATGTCCCTTGCTGGGGAAAGGGAGAGGTGTCACCACCTCCAGATGCTGCCAGCTGAGCCTAACAGAAGGAGCCCTCTAGGCCCCAAAGCTTTGTGATATTGTAAATTAAGCCTTCATATGGACAAAATTATATATGACTATGTTCTCCACATAAAAGGTCACTGCTGCAGAAATTGATGCAGACACAGTTTATGGGTCCCTTCTGATAGTTTCTGTGCAAAAGCAAAATAAATACAGTCTCTAGTTAGCCAGATTCAGGATGGTGTTAGGAACTGTAGATGTTAAGCATGGGAAGACTCACAGTTGCCTGTGCATGCAAATATGGTATCAAATAACCACATCCTGCTTTCAGATAATGCAGAAAAATAGCCTAAGCTTATGCTACTAGATACTTTTAAATTATGAACACATAGATTATGAATATTTATATACATTTTAATTAATTAAACAATCTTGCACAGCATATCTTGTCCTACAATAATGATAATGCTACCTGAAATTCCAATATAATATGTACATTTATGTATAAAGGACTAGCTCCTGACTAGTGTTGATAAGCCCTCTCAAATGTTGATAAATGTTGCTTTGATAAGTCATATACAACAAAAAAAAAAAAAAAAATCAAGCACATCTCTACAACTCTCCAGGACTTTCAGATCACTTAACTGATGGTACCTCTTTGGTAGGAAACTCTAAGGAAAACAGAATCACGTGAGCTAAGTCGTTGCTGCTATAACAGTCTGAAAAGAAGATTAATGAGGGCTCTGAAATCAGTAATGTCCATGAATTTATGATCAATTATCAAAGAGATTACCTTAATAGATTCAGAAGTATCAAGTGAAGAAAGTGCTGAATCTGTTTGCCTCAGTAGCTGAGAAACCTTGCGCACGAGCAGATGAAGAGAGCCAGAGCAGAAACAATGCTGAGGAGACAATGTTCCTGGCAACACTCTGCCCTGCTGTCACATTGGGTCATATTGAAAGAGAAAATAAGTGCTATCAATGCATTTCTACTACATCTGCCACTAAGACATACTTCTGGAGCCATGTACTTTGCAGGCACTTTATTAGCTTTGAAACAACGGCAAGGACAGGATTTAGTTATGGGGACCTAGGATGTTCAGTGAATCCACAGGTTTTACAGCTTTTGCATTGCAAGCTGCTATCCTCTGCAAGAGAACAGCTGTTTGTGCAGAGATAACTAACTTAGCTTTAAGGGAGCTGGCTCAGTGATGCAACCATGCCCCCAGGACATAAAAACCTCTGGGCCAATACAGATGGCAACACTGACAAGGCATTTTACAGAGGTGTAAATTAAAGTTAGCCGGCTTCTAGTTCAGTTGGCTTAGATGGAGATGAGATAAAAATGGTGGGCTGAGGCTTCTGAAATGGCACCTCTCAAAGCAAAGAGCAAACGTGGCCAGAGGAATATGGCCTGTCCCCATTTTACAACATCACTGCCCAAGTGAGTGGAGACTCCTCCTGACAAAGTGCAGGTGGCTGACCTGCCTTTGGAACTTTTAACTCCAAAATATTCAGAACAGATTATGTTGTTGAGTTTTACATGTGGATAAATTCAAGTCTATTCGTTCGTCTACTTGACTCCAGAAAATCCAAGCCACAACCTTTTTTCTCCCCTCCCATTCTAGACTGCCTTAGCTTCCAAACAAATAACAAAAGGGAATCAGGATACCATATTTCAGGTGCTGTGTTTTTTCAGCCTCTGAAGTTCTCTTTCGGGTCATTGTTCCACAATTGTAAACAACAGTGCAAAGGCTGGAGATTTACCTGAAAAAATCCTAATCTGCGTGAGAACTCAGGTTTAGAATCTTATAGATCTTCTAAAATATAAACTATGGACATATTAAGTGCTTGTTACAAAATACCAGATGTCATCGTGTAACAGCTGCATGTTTGAAATGTTGGAAAAATTCAGAGAAATATCTAATGTGATTTTATTTTTTTTAGAAATCTGGTTAATTGTCTGTATCTTGCTGAAACAATTTCAAAATAAGGCTTTCTTGAGCCGCTTGATGTGTTTCTTTCAGTAGCCAATATGGAAGTAGAGATCTAATAATTCAAACAAATTTTTTTCATGGCATGTGTACTAACAGAGCTTGAAAAGGGTAGTACAAAAAAAAAAAAAAAA
>VYXD01006564.1:1836416-1864022 GCA_013397195.1 Hylia prasina
AAAAAAAGTGGAAATACCTAACATACATGCTGTAAAGTATTGGACTGAAACAATATAGACCACTACTGCTGTCTGATTTTCTGGAAAGGAGTATTGGGTAAGAATTATCTACCTCATCAACAAGCCATTTAAAAACTGCTACCATTTCTTAAGGTCACTGTGATTACTTCCCTTACAAGCACAATGGACCTGTTGTAAGACCTGTTGCAGCATTTTCCCTGGGAACACATAAAAGCAGTCATCCTCTTGTTAATGAGAGCATTTGTTAAGTTAATGTTTGGCTACATTACAAATCAATCAACTTTCAAGTCCTCTAAACAAACTGCCTTCAAAAACATGTGTTTTTAAAGATAAAATCTCTCTTGAGGTTATAAAATTTCATCTGTGCAAGACACTGCACTGAGAAGGTGCCTGGTGTTGACAATGAGTCCTATATGGCTTGTTAGCTCAGAATTTATTCTTAAAAGAATTTTTTTTAAAAATCAGTGTTTGGTAGCAAATATACAAAAATGCCTCATCTTTCCACTAGATAGCATTTAAGAAGTTTAGCAGAGAAAGCACATTATAATGATCATTATTACTTATACAGGCACATGACATGGTTTATGTGAAAAAATATTACTCTCAAATGCCTGAAGTTACATTTTGCTATATTTATTGAAAATAACATTCTATGAATAACTTCTACTAATTTAAGCAACTACAAAATTGCAAGTGAGAATTTACTGGTAGTGTAGGAGTTGCAGAGTTAATGCAGACCTGTATAATTACACTGAAGGAAGTAAAGACAGCTTAACTCTCCTCCACAAGAAAAGTGCAAACTCTCACCCCAAATGATAGCTCAAAATACAGAAGATGAGATGAAAAATTTTCTTATATCAAATGCAGTGCTAATAACATTGCAGATGGAATCAAAAGATGGAGGCAATGAAGAACAGAAATAGTCTTTCTTTTATTCTTTTCAGAAAACCAAACTCACATAAATTAAAGCTTATATAGTGCTAAATCTAGTCTTTGATAGCAGCCATCAGTTGTTATTTGCCATTCAGAATGGTGAAAGGTGAGGAAATAAACAGAACCCCCCCAAAAAAACCTAAGTGGTTAATTCTTCTTTGGAGGTAGGCCTTAGTTTTTCCAAACATGTACAGATTAAATTTTATACATAGCATAAATATAGTTTATATATAATTTTTAATAGCACTCATCTGTTCTTATTATCCCAGATTATTACTGTCATGACTGCCAGGCTTCAGTATTTTTTCCTGTAAAATTTGGTACTTTTTCAAATATAGTGAAAGAGTATATATATATGCGCATATGTATATATATCTGCACATCACAGCACACTGCAAATACTATCTCAGCCATTACCCTAATTATGCAGTTGCTCCCAAATCTGCTTATCCAAATACATCTGAAAGGTCTTATGTCAACACTTTAAGCTCAGCCACCTGATTTTGGACTGAAACATCCAAAGCCGTGGTGCTTATCTGTGCTAGTCTACCAGCTGTGATGTGAGGGCAACAGCCTTTAGCTGGCTAAAAGCTTTGTCATCTTGTGCTACACTGCCATTTCCAACCCAAATATGTTACCTAAGCCTTAAGCCCTGTGTAAGAAGTCAAGAGCTTGTCTATAGGCTTGTTTACCACATCTGACATCTTGAAACACAGACATAATGACACTGCAACATCATGTAGCTAATGCAATGACAACTGTATGAAAAACACATCAATAATCACAGCTCTGGCTTGACTGCCATTGATTATTGAGTTCAGATCAGGACCTGTAATGATATTAAAAGCCTTTCATACTGTGTCATTACCTCTCTTTCTATATATTCCTACATTATTAATATGTCAAAGAAAATTTCAAGCACGAAGAAGAGATGGCAGTCCTGCAGATCACAGGACAAAACACGCCTGCAAGAAAAAAGACCTAAAGTGTATTGTCGCTTTCTGAACCTTCGGGTCTATTTTTCACATTTTTTCCTTTAAATACTGAAGTTTTGTTACCTTAAAGTCTTTTTCTCTAATTAATCTCCCTCATCTGAAAAAAATAAAGAGTTTTTTTTTGTTATTTCAATTACTCTAGGAAATATTCACACAAGACCATGATGGGGAACCAGGCCTAATGGAGAACTTTCGTGATTAAAGATAGACGAATTTTTATATTTGGTATTATACTGGTTCATAATAAGTAAAGGAAAAGCAAATCTTAATTTCACAAAGCGCAGACTCTGGCAGAATACAATGAGGCTGTAGGAAAGGTACATGGGTTGTACAGTATACAAAACTAAAAGGTATCATTTGAAAATGACTTTGGTGCCCCCTCAGCTGCATGTTTTACACAGGTATAGATTGTTTGGTTGTTTTTATCCAGTGGATGAAATTACCTGCTCTGTATTGGATATGCCCTGGGCTGCTGCTTTCTCAGCTAGTTTCTCCAGGAAAATATAATTGTATCAAAGGATAAAGCTCCAACCATAAATATTTAAGAAAAGCTCCAAATTCACATACAAGTCAAAATAAATGAAGCCAACTATATCATACAAATATTGTATTATGATTTATGTAATAGATTGCTGGCAAAGAAGATTACTGTTCTGGTATTTATGCTTTAAATCTGGTTTTAGGGTTTTCAGTCAGTTGTGATCTGATTAAAATGTGACTGATTTGGAGGAGAAAATCACCTTAAACTGATGGAGTGCCAAGAACTCTTACAGATGAGGTGACAAAAATATCTATACTGAGGCCCTGAGCTATGTCTAACAATGACCAAAACCAAATTTGCATCTAAAAATGAGAACAAAGATTGTATTAAACCACTGACATTAAAACAATGTGCTCTAGTGTTGAGTACACAAGCTAAGACACCTGTATATACCTCATTTACATTGTTCCTTTGGCAAATGTGAACTGAATTTTGAAACACACAGACCACTCCACACTGTGAGTTCCCATTTATAAACGGGTATTCCTGACCATTCATGGTAGCAATGGCCTTTCTTCTTTTCAAGGAAGGGAAAAATGGCTTTATTGACTAACTGGATATGACTTTAATGAATGGTTGACTTCAGCTTCTTATTGCTTAAAACCCAAGCAATGTTATCTATCAGCTTTCTTAGAGACAGATGGCCAAAATTTTCAAACTTGAGTTGATGGATTCACCCTCATATATTCAGACAGCACCATCACAGGAGATGACTTTCAGATTGCTGGAACAGCTCTCACAAATCAGATGAATTGTCATACTTTAACTAATATGTGAAAAGAAACGTTCAGCTGGGAAATATAAATGAATGGAATGACAATATCTGATAAGACTTCTCTTGCCTGATTCTGGTGTAATGATAAGACTAGTAAGTCCTACGTGAAAACATAATGCAATCTGGTGTGATCACACCTGCTATCTACCAAATACGCAAAAAGTAAAATTAAATAGAAAACCATTCACAAACTTCAAGCATTTAAGAAACAGAAAGTGGAGAACAATAATGTATTTCTGAGGCAATTATTAAACAACTTGGGACTACATTAAACTTCATAAGAAAACTGTAATAGCCTTTTTTATCACTACAACACAAAATGCTGAAAAGGAAAAGTAAGAAATGTAAATGAAATCAGTGATTTGTGATTGCAAAATGCCAGTTTAAATTGGACTGGCATTGTATCCCTAGGTACATGAATCTGAGAGATATATGCCAATGAAAAGAGAAGTAAATCCAAATGTGGATCTCTGTGAGTGAAAGAGATGGCCTATTTCTTTCCTTCTTTCCAAAGGCACAATTCAGACCTGTTGCAGACATTACTTCACACACTCTAAAAAGTCCATCCCCTTGCTGGTTAGTAATGGGAACTCCAGGTGCAACTACACATGGTGCCACCACAGAAAATTGCCATTAACTCTGCATAAATTACCTTCCTTTTTGTGAAATGGGCAGAACAGGAATGCAAATAGTGCTAGGAATCATGACAGAAAGGCACTATCAAATCTGCTTGGAGTCATTTACAGATCAATCTCCTTGTGATATATACCTTGGGTCACTGCAAGTAAGCCTTCACCTTTAGTTGGAGCAAATACATCTCTTCTTATTTCTTACTCCGCAGATAGAAACAACCAACCAATATCACTGAAATGAGGGAAGAGGTGTTACCTTCTACTTAACAGAAAATATCAACAAAGATCCTGTCATTTAACCTTCTCTTAACTTTGCCCCTGCTCCACAATCAAACAATTTCTGTCGCAAAGTACTGCACTGCTTTTATTCTTGATGTTTTTTTTGAGGTTTTTAAGCCTGTATATATTTTCCTAAGCTTAAAGAAATTATTTATGAAAGTAACCTCTACTGACCAAATGAATGAATCCAAATGAGATTAAACCTAAAGCAAAGTAATGACTAAATTTCAGTGTCTGTTTACTTTTCAAAAAAATTGTATTAGTATTGTGAATGAGTGTGAACAGGTTTTTAAACTAAAAAAATGTTCCAGTTTACTTCAAATGTTTCAAAGCTTGGAGACATTCAATACCTATCTTGAGACCTGGAAATTGAATGTACATATCCATATACATTTGGGAGCAGGACTTCTACAGAAATCAAGGGGGTTATGCCGGGATGGATAAACAAGGAGTGTTTCAATCACTCTTAATGGAAACTATGGAAAGAAAAACCTTATTTCAAGATTCTGTCTTTTGCCTCACAAAACATAGTGAACAAAGATGCCAATTTAACAACTATGAGTTTACATAAAAGCACTACCCACTGAAACATTTTTCATCAATTAGTTAAATATATTTGCTCTAAGGTTCCGGCAGAATCATATGCAAAATAATCTTATTTTAGACATTCACAGCAAAATGTATTTATGCCCACTAACAAAAAATGCCTTATTAAACATTCATAGACATTTCAGGTATTTATTAAATCAGTTTTTTCACCAGAAGATATTTTTTATATAATATCAATTTTCATTCTGTTTATTGAACACTTGCAAAGCCTCTTTTAAGAAACATGAAATATTTTACTGAGTAACAATACACTAAATTTCATTCTCACTCAGCTCATTGACTTAACAATGTTCACAGTGAATGTGAATTCTAAACAAGTTTCACCACATTGAACCATCTTACACTAATCTTGACTTTTGGCAAGGATAAAAAGTACCATTAATATTCAAGAACTTTTAATTATAAATGCTGATTGGAAACCCAGTGACAGCAACAACCAAATTCAAACAAAATTTTTTGAAAAAGGCAAATAATCCTCATCCCATAACTCCAGAAGAAATAGCTCTCTATGCTGGTATGTACTTCCCCATTAGACCCAAATATCCTTCTCTCCTAGCACTTCCATTACACCTGTGCTACTGCAGGTGGGTAACAACTCTAAGGAACTCCTGCTCACAGCTTTGTAGAGACCTTTCTCACATGCTTGGCCCATCAAATACCCTAGTAACAGAATATGTCATCTTGGATTTCATTCCTGTCTTCAACACTGAATCAGGGAAGATTACAGCTGAGATTAAGCTCAGTTAGGTTCAGAGCCGGGTTATCCTTCCTTCTTCAAACAGGACTCCTTGTGCACAAGGGTCTGTTCCAGCCACAGTAAAATGAACAGAAATGGCTTGAGACTAATTTCTAAGGTTAAAAGAAGTCTTTTCAACTTAGCTAATACATTAAAATTTCAAGAGGGACATGGCAAAACAGTAAGAGAGCAGCGAACAGAGACTTTTCAGGGAGGCTGAATTTAAGGAATTTGGGGAAAATGCAAGTAAGAAGTAGCTCTGGGAATTATAATTTTTCTCCTTTTCCTGCAAAGGTCCTGTTCTTAAATTCCAGTTAGTTTCAGGTATCTGATAGGGGAAAATAAGCAGTTCATTCCCCTGTGCCTATTGGTATTTTTTTTTTTTTCCAAATTTAGAGCTAATGAAGAATTTCATTAGTATAAAACTTCAGAACACCAAATTTGAATCATCACTGTAAACCTACAAAGGGGAAGAAATTTTATGGAAACTTCCTCTATTCTCAGTGAAAATATAATATGCTGAAAAGCATGACCATAAAATCTAGGCATGGTTAAGGAATCTGGCTGAGGACGGAGTAAAACTTCCTCACTAGAGTTGTTAGGGTGCTATGCTTTTAATTTGTCACTAAAACAGTGTTGATAATATTGTTTTAGCTATTGTTGAGCAGTGCTTGGACAGCACTGAGGCTTCCTCATTTCTCACACTGTCCCAAGGGGTATCCCATGTCATATGATGTCATGCTGAAATAAAAACCGGGAATTCTATTTTTTCAAAGCTTGGAGACAGTCTGGATATGGGACTGGGTGTGGGAAGTAGTGAGTGAGCCTCTGTATCCTTTTTTTTAAAAAAAATAATATTTTCTTCACCTACTAAACCATTCTTAGCTCACAGGTTTTCTTACTTTCTCTCTTCTGGTTCTCTTTCCCATTCTGCTGGTGAGCAGAGCAGCTGAGTGGGTGCTTAAATGCTGGTTTGGGTCAATTTTACACACTCCAAAGAGTACACAGAAAAAAAAAAAAAAAGAGCAACAATGAAAATTGTTCAAAATCTAAAAAAAAACAAAAAAACAACCAACCCACAGAAGAAACCCAAAAGCTACTTATTCCATTGTCCATTTATATTCAGGTTGGTTTTCTAGAAACAAATAAGCTGTTTCTTCTTAACAAATTAACAAGATATTTATAACGCTCTATTCAGTTTGTTACTACAGTGTAATTGGCATGTCATCTCTCCTAGTTGAACCTTTGAAAGTCCTTTCAGGTATTAATTTGAGACAGAGTCCTCTTGTTTAACAGCTGAAAGAGTGGAAACAGAAAATAAACAAGCCTGGGGGTAGCAAGGATCTCACACTTGAGCTAAAAGTCTGAAAGTGTTTTCAGATAAAGGTAATGTTTAGCATGACTCTTACTTTCCACAGCATCTCTTTCCCCCTTCCTCACTCTTCTGCTTTTACAAGGTAAGATAAAGTCATACCACATTTAGCAACCTGAACCAAAAAGCAGCCTATACTAACTGGCACTTTTTCACACTTTTTTTTTTGCTATACCTCTCTTCCCACCCTCTAATTTTTTTCACACAGTATTTAAGGCAGTTCAAGATTAAATTATTTGAATGTCAGACTTGAAAGGTAAAATACTCTAGTTTGCCACAATTTTTTTCTCTATAGAAAGAGAGGATGAATGAAAAGGGAATAAATGACACAGTAGTCCTTTCATACCCCCCTTCTTCTTTCAAGAGCATTCTTTTTTCATTTCCCTCACTTTCAATTCAACCCATTCACAAAGGATTAGCATAACACATCTTTTTATGCTTGTAAGGGTTACAGCTGTAATCACCTCACCTCATCACTTTACTTAGAAATCCTGTCTCCAGAGGAGTAATTCGATTACTCACAACAATCCAACTTTTGGCTAACCAAATAGGAATTCATTATAATGCTGTGCTGCTTCATCAGTTTACTATGAGTGGATGGGAAAAAATACAGCAAAATGAATAGCTGGTGTGAAAGGAAGAAAGCAATTGTTGGCTAACAAAAGGCTACCAACAAAAGGTAGGATGACAAGCAGAAATTCTAAGTCCCATGGGCAGAGCAGCCCCCAAAATACCAATGACTTGTAGGTTTTAGAAGTCATGGGCTTCAAATTGGTATGAAAAGTTTTAAAATGGACGAGAACACCTGGCTGCTTCAATCTGACTAGTCTTTAGTAGGTATTGGGCAAGTATGTGTAAAAAACTGAGCCAGAGCTTTTGCACCTGCTGAAGAATCACCATCATCTTCTGTTGGTGAAATGGAAATTCTTACTAATCCTTATAATGGCTTTTCTTGTCCTTGTCTTCTAAGATTCAAAAATGTACATGAAATAATCTTGGCTGCATAGCGCTTCAAAGTAAAACTAGTACTATCCTTAGCAACTGACAGTGGATAAGGATAAAAGAAAAAGATAATAATGGGGACAACTGGCATCTCCAAATGACTTCCAGTTGTCCACATGCCCACAAGCACAAATCTAAGAAAAGCTCATGCTGATTGTGGCACAGAAGGACAACACTTGGGGCAGAAGCACAGATGCCAGGATCATGCCTTCTATTTAGAAGTAGAACATTTTATTTTATTTTGTATTATTTCTGTAGAGTGATTTAAAATGACCAGATATAATAAGTTCTCAAGGGCAACATTTGTTTTGCCAAAGGTTTAGGAGCATTAGGATACAACTGACAAATCTTTAGTTGTTAGACTGGCTTACGTTGGTTTTCAGCTTTTGGAGCCCATAACTATCTTCTTGATTTTTATTTTTACAGATTCCTAAGGATTTCAACACAACATATGGGCAGCATTAAGGGCATTAAGGATTTATAAATTCACATCATCATTATAAAAACATACGAAGTCCGAAATATACTTGGGGTTAAATGGAATATATGTATTACTCATGGTCATATTAAATATTGATGTGTTCCCGTCTGCATTAAAAAGAACAAAAGAAAACATTGTCTTTACAGTAGCTGTATGAAGAAAACATTCCAGACACGAAGAAAGCAGTTCACTGCATTTACTTCAGTCTGATTTCTTGTTAAGCTGGATTTTCTTTTCACTGAAAGTCGCTGCTCTTTTACATTCTTCTAGGCAGTTAACCTTTATTGTGATGTGTGTGTACTTTGCAGTGACTGGAAATCAATAACAATTCTGATACCAAACCCTTTTTGTCTTGAAAAACTCAAAATATCCCTAAGACAGCATATTTCTTCAATACTACTCATGGGAATTTACTAATAATTACATTGTTAGATGTGAGTGGAGAAACTGAGTACGTGAAATAAAAGCCAAACTTTAAAATAAAAAAAAGTCCACAGAGAATCAGACAAATTGTCGGTTATTTTGCAAATTTTTGTTCAACATATACACGACTGCAATATCCATATTCACTCTACACAAGCAAAGTATCTGTATTCTTTCTCTTTATTCCATAGTTAAAAATAAGAAGAGGGCAATCTTGCTCTGATCATAATGAGACTTGTGGTACCAGGAGAGAAATCTACAGCTGCTCAGAGAGATGGGGACAAGACCCAGCATCCAGCCTTGAATTGATGACACCTCAAGAAACACAGCAAATAGTTCAGCTACAATAACACATTTTCTTTTACCTCCTGATACTTTTTGATTCACCATGGTTTATTTGCTGAAACTGAATTTACAATACTAATTTTTATCTGAGTATGTTGTTTAAGAATTAATTACTCTGCAGAAAATCAGCTCTGATACACTGTGCAGAGAGCTCAGGCATGGTTTGGCAATGCTGTATATCACAGTGGAAATGAGACCTTTCTCTCCAATAGAGTACTCACACCAGAAAATTTGAAATACATTACATTAAAGTAGCCAGTAATAATAATAAAATGGAAGAGTGGAAAGGCCTCAGCAGAAACATGAAACCAAGCATATTGCAAATGTCCTACTCCAAACCAGAAAAAAGTCCTCCAGGTTGCTTAACCAAGATAAAAATATGTTGTGGTACTGTAAATATCACAAAGCAGCCATCATGCATACAGATAAAGGACTGGGAAATGTTCATTAGGGTGACAACTTTTTTCTCATTGCTGTAAAAAAGCTAGTTAGACACTTAATCAGGAGTGAAAAATTACATCATTTGCAAAACTAATGTGAAAAAAACACCAGCAGAATATGAAAATAACTGAGAGTGTCTCAGTTATTATATCAGTATCTCAGTACAATCTCATAAAATGAGTTTAAAACACAATAGCCAGTTTCAAAGGTGACAAAAGAAATGTATATTATATCTGTACTTAGATTCCAGCTTAGGGATATTTTATTCATGCTTATGTCTCAAACACTTATACCACAGTATAAATTGGTTCTAACTACCTTAAGTAGCTACATCTTGAGAAGGACAAGGAAAAGATGAAAGACTTAAAGTGACCTTATCCTGCATGATTGTATTTCCCCTTTAGCCTAACAAATAAGACAATTGTTGCAAATCCTACATTTCTTCTTATGTTGTCTCCAGCTATGGCAATGGCAAAATTTGCCTTGATGAAATAGTTCAGCATTGGATAGAACTCACGAAGCCTCCATACATGGCTGAATGGAGTATGCAGTACAGCTGGTATGTTTTGCTTTGACAAGAAGTGGAATAAGCAAATCAAATGTGGAAGGAGTTGTATTTGAAGAAATGTTCCCATTAGATAAAAAGCAGCTATCACTTGATCTTAGAGTTTTGAAAGACTAGTCAAGTGTCCTGTTTAGCATTGTGGGAATTTTAGGCACAGAAAGTTCTTGAAACCTTGTGCATGCAGGCCAGAACACAGAAATGAATATAGGGACTTGAGACCTCAGAAAAGGCTTTCAGATCTAGGGACAAGATCTAGGGCAAGAATGTGGATTTGTAGTTTGAGCAGAAACATGTTAAGCTCGGTAGTGGAAAGTTTTAGAGTTTAAAGTTTAAGATATAGAAGATATAAAAGTAGTTATAAAGGTAATAAGAAGTTTTAAGATGTAATTCTGTAGGATTGTGTGTCATTATATGTTTGGTTAAGAAAGTCCACACTGCTGCAAAAACGTATAAAACAATTTAATTAAGGATTGGTGTGAAAATAGAAACATTCTTTGTGGCAGTAGTTTATTGGCTAATAAACCTTTAAAACACCTTTTAATCACCTTGTGACCACTGACCACAGACTTCTCACTTATAAGGTGAAGATGTTCTCACCCTTGATGAGACTGCAGAAGAAGAGCAATAAATCATGCTTTAAGATGTCTCCCAGTGGTCCCATCTCTTTTAATATCCTGATGTAGCACAAGATGTTGGACACATCCTCATTTGTAACAAATTTTCTAGCAATCAAGGCTCTCTTGTTCTGGCAGTATGACCCCACCTCAGTAGTGACAAGGGCTACATCCTGCAGTTATGTTCACTGTGTGGGCCCAGCTATGCACAGTGTGCTACTGACCAAGCTCACCACCTCTAAGGGCTTGCTGGTGGCAGGCAAAGCACTACATTCATGCTGTAAGCTCAGACAGCAGCAGTACCTGCACAGCTGTTCCTCTTCTCCTCCAAGCTATAGGCACCTGTTCATGCAAAAGCCTGTCCGCTTCAGGTCCAATGCAACAGCACTGTCTGCCTACCATTGATCACATTATGTTTTGATCTATGCAAGCACCACAGAACCCTCTGCCAGCAAAGAAAATTGTTCTACCTAAGTATGTGTTTGTGTTCGTCTACACAGTTCCTTGATAGGGTTACTCAAACATAAAGCGTAGAAGATGTGTACTTCCTGAAACAATTTGGAAAAATACTTCCAGACTGTTCTGTTTCGTAAATTTCACCATTACTAAAGGGACATCCCGGAAGCTGTGATTTCTGTTGCTCAGTACTCTGCATGCATAAACTGATTTCCCTTTGTGACTCTGAGAAAACTCTACAATTCTGTTTGAATTATTTGATTTCGCTGAGTAAGATGATGGTCTCAGAACTTATGCTGAGTAAGCAATATGCTTTTAATACAAAGGCAATAAAATTACCTGCTTTCATATTTGGACAAGCATGTCATGAAATTCAGTTATCTATGAGCAGCAGCTGAGCAAGCTGTGGTTCTTTCGCCTGCAGAAAAGAAGGCTCAGGGGGACCCCTTCACCGTCTACAACCACCTAAAAGGAGGTTGTAATGAGGTGGGGGCTGTCTCTTCTCACAGGTAACAAGTGGCAAAATGACAAAAAATGGCCTCAATTTGTACCAGGGGAGGTTTAGATTAGCACTCAGAAAAAAATTATTCATTGAAAAGGTGGTCAGGCATTGGAACAAGGTGCCCAGGGAGAAATGGTGGAATCACCATCCCTAAAAAATGTTCAAAAAATCTGCAGATATGGCACCTGGAGAAGCAGTTCAGTGGGTTAAGATCTTAGATATCTTTTACATCCTTATCATGATTCTATGATCTCTCAGTTACAAACCTGACAATGACCTATCATAGAAGGAGGTTTTCTAAATTATCTTCAAAAGCAAAGTAAGAACTTGGCAGATTTACAAATCTGTAGTGACTGCTGCAAGCAGTCAGTAGCCTTTCCCATCTCAGTGCACAGCATGATCTAGGCTGAAACATGTAAGCAGATGGTAGCAGCCAGAGACCACTCCACAGTTCAAATTACTGATCAAAAATCCTATCTAATCATGATGGTTAATATCTGACTGCTGTTCATGGGGACTGGGGACATATATTCCTCAAAAGACAGAGTAATCTGAAAAATCAACCTCCTTATCTGATATGTATAGAAGGATTTTCTGTAAATGAGTAGGAAAGGAAATACATACAGCATTGTTCATCTTTGATCCCATTTGAGATAGAGAGGAAGAGGTTCCTTCTAGATGTTTCACAGAGAAGATGAAGCACCCAGTATACAGGTTTCAGAGTGCAGTATCTTAAAAGCCTTTACACCAGGACAAAGAATGATAACCCTTTTTATCAGAGGTATACAAAGGGAAGTGCTATGAAAGATAAGCACATGGATGTAAAACCCTGTATAAATATTATAGTTCAATGATTTCAAGAAGAATGGGAACTAAACTACAAAATTTCTAAATTTTGGAATATTATCAGATAACAGGCCATTCAGGATTAAATCTTTGTGAACAACCAGAAATGAGAAACACTAAAGAACTGTGAGAAAAACTGTTTACATTTCCATAAAATAATTACAGCATGTTAGATTACCAGTCCTTAAAATTTGTTACAAAATTCTGCGGGATGTAGCACCATCATTTCAAAAAAGAAATGGCAGACTCAATTCAGCAAAATCCGTGAAATTAGAAACAGATCAAAGGTTAATTTGAGATTTGCTTGGCTAGATGTTTTCTATTGTAATGGGTTAACAAAACAAGCACATTCACACAATCTGGATGGTGTTAATGTACGCAAAAATTAAGATTCGTAATAAAAAATGTCTGTACTTGTGCAAATCAGTGCCTTCCATATGCTGAGGCAATTTGAATGCCAATTACCATAATTGTAGAATTCTATCCCTTCTCTCTCTGATATGGAAAAAGGGTCATCGGTTGTTAAAAACATGGATATAGCAGTAAAATCTCTTTCAGCGGTTCTGGTGAATAGCCAACAATTTGATTTTTCTGTCATTACCTAATGGTTCCAAGAAGAAGACGTACAGCCAGAATACACATCTTTACATCACAGAATAGTTTGGGTTGGAAGGGACACTGTCACCTAGTGCAATCTGGGCCTGCTATAGAACCTTGAGGGCCTCCAACTAGACCCTGTACCACTCACTGATTACAACCCTCTGGGATCTGCCATTCAGCCAGTTCTCAATCCACATCACTGTTCACTCATCCAGCCCACACTTCCTGAGTTTGCCTATGAGGATATTGTGAGACAGTGTTGAGGTAGGTAATATCTGCTGCTCTCCCCTTAACCATCCAGGTAGTTGCATCATTGTAGAAGGCAATCAGGTTGGTCAAGCAAGATTTACCTTTAGTGTAAAGGTAAGATTTTCCATGTTTACTACTACTGACCATTCATCATCTTGTCCTTTATGTGGATAGAGGTGGCCTCTAGAATGAGATTCCATCACCTTTCCAGGGATTGAGGTGAAGGTGACTAGACGGTACTTCCCTGGGTCCTCCTCCTTGCTCTTCTAAGACTGCGATTCCATTTGCTTTTTTTCCAGTCCTCAGGTACCTCTCCTGATCTCCACAACCTTTCAAAGATGATCATTAGTGGCCTAGCCCTTCTTACTGTCCTTAACACCCTTGACCAGATTTAATTTCCTAGCCTTGACCTTCCCTGTTTCATTTCAACTTACTCTAACAGTCTCTCTATATTCATTCCAAGTGGCCTGACCGTTTTTCCATCTCCTGTGTATTTTCTGCTTATGTTTGAGTAATGACAGGAGTTCTTTATTCATCCATGCAGGTCTCCTGCTCCCTTTGGCAGATTTCTTATTCATTAGGATGCATCATTCTCGAGCCTGGAGAAATGGCAAATTCAGAAACACAGTAGCACGAGGGATGGAAAGAGTGATTGTGATTCCTGTTTTCCATCTGTACCTAAGGACCTGCTTTCATTGTCCCAGGAAGACCCACATTATCATGATTCTGTGAAGTGTGCAGATACAACCTTTTCACTACCATATTCACTTTTACCAGTCAGTGACGTTCTAATTTTATTTGAATGTCATGATGGCATAAGTACCCATTCTTCACCAGAGCAGGAAATCTTCAGATTTAATTTCTCACACTGTGAAACTGATGACACATAAGTGAGGATTTGCCTTAAACTTACCCATTAGCCACCTCATTATGCTGCCTCTGAGCTTTACTCTGCATTTCAACTGCCCATAGAAACCAGTTTTGGGCAATTTGTTTTCCAGCATGAGACGGTCTGGCATAATTGGATGTCCTATAATCTTGCTTCAGTGCTGACAATGTGACAGCAATTTAGGAATGCATAATTCAGGGCAATATCCTGCAGTTTTATGGCAGCAAGGGCATGAAAGCAGTGCATCAGAAATGGTTTGGATGCTGGATGTGGAGACTATAAAATGTCCAAGTTTTGTAACCATACACAGAGTGACAACAACTAATGTACAATAGGTATTTACTTATATTTGAAGCCAGATGCCTCTTATTTCAGACATGCTGCTTTAACATCCTAAATGCTATATTGGCTTTTGCTATTCCCTACATGCCTTTGCTATTAACTCGTGTTTTGAAAAAAGTGTGCTGGTGAAGTAGTATTGCTGTTCCCACAAATTTCAGTAGTGTAGCATCAGCACAGACTACTGCCTCAGGATATTTTCCACCACAGTAAGGTTAGAGCAGCTTTTTCCTCTGTACTAATGGCCTGACCAACCTCCTGGCAGAGCGGCTGAAAGAGTCAATAATATGTAGTCTGCTTACATATGTTTGAGTAACCAATACTTGGTCATCAGCAAAGAGCAAGCAACACAAATCAGCAGATATGGGACCTCTGATTTAATGTTCAGGTTATTTAATGTTCTGGCATCTATATGGTACTGAATGTGGTTATCTTCCTTGTTTACTCAACAAAGCAGATATTAAACAGAAGTGTCAAAGAATGTAATGTATTTTGTGACCTCTTTGACAGTAAAGAGTTCTGAAAGTCCATCCTGATCAAGAACCTTCATCACTGTGCAGCATGGAGTATATTCCCAGTCCTTTCCAAACTGCTGAACCCACACAAAGGTCTCCAGACATTTCCTAAATTGACAGCATTGAAAACCACACACAGGACTGTAATTCTGTTTCCTATGCTTTGAATTCACCTGGCCACAAAAATTGTTTTAACACTGCCTGTAACTACATCCTGCTGTGACAGACAGATGTGTGATAACCACATTATTTCTAGAAAGATCATCCTGCCTACAAGGTCCATCTGCAAGCCCTTCCAGCTGGCATCTTTCCAAAAATAGCCTAGTTAGTACACAGCTTCCCTTCCACAGCTTTCTGCTCTTCTTCTAGAGCAGAAAGCAGCATGAGTTCCTGAACTTCAGAGCCATCATCTCCCTATGCAGCTGACAAAGCATCAGTCTGCATTTGAATAATTTGGCAGCAGTGCCAATCAACCATACTGACTTGCTCTGCAACACATTGGAGTGTTTAGGAAGTGCTACTACACTTGGCAGTGCTGTTCCTTGTTTCTAGATGACTATCTGTAGAACTCCACTTAGAGCTCTGTCAGAGATGACATGCACATAGGTTAATAAACTCTTGTAAAGTTCATGGCAATAAAAGGTGGGACTTCTTTTCATTTAGTTAAAAGTGTTCTGTTAGATACAGAGAAACATGGTGACACTGATTTCAGGGTCTTAAACTGTTTTCATAAAAGTAAGTAAGCACATTTCTGATTTAGATGTTGCTGAATTTCTTCTGCATTCTTTGCACATCATTCTTTTCTGATAAAAAGCTCTTATGTCCTTCCTGTCCAGGTGCACAGTGAGCAGCCTTACTGCTCAAATATATTTGTCTTCTATTCAAAATATCTCAGCGTTAGGCAGCTGTTAATGCAAGAATGAATAATTGCAAAGATTACTTCCTCTGTGGTAAAGTGTTGCATACTGTCTGTGCTGAGATGCTTGCCAATGCAAAGAAAGTGTCATTCTGGCTGAAGAGTACTGACTGCATATAAACACAATTTATAATTCCTAGAGACTCCTTTCCCCTTCTTTCTTGAAAACAGCACTGTCCCTTCAAAGAGCTGCTCTAAAACTGCACTACAGCACACATGAGCCAAATTCTTGTTGCTCCGAGGCTGAACATGTACATGAGATGCCTGTGACAGGCTGTTAAGAGGCAGCAATCTCTGTCTGATCTGCCTCACACACTCTCCAACCCCAGGCACTGCAAGAGGCCATTTCAGCCAATGGTAGAGTTAATCACACTAGAAAATGGAAGTGTACACAGGTTGCCTGTGTGAAAAGGGGTTAATGAGACCAGTCCTATCAGAGGATGATAGAGTTTACCTTCTCTAAACACTTGTAATTTTACAATGACACAAAGAGGGCAAACACATTAGAAAAGACAAATGAGAAATGGTGAAAGAATAGTAAGAAAAAAGGAGCTGAAATACGCCCCTGCGCCCAGCAGTATTAGCAAAGGCTACTTTAAAATGCATGTCTATTATAAGCGGAATGAAGGATTTTCAATTGTGGTTAAAAAATCTAATGGGTTTTGTAAAAACTCTGGATTTCTAGCTTTATTTGTCCATATTCTCTGCAATGGATGCAAAACACTCAATGTTCACAGTCTGATTGATGAAATAATATTCATAATAGGTGAAGAGACCGAATAAACCAGGCATCTACTAAAAGAACATATATGCTAAGATGCTGATCCTAGTAATAGATCAACATTCTTCCTCTAATATTTAAATATAAACTAGAATACCTGAATTCTTACTTCTAAAATTCTCATTCTTTGGGAAATCTTCAAGGTTGCTAAGATTCTGATCTTTGTGCATACATGAAAATACTCACATTATAGGTTTTGTGCCTGGATGTCTGGAGGTGTCCCTCACTTAACTGTCTTTTTCATAACCATCATCAAATATTCCATCAAGAGATCATGCAATTTTTTATTTACAACCAAAGGTATTACTTATCAGAACTAGCAGATGTGGTTGCTCAGTGAGCTACTGCAATTTCATATACAAAAGAGAAAAATATGCCATGCTAATGTTCTGTTTCCATCTTTGGAAAGCTCAGCAAGTCAACTGAATTCTCCTCTTTGAGTGATAAAAGACATTATGCAAAAGACCACTGAAGTTTAAACATATTAAATGCTTTTCCTATGAATGAGTGAAAAAAAAGTTGTTACTTAGGAAACACCTGCATCCTTCTCTATGTTTATACTGCCACTTGGGTCTCCAGTTCCTATTGTGATCGTACAACTCAAAGTCATTGTAGGTGCATTGATCTAAACACAAAAACAACAGTGAGAGAAAATTCCTTTCAGATACATTTAGCATCTGACATATTCCCTTCATTTGTGCATTAATCGGTAACAGACATTTTTGAGCATCCTGCAAGAGGAGGTGATTTGACTTTCACAAATTTCCCTAAGAGCAGAAACATCATCAGGAGCAATTTCAAGGAAATAATTATGGTCTAGACAGATTTATGACTTCTAAAGACCTAATCCAAAGCACATTAATGTCAGTGGAAGGACTCCCATTGACATCAAAGGCCTTTGGATCAATCCCCAACTGCTGTGGGAATGAATTCAGAGCAGTAATGACGGTGGACTAAATGCACACTTGGAGTTGAAATGTTACCACCCAGACCTCTTTATTCCTCAAATCAGATTAAAAAGTCATTTTCTGCCATTTCACAATTACTTCCAGATGCGCATCATCTCAAATGGCATTTTCATCCATCTGTATGAACCAAACATGCATAGAGATAGAGAGGTTCAATACTGCCTGAACTAATAACACAAATGAAAACCACAAGGGAAAATAATGTTGGAATTGATGAAGTTCTTGTTTTAAATGTGGACTAAGAAACCCTGGACTTCATTTATTCCCTCTAACTACTTTGTGATAGAGCTGCCAGGCCCACCACTTCTTTATTTACTGCCACAGTAGATTTCTTCTAATTAAATTTTCAATATTTTTCTCTAGCTCACTAAGCAAAACAAAAGAATACACATAAATCAGTGTTAGCCTCAAACTTGGCAGCCTGAAAACTGTCACAAATGTCAGCTTCATATACTCTGCTTAATAACAGCTCTGCTGTCCCTTCTGTCCTCTTAAATGTCTATTTACATGCTAAATAATTTGATGCATCACTCTTCTCTGACCACGTTAATCTAGTTTCACTCCCTTAGCAGTTGGTAACATTTTAGACTGTCAAATGAAATGCTGATGTGGTGTGTGAGTGGAAACCCATTCAAAGTTTTACACAGTCAAACTCAACTCCAGAATATAACAGATCAGACACCAACATAATCTATTGCTCTGAAGTGCCTGCACCTTCTATTTACTTGAGTTTATCAATACTTTGGTTAGGCAAGTTTGGTTATCATGTATTCATTCTAATATGTGCATGTTATGAACTACTCAATGGTCTCAAGTTTTGCCAGGAGGTCTAAATTAGATATTAGGAAAAATTTCTTCACGGAAAGGGTTGTAAAGCATTGGAACAGGCTGCCCAGGGAAGTGGTGGAGTCACCATTCCTGGAAGCTTTCAAGGGGGTGGGTATGGCAGCTGTGGACGTGGTTTGGTGGTGAACATGGTGGCTAGGTTGACAGTTGGACTTGGTGATCTTAGGAGCCTTTTCCAACCTTAACAATTCTATGATTCCTCAGTTGAAATCTGCCTTACTAAGCTAGAATTAGGAAGTTCAAGACTTTCTTTAGGAAATGATATAAAATAGGAGGGTTTTTTTAATCAAATAAGGCATATTTCCTAACTCCATCTTTCCATTCCTATTGAATATCTGACCTGTTATCTCAGCCTCTGTACAATTCTCTGCTTTTCAGAAAACAAGATTTTTTTTAATCCTTCTTCAGTTACTATGTGTAGGAAACCAGATTATTAGTGACTGGTAATCCTACTACCTAGATTCAAAAATTAACGAGGTAGAGAACAAGTCAATGTTGTTGGAAAAAAAAATACACTGATCACTGGTTTCTATGAGTTTCTGGATGAGAAGGGGATTCAGTTTAACAGAGAAAGGCAGTATTGGCTAAAAGTATCCAAGGAATTAAAAGTTCATAGTCAATATATTTTCTGGGCTATATCTGTAACTGGAAATGGTGCTTTAGGTATGTTGTACTCACCACCTGTGATACAAGGAGTTATTTTGAACATTGTTTCAGCTTGATTTCCTCAAGAATCAAAGCTTATGTGAACAGACTGTGTACATGTCTGTAACTTCTCATATTCTCTCACCACATTTAATAACTCAGACTGGCCAATTCACTCCATTGTGAAGAAGGGCAAAAGTTAGTCATTAAGCTCTTACAAGTGCCATGGAAGTAGGTGTCTAGAAAAAGGGGGAATCCTACTGTGAGTCTAATTAAGGGCCATCAAAGAATCACTGGCATTTATCCTTCAGCTGCAAATACACAGGAATGGCTCAGAAGACTACTTTTTAAACAGGTGCTGCTCCAGTATTTTCTACCATGAAAAATTAACTCAGTGTATTTCAATACACCAGACACTAATATGTCTCTTTGCTTAGTCAAAAGCATTTTTGCAAGGCACACCAAGAAGGAGCAGCAACATACTTTAGTCATGATTTGGCACCATCTTTTAGGTGACTTGACACTTCAGGGCACTTTTTATCAGAAGCACATGAGAGCACTGCACCTGGAATAGACAGACTAAAAAAGTACAAGTGCTTCAATTTAAATTTGTTGGCTTTCATTAGTTTAATACCAATAAACAAAGTGTTCCAGCAATTCCCAAAGGTAGAAGGCAACCTTGGGAATCACATGTGTGAAACCCATAATGCATTAAAATATACATAAAGCATGCTGCTAGGGAATTGTCCAAACAAACAAACAAACAAACAAACAAAAAATAGGGATGAATTTCTCCAGTACCAAAACATGACATTACTGCCATATTTATTCCATTTTTACATCTTATTGGGGTGAATATACACAGTAGATAAACCAGATCCTTGAACAAGAGAGAAATAAGAAAGTAACTTTGCTGGTAATACTGAACTTCACTAGCAGGGAGACTTTGTCTTACCATGCACCTTTTATGTTGTTCCTCCCTGCTCTCTTCCACCACAGCTTTTTAAAATTGTTTATGTCTTGTCAACATGTTCAAGACAAAACTCAGTTTGGCCACCTGTAGGCTGCTTCAGGTCACAGGATATGACACAGAACTACACACTACATTCATAATGGAATACATATTTTAGACAATTTCCCAGGTTTTAAACAGGTATGTTCACTTTACTGGAGTGCATTAGGTAAGATGAGACAATCACTTTTTCCCTACGAAAATATTACAAATGTAACCAGACATCTCTTATGCCAACAATTCAATGAGATCTTGCACACTACAAAAAAACCAACCAAAAAAAATCAACAAACAAATCAGTGTAATCAGATGAGTATATACATAAACCAGTACATTAAGTATACTTTTCTTCAAGTACAACATATCTTGGTATTACTAGTATGATGAAAACATCAGGAAAAAATCAGTATGAACCTTTAAAAAATACTTCAGAATACCAGCATAAGTAATTTGAAAAATATGAATGTACATGGCTCTGAAGTGATGACTCCTTATTAAATGCATTCCTGCAGAGGAAGAGAAAGCATTTGCTCCTAATGTTGCCCCCCCTGCAATTCACATCCAGCAATTAAATTAAGTCAGAGAAAACACTTCAGTTTTTACGTCCACTATCAAGGAATGTGGACATTCCTTGAAATGCATTGAGACACAAGTAATTGCATAGAAGGCAATGCAATTACTTCAAGAAAACTTGTCTTCAATCAGAGTGTCAAAGGCAAAATATAAGGCACAAAAGTAAGAAACATCATACTTATTTTGCCATTCTTTCAGACTACAGCCATCAGGGGGAATGTGACTGCTGCAGCACAGGAAGGTGTACAAGCAACCACCAAGAGGTCTCTTGCTACCACGAACGTTGTTTTGAGATTGGGGGAACGCATGTGGTTAAGCAAAAAACCAATTTCCTCTTATGACAGATAAATTCCCTTCCTGTTTTATTATTGCTAACCAGAAAATTTATGATGAGAGAGACCAGTGTTTTCCTCTTCCACAGTCCTGCAATATTTTAAGTTCTTTCTGAGCCTTTCAAAACTCTCCCTAGACCCAAATACTAGCAATACATGCTTGTGGTACACAAATATTTGTTTATGTAAATATATTTTAATTCAAACATTTAATCTTGCCAGGTAAACACAAGAAAAATAATGCTAATATACTTTTTACAGACGACTTAGCTCATGGTTTTAATTTCCTGTTTATATTAGCTCACCTCACTTGATGAAAATACTAACACACAAGTACTTTTTTTTCTGGTTTCTCAAGAAAACATTTGCTTGCTACCATCTCATTAGAGGCAACAGTTTTTCATTTGAACAAGATTTAAATTGAGGGAAATTATTGAAAAAATGGGGTTGATGTATCTCTGCAGTACTTTAATACCTGGTTGCTCGTGTCTAAAGTTTTTATGCTGAATATCAATATGCAATTACAAAGAGACAACATAAGTGCTGTGCCTCTGCAAAGGACTCTTTGGGCATTTGTAAGCTTCTTGCTTATTTTTGCTGCCAGAGTCTATCAAACAACTCTCACGTTGGCACAATCAGGCCACCAAAACGAATGGCTATAAATACAGTCAAAGCAAGATATAACAATGAGCAGGACAACTAAGTCCTCATTTGAAGATGAAACGGTGTTTTTGAGTGAGCAGTATGTGATTAACCTGCTGTATATGGGGTCAACATGATTTATTCTCACAGCTATGCAGTCAGCCTTAGTCCTGGAGCTCACTTGCTGTCAGAGACAAGCCTTTCTCAAATCAACCCTCCCCTATGTCTCGCTAACACTTGGAGCTCTTACTTAGCAAAATTCACTGTCATGTCCTTCAGTTAAATTATTTCCACCCTTGCTTGAAAATAATTGTTAGTCTAACAGTTTACCCATGTGCACTTTCTTCTCTCCTGTCCATCTTTCTGCTGCCTGCAATGCTTCAGCACTCTAAAAGTAGATCTTGAAAACCACAGACAGAAAGGAGGAAAAAAAGGAGGTGTCCTTATTTTGTCTAAATTCTGAGCATTGATAGAACAATATCCTCTTGGCTCAATACTAAAGAATAAAAAGCAGCAGACCATTACATTTTAACACAATCAAGTGGTTCAAAACAGGAATAGTAATGGCTTTGCTTTGAACCTTTAATAGAAGCACCAAAATTCGGTTTAAAAGCTACTTTGCGTGTGGGGACGAACCTCTTACCTTTTGTAGCTATTCGAACACACTGAGTTTTGGTTTCCTGTTAAGGAAAGAAAAGTAAAGAAAACAGTCAGATCAAGGGCTTTTATTTACCCTCCCCACTCCATAAATTCATCTTAGATCTACTGATCAGCTGGTACTACCCAATGAGTTGCTCAGGGCTCTGTGCTTAGCAGGGCTGGAGGCTGGGGAATTTTGTCTTGATTGGACTGTACTGTCCAAGATAACAATGAGGAGAAAAGGACAGCCCAAATAGAGCAAAATTTCAGGTTATTCAAATGAAATGGAAATCATGTCATAAGAATAAAAAGAGAGGGTGCAGCAGGAGGTAAAAGGGAGGAGTGGTGCTCCTATTTCTGTCACAGCACAAAAATCCTGAGCTTGTGTTGACCCGAAACAGCACTGTGCAGCAAAGAAGATACATTCACTCAGCACTGTCTCCAAAATAATGTCTGCTACATCCTGACACTCTCAAAGAGTCACCTGAAGCACAGGAGTAACATGCTCCCTCATGCTTCTGAGTTACATCTGTGCAATAATCACTCCACATTCAACACAATTAATCTACAACCTATACAGTCTGCCAGGAGACAGTGATTTGACAGCAATGTGCTTCAGAAGATGTTGCACATGCAAAGACAATTTGTGTTTAATTTACCACTCCTTTCCCCTCAGAAGTTTGGTCAGCAATTAAAACAAATGAACAGATAAATGACTTGGTTATGCACAGTTTGGACAACTTGAACAGACAAGGGTCAATCATAAATGGGGTTTCTGACCTTACTTTACAATGTGCAGTCATTTTAAAGCCAAACATACTGAAATAGCATAAGGTTGTGTGAGAAGATGCAGCTGCTTTGGTATTAGATTACTCTGAACAATATTAGCATGTAATTTGAAAATATAATAATGACAGTTTCACTCTATAAAATATGCTCACTCTAGTCCTCCATCCCTCAGTATTCCATCCTCTGGAATCTGTCTCCTCTGAAGATTCAAAAGCAACAGGTAAAATACATTGATGCCAGTTTGTAAACACAAAGCTCTTGTAAAGAGCTACCAAATTCTAAGATGAGGCACTGTAGGTGTTCAATACAGACAATTTTTCAATCAAAATGAAAGCCCTGCAAAGTTCACTAACATTATCTTACCTAGTCTCCCTTGTTACTAGATTTACTTGTCTATTTCTGTTCAATATGTCTGCGAGGATCACAGAGTAACCTCCTCTCAACCCTACCATATACTTCAGAGCCTACACATACTTCAGAGCTTACATTATTGCCCTCTGCCTATTTTGGTGATCCCACAGGTTTACAGCAAAGCATCTGTTTAAATATGAAGTTCAGAGGTTATCTTACAACCACTAGATCTCTGTCCTGGCAGAATGCAGTGCAGTTCCCCTCAAAACCTCCCCCTAAATCCCTAAATTTGATCCAAAGTTTCAAACATAACAAAGAAATCTGTTTTAGAATTAAAATCTCTCACAAACTGAAATCAAGTTTAAGTATAAAATACTGTGTTCTCTCATTTTCTACTTACCTGTCAAAATACAAAAGCTATGTTTTTATTTAGTACTTTCCTCCTTTTTTTTTTTTACCTCAGGGAATGAAACAAATTTCCTTACAATGCAGTCTACTGAGAGTCCACAAAAACAAAGAGAATTATTTTTAGCAGGTGAGGGAAATATGGATGGGCATATGGCTCTAGCAGTCACTTTTATTTTGTTTTGTTTACTTCATATAGATCTTTCAATAAGAATGCAAAAGAGGGAATGGTCTACTGAATCAGAAAAAAAAAATCAGTTTTCAAACACCTTTGTATACATTCTGCCTTTAATCATATCCAATTTTCATAATCATAGGTTGTCCTAGGGTAACTTTATGATGTTTGTATCCACAATTGTCTGTTCTGTTTATGCTGGATATTAAGTTCTGCACCTCTAAGACTGGTTCCAAGAGTGAAGTGGGGAGAAGAAGCACAGTTTGTTTGCAGAAACTGCACTCACTCCTCTGCATCCCCTCTCACAGACTGTGTTGTCTGCAGCATGGACAGCGGGACAGAGCTCTCCTTTGCTTTTAGTTAGTATTTAGCTAGCTGAGGCAGAGAAGTTCCCTGGACTATGACTTTTCTTTTTCTTGGAACTGATCAGCCTGCTCTGGACTGAAAACCCAGAAGAGCACCAGGAGCTCACACCTGTGGCCCACCGGGGCTGGGACGTGACATTTTCCAGCTCCGGAGGGACTGATGAGAGACTGAGCGAGCTGAGCTACACCCCACAAGGACTTTCTGAATTTGCCATCTCTTCAGAACAGCAAGAGGCTTTATTGTTTAATATTATGTATTTTTTTTTATGCTTGTGAATACTTTGCTTGTTAAATAAACAGGTTTTTTCCACTTTTCTCCAAGGAAATCTTTTCCTCAACCAGTTGGGGAAGGGGCTCCTTGAATCTGCTCTCTAGAGGAAGTCCTTTGGAAGTTTCCTCCTAAATTTGCCCTAAACCAGGACATAGTTGAAGGCTGAGATTTTCTTCAAAAGACTCCAAGGCAAGGCTGCCTGTTAGCAAGGATTTGTTTAGTCACCAGAGAGACTCAAGCATAAGGAAGAGTAAACACTGTTAATGGTTCTGGTGGATATCAGTGAGTATCAGTCCAGTTGTTCTTCCTAGTTCCTGCCTGAACTGCCCAGATATTGCAGTTTTCTGAACTATATATCCAAATATTAAATTTTACATATCTAAAGCTTCCCTGTCAACCATATTTTCCCTTCTCACCAATCCTTTTATTCTCCCTCATTTTTCATTTACAAGGAAAAAAACCATTTGAGAGCAACAGCCTGGGGCTTGCAGAGCCACAGTTGTTCTTTGTACCTGGAACCTCAGAACTTCTCTCCCTGACACTTTTCCTCCTTCTATATGCATACAGTGCCAGTAGCAGGACTTGGCAGCAGAGTTAAAAAGAAACACCAATGAGGTAATGAAGGGGAATGATAGCCATAATTCCACTGCAAGCAGTGCTGCAAGCCTGATGTACACCTTCTCAGAAAGACTCATGGTGGGCCAGGGGTTACTGTTACCCCAGAAAATTTTTACTTTTTATTTGATGTCCAGTGTGAGAGTCTTGAAAAGTTTGCAATGTTTTACTAGTCCACTGAGCAGCCCACATTCTCACTATCCTGCAGTAATTTAATCTTCTGAAGAGTGCAAGTACTGAGAATTGGGGAAAGTACTGTGGATGTTATTTACCAAGGAGACAGAGTCACAGTCCTGAAATTACTTCCCTCAGACAATTACTATGGGATGCATTAAACTGTCATCTAGTAGCAGTTACTATGGATCGAGGCTGATGTGAAATGTGAGTGGAGCAGTGCCATGCTGTCACAGCACCAAGGGGATCTCAGCCGTGCCACTGCCATCACCATCCACGTCCAACTCCAACAGTCCTAACAGTCACCACAAGCATGTCTTTGGCTCCTTCCAGGAGAAAGGTGTTGTCAGCACTTGCCTTCTCGACGCTGCTCATGGCCTGGAAATAGATGTTGTAGCCTTTCCGAGGAGCCAGCGGCGGGTTCCAGAAGCCTTGGTACGTCCTGTTGTCACCCACAGTAAAGGGGGCTGGCTCTGGCAGGTTTCCTGGGGGCAGCTGAGCAGCAAAGTAATATGGTGACCCTCCACTAAGAGCAGTTTGATAGGTGACAGGGATTTGGTAGCACTCCATGGCGCCTGTTTCTCGCTTTGTTCGGTGTGGGTGCAGCTCTTCAACAACAATCTGGTAGGCACTGGTGAGACAGAGGAAAAAAGGACAAGACAGGAGATGGATGCAGAGAAGAAACAAAGGCTGGAAATATAGCAAAGCTATTTATTTCAGGTGCTGGAAAGAAGCAGCATCCTTTTTTTTTTTTAATGAAAAGCAACAATACAAATCCATACATGACCTCTGATTATCATTACTTTCTTTTAAACCTTTTTTCTTTTGAAGAAACACAGGAACGACTGTATTAAACTACAAGAGATTAAACTCTTGGCTGATCAGAAGCAATCTGAAGTTAGCATTTTCCTTTGAAACAGTATTAGAGAAAGTTGAGCTTCAAGACCCAACATAATGACTGCCTCCAGGCTGTGCTTGAAGCACCAATTTGCAGTTGTCATTATCATTAAAGACAATGTGCTGACAGGCCTCTCCACCTCTTGACCTTGCTGTGGCTTCTATCTTGTCTCAGAGCTATGCAGATCTAAAGTACAAGTGACATGCTGTAATACAAGCACAGATGGACAGAAATCTGCCCATTCCACTGAAATAGACTGCCTCATTCCTTTACAGTTGTCAATGATAAAATGCTATGAATTGCTGAAGCAGAGAGTATTCAGCCCATCAAAATACCATCTCAACCTCCCAATACCTCTGTTAAAATGGATTATGGCTTGGTCACTTTTCAAAATCACCTGCTCAAAATAGAACAGGTAATTATATTTCTTCTTTCTCCTTTAGGGGAACTACCTAACTGCAGGATGTTACCAACTCATTGTCAGCTTCCCCTGATTTTCAGAAGTACAGAATTTATGTAACGAGAGCAGAAGGCAATCCTTGATTTTATAAGGAAAAAAAGAGGTTTAGGGGTTTTCGGGCATGCAGACAAGAAACTGAAAACTTTTGAGATAAACTCCAGACTTGTCTGTCTTGGGTTTGTTATAAAGTTTCCTAAACCTAAAAGGTAAAATTGAACCAAGTTCTTGATGTGTCACTGCATTGCTGCAAGGACTCTGAAAGGCAAAGACAGTCCTCCTCCTTTCAGAACTTATGGGGCAGCATTAAATTATTTTGTCAATTTTCTCTGCTACTGCTGCCCAGAAAACCCAATAACTGCAGTGGCAGAGATAAAGTGTGATACTGGAGAATAGAAGAAAGAGGAGAAGAAATAAAATGGGAAATTAGTTTCACATCTTTCTTAAACAGAAAGAAAATGTTATCATCCCCTTTTCCTAACATGTAAAAATTAGGCAGGAATGCCTCTTTCTTCCATTTCAATGTGCCCAAGAAGAATATACAAAATCATGTCAGTTTTGAAAGCCCGGGTAGAAAGAAGACTGTAAAAAA
>VYXD01006564.1:1864059-2066389 GCA_013397195.1 Hylia prasina
AAAAAAAAAAGCTAGACCTGGGGCTGGGGATATCTATTTCTCATAAACTGACCATAAACTGAGTGCAGTTATACATCACCCTCTGTGGTAAACTCTATGTTTTAACCATCTCCAGTTAATGGGGACTGTACGAACAAATCACTTGCACAAAACTCCTGTATATCCAGCATATTTCTTTATGCTTCAAAATAAATGTACTACAAAAATCCCTAAAAGCATTGATATTTTAAAAACTCGTCAGGATGAAAAATATTTAAAAAATTTTTATTTATAATGTCCCAAGGTAAGAAATTACTATTGGCATTTGGTCCCTCCCTGACCTGGCCCTGGACCTAAGCAGGGTAAAAACAGTTTCAGAATTGGACAGTCAGCCAACTGGAGAGCACTGGGACACAGACACCACGTCTCTGCTGCCTGAATTCTGAAGTTCTCTCTCATCAGCTGCCAGTGGTCTGGGACAGACACAAATTCTGCTCTCAGAAGTGACAGGAGAGCAGGAAACTTGTCTGTGACACCCTGAGAGCTTCAAAGGAGAAAGCCAGCAGGGACAGAGGAAGGACATTGCAATGCCGGCATGTGACAGAGGCAACGGTCCCCTGGAACAGCCTGGTTTGTCACACAGCTCTGAAAATCAGATGCACCACAGTTAACAAATCAATCCCTCTTTCCCCCTCCATTTTACAGAATAAGGGATAAATGGGATCATTTAAAGGCATATCTCCTTTTTAAAAGTCAAGTCCCTTTGGAGACCAAAACAAAAAAATCAAAGATGAAGGGCATGAGAATCAAACTGGTTAAAAGCCCCTTTTTATAGCATTCTTTAAAAGAACACTGTAATTTTTGAATGGCATATAAAATGTATGGCAAAATTTTAAGCATGAGACCACAATAAATATGAAGATTCTGAAAAACTTTCTAATGAATTATATAAAATATATTCCAAAAATACTTTTTGGACTGCTACATATGAAAAGCTACAATATGTGGAAAATGAGACATAGATATACATATTATAGGCATCTACACTTACACAATAGAAAAAATAGCAAATGACAAACTGTTTTTAGTCTCAAATAAAGCTTTATTTTTAATTTTTTAATGTATTTTAACAAAATATATTTAAATAAAAGATTTGCCTATCTTCTTTAGATCTGGCACTGTTTTTCATGAAGCATTATAGGCTAACAAGACATGGAGGAATACAGTCATTTACCTCTGGGCCCTTTGTGATACCATCTGTTTAAACCCATTCACTAAACACTGCAGTGGCTCCAGAGCAGCACTGTTACTCTGTGTGCCCATAGCAATGTTCGAAAAGGACACCCTGCTGTAACATGTGATGAAACAAGTCAAAACTAAATTTGCAACTTGCAAAGTGGGTGCTCACTGGCTGCAAATGTATTTTGATATCAAGTATTATTGAAAATTCAACTATGTACTCTGCTTATCCCTGTGTCTTTACATATAACTAATCCTAGCTTCAATTATCTTAGGTTTTCTACCCTTTTTTTTTTTGCCACGTGTGAATTCAGTTATTGAGAGAGCTTTTTTGTGACAGAAGCAGAGGGAATTCCTACAATAGCATTTTTTCTTGGCCTTTCCATAGAGCAAAGAAGGATTAAAATAGGGAAATAAAGAGAGAGGAGTGGAAAGTTTAGATGACAATATTTCTTCTTCTTGATGACTAAAATAAATTCTGAGCTATTCTGAAGAGTAATAAAAATTTCAGAGCCTGCTACATAAGTCATAAGGATCATAAAGGCCAAACAATGTCTGAGACAGTCAGGTAAGCAAAGAAATTTTGAAGATACAACAGCTGAAGAGCTCCTCAGCTGAAATTTTCTATGAAGAAATTATTTCTTGTGACAAAACATTTTTGTTTGTTTGTTTGTTTTGGTGTTTGGTGTGGGGGTTTTTTTGTGTGTTTTTTTTGTTTGTTTGTTTTGGTTTGGGTTTTTTGTTGGTTTTTGTTTGTTTGTTTGTTTGGGTTTTTTTGCCTACTTAAGAAAACCTGTACAGTACCTTGCTACTGACCAAGACAATTGCAAACAGGTGAAGGAAGTCTCTGACAATGGATCTTCCTTTTTATCCCTCCCTAAAAATTCAGGCCCCAAAAGAGATATGGCAATGGTGAATGCTGTTCATAGTTTAGCCCTATTCTGACTAGATTTTAAATACCTGCTAGACATTTCTTCCTATGTGTCTAGTGGAGATACATCTTCCTCTCCTTTGACAAGCACCAGACTGACTGATAAGCCCAAGTTTCAGCCCCAGCTCTTGGAATTCTAATTGACAATGATTGTTTTAGTTGCTCCCTGCCATGCTCACCGTAATTAATCTTGCTGCAAAATGAAAACAACCTAATTCTTCATAAGGAAGTACAAGAAAAGCACTTTAACCATCAAATAAAATAAATTTAATCATTAAAAATTTACTCCGATTCTGATGAACACTCTTTGTAATCCTCATCTGCAGTAAGATTTGAAAACAAAAGATTGCTTTTCTGGTACTCAGTTAGGAACCTTCAGAAAAACTACAGCAACAAATCACATCTTCAAATGAATCACCAAAGCACCATTGATTCTAGTAACTGGAATCTCATCCACAAGATTGATGGTGAAAAAATACATTCTTCAAAGTGAGCCTGAGCCATCCACCTTTGTCTCCCTTTGCATTTCTAGTTTGTAATTTTGTTTTAAAACTCCAGAAGGCCATAAAGAATGCTAGGGCTTGCACAATAAAACCTGACAGTGAAGGTAAGACTAGAGTCATGTTTAAATTGTGACAAGTAGGGCAGCCAGTCAGTGTCTTAAGGTAATTCTGCACATGGATTATACTGAAGATAAAGAATGTCTGTTTGCTGAGGGGCTGGGCTGATGGGGAGGCTACAATGGAAATCTGATCATAGCATAAGTCCATTTGCAAAAGCAAAAAGTATCAGATTAAACTTCTTTCCTTTTCCTATTTTTTTCTATTTTTTTCCTTTTTTTTTTTTTTTTTAAACATGAACCTATTGATATTATATGAAATTACCATCTACAGCTCCAGAGATTACAGGACTGGGTGGAAACAAAACTTTTCAAAAAGCCAGATGTATTCTTCAGGGTCAGGCTAAAGAACAGCATCTGAGTCTCTTCTACTCCATCACAGCTGCAGGCACAGTGATCCATTTTTTTCCACACCTACTTAGTAGCACTCATTATGGCAGTAAGCCAGCTTCTAGAGGAAACAAAACTGCAAAGTGGATGGAGTGAAGCTTCACTAAAATATATCATAAAGTTTAGCAAAATGCATTGAATCAATTCAAAATTTCAGTGTGCTACATTTATCTCCCTATTAAGAAGCTGCTGAAAAGTACCTGACTGTAATATACATAACTTCAGAAAAGGCAATAACACCATGTCTTCTGCATTCCCCTGGACAATGTGTCTCATTCCAAGTAAGGAATAAAACACCTGGTTGGTTTTAAGAATAAAGCCCAAGTCTCCAGTTATGGTAAAGGACTTATTTCCTTGGCCTCTTGATGTTAGAAATTTCATGTTAGGTTTTAGAAATTAACTCAAGTGGAGAGGGAGGATGACAGAAAGGAAGAAAGAAGTATGCTTTTTTGAGAACATAGTCAAACAACAGTTTTTAATTCTCTACAAAACTATCACTATCAATCTGTCTATTAAAATGCAATACATAGATCCTTTCTGCCATCTTCATAGACCACAGTGACAAGCTCATGCCATTGAAGTGAGGATGCTGTAAAACTGACAGAATAAATGTGAGTTTGTGTGCTGCAGGTTTACTCTGCAGCAAGTACAGAGCAGAGAAACCAGGATTTCTTGACCTAGGCTGAGTAATTTTTCAGCCCCATGAGTAATTCTCTAGCCACATCTCATCACGCTACCAGCTCACAAAAGAACCACCCCTCCAGGAGAGAAACCCAGGACCCAAGACTGACCCCCTGAAGATGTGTGGTGGGATTGAAGGTGGAAGCCTGTTGCTGTCAGCACAGGAGTGCCCTGGAGCTGCAGCTGTAAAGATGTGCAGCACTGCCATCAGTAGATCCCAGTGGTGTCTGGCAGGCATGCTCTGGGCAAGAAATTGCCTCAGCCCCCTCAGGTGGCCAGACACGAGACTGAAAGGATGTGGCATGGATTACATGAGAGACAGATATCACATTTTCCAAACAAGGACAGGTTTCATTAGGGCCAGCAGCAGGACACTTGGGAGTCTTTAAAAGCACCTACAAAGGCATATAGTGAAGTAAGTTGCAGATGTGGAAGAGTCTTCAGACCACAAGTCTGGTTTCCATGGTATTAATTAAAAAAAAAAAAATAAAAAAAAATCCCTATTTGAAAAATCCAAGTCCTGTACTGAAAGAAGTCCTGTTACCCAAAAATCCTAGGTTTGCCCCAGGGCAATTTCTCCAAAATGGATGATACCTGGGATTACAATTTTAAATATAACACATCAAAATCTCCTGTAAAGGGGACGAATCTGGATTACCTTCTATGACAGAATATAAATAAATAACTTGATAATATCAATCATAAGCGTGATTATATGATAAGCGCATAAAAATACATATAGGTAATGTGACTCATCCCCCACAACATTCATGTAAAACATATATTCCTCTTTATGGAAATGGACTTAAGAAACAGTTAATTTTCCTCTGCTTTTAGGGCTTGGGCATGTGACTCGACATCAACTGAGCCTTGATAGAGGACTTAATGTAACACAGAATGAAATGCATTAGCCCGCGTTTCTCTAAAATGTCACAAGGGTAATAGCATGAAAACCTGATGCTCAGCAGCTAATTAACCCCCAATTAGTCAACCCTGCCCCTGAATATTGCTGATGCAGACACATCAGTAAAACACAAATGGAATCAAATAATATCATAAAATTTTTACTCTAACAAGTAGAAGTAAAGAGCAGGATGCGGACTAATCTTTGCAAACAAAATTAAATTATATCTCAACAGAGAGCAGAAAGGGAAAGACCCCTCAAAGTTAACATAAATGAAACATTTTAATATGATTAGAGGACACGCCAAATAAAATTTAATAGCTTGCTACATGATTCCTAGTAAGAAGCATTCTCAGAAGAAAAAGGTCAAATAGTTTGTATTCATAACTATTATTCTCCCATTTCCCCATAGCTTACAATTTTCCAATCATACACATACGCTATAGAATAGCTGACTTTGAAGCACTGGAGAGGAAGTGTTATTTTCAAATCTACCTTGTGACAAACACCTTTCTGCCTCATATTTCAGAGGCACTCTGAGAAAGTAAAATGAAATTATAATGGCTAGAGGGTGGTTCTGGGGACTTTATATCAAACAGGTCAGGTAGTTGAATGATTCAGATCATGACTATCTTTTAAAAAAAACCCTGCCAAACCCAGAATTTTTTTAATTACACATCTATCAGCAAGCTAGGTGCAGGTAAGAAAAAAAAAAAAGTGATGTTAAAAGAGTATCACTCAGAAATGAACAGCTCTATGTATGGTGACACAACAAATATTCAAGGAAAAAAAATTAACTCTTCTTGATTTTTTAAATATATATATGTGTGTGTGTATATATATATATTTATATTTTTTTTTTACCTGATAGGTGCACCTTTGGCCTGTGCAGGTCTCAAGAGTACAGTTATTGTAGTAGCAGTTTCATTGAGAGATGCATCGACTCCTTCATAGTCCGGTAAAGTGGGAGCTGATTAATGTTGAGCGGGAAGGAAAAGAATAAGAAACAAATCAGTGAAAACATTTTGAATTTTTATGAGATTGTGGCTGTTTGTAATACAGAACAAAGCCATAATCTTTATCAGCCATGTGAGTATTTTTAAACAGTTTTTCCAGTCAGGCACGATCTTTTACTATGTCATGAATGGGACTTAATGAACAATTGATAACTCTATCCCTAACCACTTCCCATCAAGTCATGACACCTCTCAACTTGAAACAGTTTTATTCAAGGACAGAAATAGAGGGAGGAGGTAACTGACAAGAAATCCTAAACTACAAAAGACCCCACATTTTGACCTTAATTTTTCTACCCTGCAAATAACTACAGTCACCGTGTCAAAGACCTGGCTTCTACAATCCTCTTCCAATAATTTAAGAACCTTTCACATTTCTTCTTGAACATCAACAATGCTAATGCCAACCAGTGTGCAGGAAAATTGGACTGATATAAACATGCATCTGTGGACTAGAACTGGATCAGGGAATCCATTCCCATGCCCATTCCTATCAATGGAGAGCCAAGCTGCTCAACAATCAGCTTGAAAACCACTATGAAAGAACAAAATCAAAGTCAAAACCAGAAGTAGTTCAGGAACTGATCCACTAATGGACTGCCAGACTGTTATGCCTTCATGGCAGCAATATTATATATGTGGTGGAAATATATATCCCACGATGGCTGGTGTTGGTCATTACTTCAACCATCCAGCTTTAATCTGCTGCCTGTTACAGTTCTCACTGGTAACACTGTTGCTGACTTCAGCCCCAGTGCAAGGAAAGAAACAGGATTTTCTGTGAATCAGAAAATAATAGATTTCTAATAATTACTAATTTTTCATAAGTTTGAAAACTATCTGCATGTGTTTTGTTGTTGTTTTTTTTTTTTTTTTAATATGTGGCTGTATCAGTATAAAATCATTAATGAAGCTTGTATATTTCAAAATGAACTTTCACAAAAAGATGTTTCCTAGCAGGACATCAATCATTTAAGTCATAATAATTTTACAATACTATATCAATAGATAGAAGAGCTCTGAAAGATAAAAACCTTGCTTCATTAGTCCTAGATCCCAGATGAATACAAAACCTGCTCTTATTCAGGAAATAATATTTTATAGAATTAATGTTCATTTAATGTTAATTTTAAAATTACTGCTTACACCATGTTCTCTAGAATCACAGTAACCACTTCTACACTTAGTTAAAAGGAATAATTTCACCCCTCATTAAACTAAAGTTAGCATTTTCTGAAACACATATTGCTCTGTATAAGGTATCAGTCATGCAGAGTAGAACCACACAACAGTTCAGCGTAAAGCAAGATAGAAAGAAGAACAGGCTGAAGTTCCCATACAAGGGGTGTCACAGCTTGCCTTTGAGCTTTCCTAGCATTAACCATGTCTTGCCAGCCAACAGGATATATACTCTGCCTAGAAAGTTGTGCTATACTGGATTCTCGACAAAATACCCAAAATTTCTGTGTGGAAAAAGAGGGCATATCTGAAGAAGCCTGAATTCATTGTAGTCTTAAATAATCCAAACACGTTGAGGCACCTTTTTCTCAAAATACTGAAATATCAGACATGCCAGCAAGATATATACTTCTTATTCCCTTCTACAAAGAGATTAGAAGGTCAGTATGCAAGTACTACACCACCATCATATCTAAACATTTATGAACTAGAATTTGTTGTGAAGAAACATGAGGATCCTTAAAACAACCTGAATAAAATATTAGACTTCAAAATAATCTAATAGCTACATAAACAGAACATTCAGAACAACAGAACACATCATTTGGGTTTTTTTGGTGCATTGGTTGGGTTGTTTTGAAGGGACGGGTATGAGGAGTACTAGTGCTGCGATGGAATTCCCCAAACTGTTCCAGTTAGCCATGACTCCTACAGCATTTCATTCGCTACATAATTCAAGGAACTCTGCCTCGAATTTTCTCCCAATTTGATTTATGTGTGTTTTCATGTACTGTGAGGAGACTATGTGAACAGTTTCCCACAAAAATCATAGGTGCCTTCTGTTACATTATTAACTTCTCTTTACAGGACAATCTGAGTTTCATTATGACAGATAATGAGGAAAATAGCCGGCTTTGTGCAGTTTAAATTTGCAAATGACTGACTTCTTTGATGTCTGCCAAACTCTGAAGTCACCATGTCACAAAATCAAGTTTCTCTGAATATAGTATTGACTTATCTTCCGCTATCAACTGCATAAAAATACCAAAGCATTTCACTGGACATTACTGTCTTCTAGAGTTTACAGTGCATTATTAAGACAAATAATGTCGAAGTTGGTGCACTACAATGAATTAATAAAGGCACAAGGAAGCAGACCTATATGAATCCGGCAAAAGAAATTCACACATTGTCCCAACTGCCCTGACCCTGTTAGCTGTGTGCTGCTAAGTGTTGTTACCTTCAGTAAGTCAGTAATTTGCTACACCTGACTTTACTAACCTGCAAAACAGATGCAGTTCTTAGTGACCTATGGAATGCTGAAAGGCCTAATTAGTTAAGGTTTACACAGCACTTCACAATCTTTGGATGAATGTACTAGATTACACAGAAAAAAGAGTTCACAACTGCAGCTGAGCAATTTTCACCTATGCAAGGATTTATCCCCAAACTCATGCTACCCTGTGGTGAATACACCCAGAAACATTTAGGTAGATTTTTTTCTGGGGGTTTTCTTAAGCATTTCACAATTTCTCAAGTCATACAAAAATATTCAAAAGACATTTCCCCTCTCCCCTTCCCTGTTTTTTTCTCTGTGCTGTTGGTTTTTACCTGAGATGTTGGTTGTTACATTGATCGTAGTTGCTGGTCCAAACCCTTTGATGGTGCTTGCACGTATGAAGAACTGGTAAGTAGTACCAGGGTGCAGGTGAGAGAAGACATGGTGTGTGCTGTTCCACAGCTTGGATACTGTTTGTGGAGGTCCTGCCACCGGAACTGCGGGATCAAATGACTGTATACTGCTATAGCTGACCTGGGGAAACAGTTATATTTGCAACAACTCTTAAAGGTTTTGGCACAAGGGATTTACATTAGCTTGGCTAGAAAGTAAACCAAAGACATGCTCATTTAGCTACCCATTTATCTTGGGGATACCACAGAATCACAGAATCATTTTGGTTGGAAAAGGTCCTTAAGATCATTGATTCCCAACATTAACCCAACAATGCCAAATCCAGCACTAAACCAATGAGGATTTCATGTGTACTATTGAAGAGTTTGCCTTATTTGAAAGGCTATGCAGGTACCCTTCATCATTACTGTTGGATGACAGACTCCCTTAACTGGTTATAAAATCACCATCAAACACTTTGAGCTTCATCATTTGCTTTCTCTGTAGCTGCTCTCTCAGAGCTACTGTCACGACTCCTGTTAAACCACTGCTTTTTGCATCTGTTTTCAATTAAAAAGGAAGCATTTATGTGCTTTAATCCTATTAATCAACTGCTTTTACATAGTTCATATATGGAAAATTTCACAGTTACATTCCACTGAGGGCAAGTGAGCGAATGGCTGAGTGGGGTTGAGCTGCCCACCTGGTTTAACCCACACTATTTAGTGACTTTTGTCTGCATCAAACAAACAAACAAACAAACAAACAAATAGATTTTTAAGGGGTTTTGTTTGGTTTGTTGGTTTGCCTTCCTACAATTCACTAATACACAAAGTTATATCTTCTGTTCCCTCAGAAGAGGAGTGCCAGCAAGTGTGGTGTTTGTTGCTCAAATCAGGCTGTGGTTCCTACTAACCCCCTGTGGAAGTCCTCAGACAGCTCTTAAATTAATACACTTTAAACAGGAGGTTATGGAGGTTTTCTTAAAGGGTGATATCTAAAAATCTAATAAAGCTAAAAATCATTGCTCCAAATTTAATAACTATCTTACTTTTCATGTAACGTTCTCTTCTTTTTCTTCTAAATGAAGAAAATTTACAGATCATGGCTGTCATGGCTTTGGAATGGTGTTTAGTAACAATAAAAGACTTTTAAGGCACTTGACATATGGACAGTCATATACACCATAATGACAAATTTTGAGTATCTAATCATTACAGAAAATTGTGTATTCAGTAAATGAAAGGAGCATAATATTGAATAGCTGCATACAGAGCATAAACAACCACTGTCAGTCACCTCTCTTGATGCACCTCCCTAGCCCCACTCTATGCTTGTTAGGTGTTTAATGATTTATGATTACCTCATACTGAGTAATGATGCCATTTGGATCCACAGGTTCCTTCCAGTTGAGGAAGATCTTATCTTCAAAAGGAGTTCCTTTCACTGATTTGGCAGGTATAGGGCCTGGCACTAGAAACAAAATGCAAGTTTTAAAAATAGGAAATTCAGGAGACAGAAAAACTCAAGAGATGACAGAACATCCTATTAAAACCAAAAGTGAGCATGGGTCTATTTTCATTAAAATTCATTTGCATGCAAAAGGCAATGGTAGAATGTGTGAAAAAGCACTTCAAAGTGTGTTTTGTCATTTGCAGTGCAGAGAGAGCATGAAGTTGAAACATTAACGTTATCCTCACATACGGTTTTCAAAACTCCATGCAAAGTCAAATTGTCTCGTAGTATAGCCAGGGGAAACAGTTCAAGCTATATTATAACTTCAGGGAACACCACTGAACTCTGTAATAAGCGTATCTTAGGACAAGCACTACATGGTTCTAAAATTCTTTTAAAAGGAAAAAATCAAAGGCAAGGATGAGATTCTGTTACACAGCTTCTTCCAAAGGAGAGAAATTCTTACAAAATAGTTCTCAATCACATCTTGTGATTTGTTGTTTTAAAAGAAATCCCCATTTAAAAGAGAGGGCTGAACATGGGGAAACACATCAGCTCAGCTGCAATTTCTTTCAGCCTTTGACCTCCTCATGTGCAGAAGGATCAAGACTGCTCACTTCAAATCTTTCCAATAAGAGATGTTTTCAAAGCTTTGAACTGAACAACACTAAGATGACCCTACTTCTTATTTTAAACTGAACCAATATCCCTGGTGTAATAACAAGTCTGAAATGTCACCTCAGGCCTCTTTGACCAAGTGATTCACAGCACCTGGTAATCCCATCAACACTGGGCAAAAGCACTTAGTTATCTCCCATTACAGCTTACAAGATATTTTTGCCTACACATAAAATTCTTTTTTATCAGAGCAGCTCAGCTAGATTTGGACACACACATGCTGAAAGAAGAAGGTGAGCATAGTGATTGCCTGAAGAAACTCTGAACCCAATGAAACACCTTCCTCCCTCAAAGAAACAAGGTTGTTCAAATTTACAGTATTTTGATCTAAAATGTTATTTCTATTTAATATATTGACATATATTTCTATCTCCTTCTAATAAGCATATTTCCTTCAATGCAACTTTCAGTGAACTTTATGCATGACACTGCTTGGATATTCATTATCAAAGCAGACTGAAGTTTTACAAAGAGCAAAAATAAATTAAAATCCAGTGGATCAAAGGAAGCGCAAGGTGCTGTGCTAGCAGCAGGAAAGAGTGAGTGGTCTCTCCCATCAGTGAAATTTATTTCAGCTTACATGCAAACTATAAATGATGACCTGACCCTTGGTACAAACAACATAACTTGGCACATTAATAATAAATTCAAGTAGTCAAAAAAGCCCAGAAATAAATAGGTGAGAGCTTCACAGAACATGTTCATCTCACTGTCATAAGAAGGCTTCAGAGAAGTTAACTAAAATCACAGGCTGGTGCTTTTCTTCTGTGTCCCAGGACAGACCAGGCAGTGGATGACGGCTGACATGCAGTGACAGCCCCCCTGTGCTGTTCGTGTCACTGAGAGACTTCCTGCAGGCAACATTTCATTTTTCATGGGAATGCCCTACAGTATTTCCTTACATCTCAAAAGAGGTATGAATGTGCCCTGATACACATGACATTTTCCTTGGGAGAGGCATGCACAATTTTTTGTGTGTGCATGTACATCTGTGTTTGATACGCACCAGGGCATGCACACAGTGTATGAAATTTGACATTAAACCACATCAAAGTATGTGCGATAAAAAGAAAACAGACATGATTGCTCAAAAACATGCAAAACACTTTTTGTGTAGTGCTTTAAAAAGGAAATGTTTCAAATTCAGTTGAAACTGGATGCAGGGCTCTACATTTGATGGTGGCATAAATCCTCCTACACCCTTGGTTTAAACGTCAAGGTGGGAGAAGCCTCTAGGCTCATCTCATTCCATGACTCTTTTCTTCTCCTGCAATACAGAATTTGATGCTTAAGGCAGCAGTAGCAATGTTAAAGTGACTGGAATTATTTGATCACAGTTAGTTTCATGCTTCTCTTCCCCCTGGCATGCGAAGCTGGCACAGCAATGAGGAGCTTGCTTGGAATCCCAGTTCAAAAAGGCCAAAATTAGTAAAAAAAAACCTAAACAAGCAAAAAACGCCAAAACCAAAACAAAACAAAAAACCAAACAAAACACACAAACAAAAGAACAACAGCAAGGTAACCTGTTGGTAACACTACCCTGAAGACTCAAACATTCTCCATGTAGGCAGCCAATGCTGACTATTCTCTGCTACTCCCAGCAAGACTCTAATGACTTCAGAAATACCTTAAACTTCACCTTTCTGAAACAGTGTTAAAAGCCTTCCCTTTTGTAGTGGATTGACCTTGGCTGGATGCCAAGTGCCCACTAAGCTGCTTTTTTACTCCCCTTCCCAGCAGGACACAGAGAAAGTAAGATGGAAAACAATTAATAGGCTAAGGCAGATTACTAAAGAGGGGATAAAAACCCAAAAAAGCAAAAGTTTGCACTTGCATAAGCAAAGGGGAAAATTTAATCTCTACTTCCCATCAGTGAGCAGTGTTCAGCCACTTCTAAGGAAGCAGGGCTTCGGCATGTGCAGTGGTTGCTCCAGAAGGCAAAAATTGTAAAATAAAGAATTCCCTTCCATTTCTTCTCCCTCCCTTAGCTTTACATCTGAGCTGACGTCACATGGCATGGAAGAGCCTTTTGGTTAACTTGGGTCAGCTGGCCTGGCTGTGTCCCTCCCCAGGATCTTGCCCACCCCCAGCCTCTTGCTGGGGAGGGAATGCTGAGAGATGGCACTGGTGCAGTGCCAGCCCTGCCCAGCAGTAGCCAGAACACCGGGGGGTATCAACAACTTTCTGGGTACCAGTGCAAAGCACAGCACTGTGCTCAATGAAAATGAGCTCCATCTCAGCCAGACCCAATACACCTTTGTATGACATTCAACAAGGACTTGGGTCAAAACTAGGCAGGTAAATGTCACCCTTGTGTTGATAATAGCTTTCAGAAAACTCACAAACAGCAGGAAAGGCTTTCATCAGGCTTGTGTGAGCATTTCGAGAAGTTCCATCACTCACCACAGCACACTTTGCTGACTTCTCAGCTCCCATTCTTTTCCTACACAAGCTCTCACTCGTTTTCTTGGACTTAAGACAATTTACACTTAAATCAAAACATGCAAGACTATTACAAGTGTGTTAAGATGAAGTATGTTACTTAATATAATTATCTGAATAATTCAAAAAGTATAAGTAGCTACTAGAGAACTACTCAGACCTTTTGGCCTCTGCAGCCACTCTCAAAAAAAGATTCTGGTGTGCTGACCTTGTGAAGTGTGACCCTACCATCCCAGTGACAACAACACTAAACACACTTACTTTCCCATGCATTATTCTATGCTAAACTTCCAACAAGTCAGGATTTACACTTATCTGAAGAAGTGAAATAATTTAGGTGAGTTTAACTATATGGATATCAGAAGAGATTTTGAACTTAAGCAAAAAAATCCCCCAAAAAACAAACCAACAAAAAAAAAAAAGGAAAAAAAAATACAAACATAAAATGCATATATATATATATATAAAAGTAAGATAAAACAAATTCAAAGCAAATCTCAGCAAGGTTTTAGAGTGCAAACAACACAAGCTCTTTTTTCATGATTTACATGCATCTCCAGAGCTCTTTTAATAAAACTATATATTCATGTAGTGAATAGCTGATAATCTTTTCTTCTATATGCATGTGGGATGATGGACTTTATAAATACTATGCATAATGAAAGTACAAACCATCAATCTGACATCACAACAATTCATTTTAGACCAATATATTTGCATTAAATTATGTCACAGTCACAAATAAATTGTTATTCACAAATAGTGTGACTTAAATGTTGTTCTACACAGACTTAACAGGAAATTTATAGTACTATACATTACTTCTGGAAAAACAATGTATTAACTGACACAAACCACTATAAAAATGAATTTATATTGCTTCAGTTTTGCTGCTACAAAATAATGAAAGTGTATGTAAAGAGAGTGTTTTTATTATTATTATACACCATGAAAGCCATGCACAGTATTACTATGCTCTGTGGTAAAAGTTATGTGCAGAAATATGTAGGGTTATATTGGGAAAACCTTTTGTCCTTTGTTGTAATCAAATCCAGCAGCATATCAGCAGCAAATTTACAGCTTTTCTCTCAAAGTAGATGCTCATTTTCAGGAGATGGTGACAGTTAATCTCTCCTACAGTTCAAATGTTACCAGAAACTAAAATGGTCCTCCTTTCCCTTGGCTTTTTCTGAGGGATTTGCCATTTTTGCTTTACACTTTACTAGAGCTGGAGACTAAGTTTTAAATAGAGGCAAATTTCATGTATTAAAAAGGAAAAACGATACCAGAATGGCTCTTACTGGTCTTTACCATAAGAGCATTTGCAGAAAGGTGGCGACAAAAATTACTTCTTTGGAAATCCCTCCAGTTGGGCTATTTGCAGTAAAAAACAAAATACTATTGAATGTTGTTGGGAAAAAACCTGATTTGATATTGACAGTGGTGTACATGCTCCACTTGACATTTCTATTCCAGCCCAAGTATCATAGTTTAACCCCAGCCAGTAACTAAGCTCCACCCAGCCAGTTGCTCATCCCTCAGCAGCTGGATGGGGCAGGAGAAAAATGAAGAAAATAATAATAACAGCAATGATAAAAGAATTAGAATATATGTAACAAATTCTGTGCACTACAATTGCTCACCACTCACAGACTGATGCCCAGCTGTTTTCTCAGCTATGAACCCTGGCCAGGTTTCTCCCCAGTATATAAACTGAGCATGATGTTTCGTGGTATGGAATGTCTCTTTGGCCCGTTTAGGTCGGTGTGCTGGCTGCACCCCCTCCCAGCCTCTTGTGCCCCTCCAGCCTTCTTGCTGGCAGGACATGAGAAACTGAAAACTCCTCGGCTTAGTATAAACACTGCTTAGGAACAACTAAAATATCAGTGTTTTATCAACATCACTTTCATCCTAAATCCAAAACTCAGCACTGTAACAGCTACTAGGAAGAAAATTAACTCCATCCCAGCTGAAGTCAGGACACACATTTAGACGGTATGCAAAGTATTTCACTCCCCCTCTTTTGGTTTTTTGGTTTTTTTTTTTGTCCTCTAATTATAACATTTCCTCTTCCTCTGCTGTACCCCAGAGTGGCAAGCCTGCTGGAGTTTTTCCAAGAGCATGAGTAATGATTGGACAGTTGGTTTCTCAACTCTGCATCATAGCTCTCAACATCTCCACATGGAGCAGAATGAGCCACAGCTTCTGAAAGATCAGGGGACCTCATTTGTGTCCAATGAGCACATGCTTTGTCCCAGACCAAGGTTCTCTTATATTTTAAGCCCTCAAATGGATACTTCTCCTATTCCAAGTGATCCTTTTCAATTAGTTGTTTGCCTACTGTTAGATGACACACTCCCTTGACTGGTTGTAAAATCACCATCAAACACTTTGAGCTTCATCATTTGCTTTCTCTGTAGCTGCTCTCTCAGGGCTACTGTCACTACTCCTGTTAATCCACTGCCTTTTGCATCTGTTTCCAATTAAAAACTAAGGAAGCATTTATCTGCTTTAATCCCATTCATCCACTGTTTTTACAAAGGGTCCCTCTGAGTTGGCAACAATCCGGTCAACAGGCAGCTCCAAGAAGACGCGCATGCTGCTGCTTCATGCTAAGTGATAAATTCACTGCTGGTTCTTGTACTTTGTCTCAAAGTGCCAAACATTATCTTTGCTCAGCATGTATGCAGACCCAGGTTGAATGAGCCTTCCTCTACTTCCTTTATCAAAGTCTTCAAACAGTTCCCATCTTCTGCACAAGCCAGGAAAAGTAGTGAGTCCCTGTCATAGCACAGATAATGCCAAGTGCCTATGTACTCAGAAGAGCTTTCTTCCAATCCTAAGTAGCTGCATGGTTTCTCCCCAAAGAGAAAGATGTGTTTTGCTTTTAAAACATGCACATATTTCCCTGTTTTCATCATTTTTTTGCAAAACTTGTTTAACAGTGTCTCATTCAGGATTCTTTTTTTTACATGGAATTCAACTTCCTGGAAGTACTAAAACATACATTAAAGATTAAATAGAATTACTATGTTAAATTAATAGAAATGTTACATTGTTAAATTAAATAGAAATCCCATGTTAAATAGAAATAGTGAAACTACCAAGTATTCAGATCTAGCTCTGGTCAAAAGAAAGACTTTTTTCAGACTGTCATGGTATTCCTGGGCTTTGCTATCTTGCAGATATTGAATTACAAGCTATTAACATTTTTCTCATTTGTCAGCCACGGCTCCAAAGATCTGAAGCACAGCTTTTGAATCATACCTCATTCTTCTGCTATTTGTTTCTTGAGTCTATTCTGTTGCAGGTATCATATGCAACTGAATTACCACTCAGCATTCTGATGGATCTGACCATTTCTGAAAGACCCCCAGCCCAGCTGCACAGCCTGACATAAATGTGAGCCTTTGTGAAAGACAGCCAGAGATCCTCCCTATCTCACAGAAGAGCCCATAAACATCCAAAGTCCTCCACTTTTAGGAAATCCTAGAAGTTCAGAAAAGTGTAAAGATCCTGGCAGAAGGAAGGAATTGACATGAAAGATGGAGTGAGATGAAGGGAAAAGTTAAAATGTAACAACAACAACTGAGGAGACTAAGGGATAGCTTGGAAACATGGGGAAGTATGATGAAAAACAGAAAATGAGGGCAAAATGGTAAAGGAGAAGAGAGACAGGAAAACGTGGCATAGGCATCTCTAACTCCAAGAGTTTATGAAGTTTTTGCTTGTTTAGCAGTACCTTGTGGAAAAAAACGCATTGGAAAGAATTCCACACTACAGAAAAGCTAACAAAAATTTAATTATCAGTTGTCATCTGGAGTTTTCAAAGTTTCTATTTATGAAAACTATACAACATAAGTGCACAGTTTCAGACAATCATGTGATCAGGGGCTATTTCTAACTAATGCTATTTGCAAAAATACAGAGCAACACTATTTCTTCTATATTCCTTCTCCAAAATGAATCACTGATAATGCCTCCAAGATGTAATTAAAATTATGGTTGCTCTACAAAACCTGCAAAACCCATGAAGACAATGCAGCTTCATCTGTCCACACGAAAAACGTAGGGAGCAGAATCACACATATAATTGGACCTCTCTTCCTCTTAGTCCAAGTCCTGCTTTAGACTTCAAACTGTCCTTGGAAATAGTTTCAGAAATTTGATTACTCAGACTGGAACTAAATTAGCATTGTACACATAAGCAGTCAGCTACAGGATTCAGTTTACTATTGCTATGAAAGCTCAAGGAAAGACTCAGGTGTGAACCTCTCAGTATTGTACATCGTCTGCAAGGCCTGAACTTTGAAGTCATGGCACAATGGACATAGACTTCCAATCAATCAGTAACACAAAATTAAAATCCTGTTAGTTTCACAGAGCAAAGCTCACAGGAGGCTATTTTCAGGTCACAAGTGTTATTACCACTAGCACATCTGAATATAGGTACCTTTTAAAAAGGGTTAGTCCTCTGTGAAAACAACAACTGCTTCAAAGAGTTTACCTTGGCAAGTTCTGTTCACTGGGTGAGGCTTTTTATACACTACACTCACTACTTGTGACACCAAAGCCGACTCAAGTTCACTGACAGCACACTGGTGTGTTAGCTTGAGACCAAAACCTGCCTTATGTGCACCATCTTCCAAGAAAAATCCACAACAGAACCAGGAGACAAAGTATACAAACTCACTTGACTCTGCTCCTGACAAGTACTGACACAGTGACCATCGGCCATCTCCACACATCTAACAAGACAAAGGCCAGTGGAAACCACAACCTTTCTTGAAAACCCAGGTAAAAAGGAAAATGAACCCATTTTCCTTGGACTTAACAATATCAGTACTACTCTTTTTAACTTCAAGGAAAATATCAACCATACATACCTACAAATGTACAGAAACACATACCTACAAACACAGAAATGATTCATCATGAAATAGGTTTAAAATTAACTTAAAAATTAATTTGAATCCATTAAATATTCTAATTCTGTACTTGTCAATAAGTCTTCATATGATGCATCTGTGTCTATAGTTTCCTACAGCTCCTCATATTCTACCTATTTAATAGATCTTTTCTCTCTTTATTGCAGCAGTAAATATATTCCTCTTTTATTTCTCATAAAATTGCAAATATATGGAAAAACAGCACCACCAGACTCTAACAGACTGTTATATAAAGCTATATTTCCCATTCATTTATTTTGCAATCAACACACTACCTTTTTCAATTTTACCTTTTTTTTTAATCTACAGTCTTACATTAGTCCAAGTATTCTATGTTTTTTACCTATGGAAGTATCTATTTTCATTTCGCTGTTGTCGGTACTTTCACAAACTCTAAACATAAGAAAAACAAACTGTCTTTTGTTACCACATTTTAAATATTATTATTCATATCTTTGATACCAATATTCATAGCCTAACCTCTGAATATTTCCCCATTAACGTGTCTACATCTATTGTTTATTTTTTCACAACTGAGGTAAATTCAACTGTCTTCTTGAAACTTTGTTGAGAGCATTTTAAAGAAGAATCACAGACTATCTGGAGTTGGAAAGGACTCATATGGATCACTGAGTTAATTCCCAAGTTGTCAAAAGTAATACTTTCATGTGATAGGAGGCTTTCAAATAGTTACCAGATACTGTGACCTGCAACATAAATTATTGCTCAAATATATAGAGAAATCTTGAATAGAGTCTTTTAGCACTGAACTAAATATTTAAACATGATTTACAGAATTAACTTTCTAATACTACACCTAGTACTATGAAGAAGTCTAACACCACCATGTGTTTCTCATCACCTGCATTAACACAGTTTCTGAAAGACTGGGAAGCCATCCCCCTTTTTCTGGAGAGAGAGAGACAGAGATCCAGTTTGACTTGTGCTGCATGACCAGTTTTAGCTACATAAGCGGGGTGACAGCTATAATACCTTCATGGCTGCCATTTTTGGGCTAATTAATACATTAATCAAAAAGAACTTCCACCCTTTGCCATACATATTGTAACACACAAAGTCATTTCCTTCCACCTGCCTAGACTGGACTTGGATGTAATTTCCCTAAGAACATTTAACATACCATCTTCATCTGTCTGGATAATGGTCTCCTCACTTTCCTTCCTCCCTTCTGGGTTGGTTAAGATCATCTTGAGGCTGACATTTGTGTAGGGAGGCAAACGATCTACAACGTGCTGAGGTGCTTTGGGGTCCATGTCCAAGCAGTCTGCTTTGCTCTCGTTGTGCCCACAGAAGTAGTGGTAGCATATAGTGACATTGAACGTATGGCAACGAGTGATGTTGTAACCCAGAGATTCCCAATCCACAGCGATGTGTCTGGCCTGGATCTCAGCAATCTTCAGTGTTTTCGGTGTTCTCATAGGTTCTAGAAAAAGGAACATAATGAAGAAAACACTGTTAACATATGATCTAGTTGAGGTGTTAGGGCATGGGCTGGAATCGACGATCTTGAACGTCTCTTGCAACCTAGAAATTCTGTGATTGTGATACATATATACATGCTTGTGTGTATATATATACACACAAAATCAGCCCTTTTCTCATATGTTAGCAGTGAACTACAGCTGCTAGATGGTACATTCAGGAATGTGACAGTAAAGGAAGCAGCCAACAAACAGGCAAGTATCATCCTTTGTGTAGGTATCCTGGAAGAAAAAACACTCCTAAGGTTTCTTTACTTCATTCCTCTTTGTCCTGTCTTTGTAGGCTTTAATCAGTGATGGAGACTTAGCAATAGTGAGAAAAAGAATAGTTAATTATCAGTGGAGCAATTCAAAGCAATTGAGAATACAGGCAAAGGATGCAAGAGTGACCAAAAGGCCACCCAGCTATCACTACTGGCTTCCCTTCTTGATTTCCCCGTTACCCTTTTCCTTTTTGTACCTGTGTAAATTAGACAATACATCATAATGGTAAAGATTGAACATTTACTACATTGTGATTTATCACACCACCAAGCAACGCCGTATACTAATTATTCTAATTACCTTACTAAACTAGCAGTTACAAAAATGATGCAGATATTAATTAGCATTTATTATTTTAGTAATGAAGCTACTCATTCAAGCAAAACCTCTCAGAAAGAAAAAAAAAAGTGCTTTTGGATATTCCCATTGTATCCTGATTCCTTCAAAACCCCAAAACCATGATTACTCTGAGCAGGTAATCACTGACCTGCTCCCCAAGCTCAGCTGCTCTCCACATGTGCATTTCCACCAGCAGAGTACGTGATGCTCCCCAAGAGGTCATCAATCTTTCACTGTCTCTCTAGTGCATTCATTCCTCATGCAAGAGTAACTTTTATTGTTGAACTTAATTAAAATGATTACACAATGAAAATCACGACCATGACTGTATACACTAGAGTTTCACTGACAATACACCCTGCTAATACAGGCTTCCTCACCAGAGAAAATAAAGCCTGTTGTTGATACAGCTTTAGCCTTGTGTCCTTGCTGGTTTAAGGTCAAAACAGTCAAGATTGTTCAAAGAAGTGAAATATAGGATTTCTCTTTCTGAGTATAACTATTCTTTGTAACTTGCATTTACGAGTTCCAGCAAGGTAAAAACCAGCCAAAAGCACAGATGGTATATTGAAATAAGGCAATGTGAATCAGTAATCTATTCAGCATGCAGTTTGCCAGACAAACTGCAAACATTTAGTTTCAAACATCAAAACAACAGAATTCTAAATATAACATAAAGGTATTCCTAGTAACATGACAAGTGTTAAGGATTAAAAATTACACCTATTTGTTGCCATGATCTATCCTTTCTTCATTTTGAACAAGCACATATATTACCTTTGTCATTTACTACTGATTCATCCTATATACAGTGAAAAATGTAACTAAATTAAAAGACTTCCTGGGTAGTAGCCCTCTGAACACACTGTAACAATAGAGACTTGAAACTGAACGACAGCATTGAAAAGGTCGTTGGGAGATAAGAGACTTGAAGAGAAGGAGAAAAATCAGGGTTTTATAGAGAAAACAATGGCTGGTGCTTTAGCAAGTAGAGAGAGGTGTGAAGTGGTCATGGGAAAAAAAATGTAGCAACATAGTATATCTACAGAAGGAGCTGGTAAGGGTCTTCAAAGAATCAGTATTCCCTTGGCTGCCGCAAGCATTTGGGGAAAACCTGAACACGCTCAAGTGCCATGGAGGAAGAGAACTGTTGAGACAAATACATATGATCTAGTTGAGGTGTTAGGGCATGGGTTGGAATCGATGATGTTGAAGGTCTCTTCCAACCTAGAAATCCTGTGATTCTGTGATTGTGAAACATACATACATGCTTGTGTGTATATATATATACACACACAAAATCAGCCCTTTTCTCATATGAATGACAGTGCAAAACTTAGTTTTACATACTCTGATTTATAGTTTGAGGCCTAAAAGAGTAAACATTTCCTTCACCAAGGAAATGTGTTATAGGCTAAGTTTTGCTTTTGAAATTGAATGATTTTACTCATTTCAGTAATTTCCTCTTTGTTCTCCTACTCCAGTTTGTACCTCTGACCACTCCCACTTAGAGATGGAATTCAAACCTGAACTCAAAATTTACAGGAATTAACACAACAGAACACCCAGTGTCTGACCATGATGTCTGAAACTATTAATGTTTGAAGACAACTAATCAGTAACAGAAAATGCACATTTTCATCTTACATCTCTCATGACAAGACTTAACTGCATTTACACTATGCTGCACAGCACTTTCAAGAGAGAAGAAAAAAAATAAAAGCTTTGTTAATCTTAAAGAAAAATTATTTTACAATTCTATGGAAATTTTACAAATGTGTCACAGCATCAGAGGAGATACAGAAAAACATCCTTTATTCACCTGTCAAAAAGGAAAGAATGAAAGACAGAGTGCGATCTCACTTTCTCACAACTATTCCCCTCTTTGGCAGAAATTAAACTTCTGCAATATTGAGATGGTAATTAAAGTCTTCAGAGTCTCTCAACAGCTTTAGTAAACTCTGCCAACTGTCCCACTGCTCCTAAAATGATGCTTTAAAAACACAATTTTACTCTTTCTTCTGGGCTATGTTCATCTTGGGAATCTCTAGAGGTAAAGAACAATTGTTTTAAACTACCACACCACAAAGTCTCCATCTGTAACACCTCAGTAGTAAGCAATCTTCGAATAATTACTTTTCTCAGATAAAGCACGATTGAATTTTTGGGTAGGCTTCCCAAAGATCTCAGCCATCTCATTAAGAATAGTTTTGATCTTGATGGGAGCAAATAGTGTTCATCTTTTTTTTCCATTTCCCATCACAATTTAGGGTTCACGTTTCACTGAAACATTTCTTTAATCCTACTAGGATTTTATTTCAATTTATGTACTCTTCTGATTTCTTGATACTCTTTGAGTACTGCTAATCCCAATAATTCAATTCAAGTAATATCTTTCCAGTTTTTTCCCCCATCTTTCCTCTTTAAGTCACATCTTGAACTTTTACCCAAAATACATGAACTTTCAAGCACAAGTCCTTTGTTGAACTACCCATGTCAAATAGGCAGCCTATGACAAAGAGGGAAGAAATAAGATGCTCTCAAAATACCTGCTCAATCCTTAACCTGACCGCTGGAGTGTCAATCATGATGGCAGTAGGCGCTTAATATTTTTCAAACATTAATTTATCAATTACCCCTGTGAGATATGTAAGTGGTGTTAAAACTTTTCTGTGAAGAGAAAGAAGTACAAAAAGGGTTAATAGCTTGTTCAAAGCTATAAAGCAAGTTAGTGCCAGGGCCACAAGAAAACTGAACCCAGGTCACTGGTGGCCATCAGAAACCTAGCTGCAGCAATTCATAGAGCTCATTCCCAATGTATGTGTCAATGCTTTCACCCAAATTCTAACTCCAATCCTATGCTCTAGTCCTTTTTTAAAAAGAGGTTTGGTGGGGCTTTTTTAAAGGTTTTCTTAGAACAAGTTTGAAAAAGCATAACAGTGCCCAGAAACTAATTGGCTGAGTATAAGGACATGTTATTTGAAAAACAATAATTTGGCTTATTCTTTCAGAAAGAATTCTTAATTGAGAGCTTCAAATTTGAATGAAACAGCATTTTCCTTCTTTTTTGTTTTGCATTAAATCTTGTAATTAAAATTTAAATTTTTGAGAGAAGAGAATCATAATTTATTTTTTTCAAGCCTTTTTCTCCATTAGAAAAAAGGCTGGAGGGAGTTCTTTTGTGGTGACAGCAGAAAGTATGCAGGACTTCTGTTGTTGCAGGAAATTCAATATCCTGTGACTGCATCAAGCTCTTAGATATGAACATCCTGACTGGCACAGTTAGATCTTCGAAAAGAAACTCAGCAACAAAGCATATGGAGGATTTGGTGGTGGTGTTGGTGGTGGCAGGGTTGACCTTTAGATTCTCATGAGCATGTCTAATGATGACAGGCTCCCTTCTGCCAGACCTTGCCTGCACAGGGGCTGCTGCTATGACCCCCACCCCATCTCCACCTCTACTTATAGCCAGCTTCTCCCTCTACCCTTTGCTTTTAACACCTGGCAATACGCATCTCTGTTATCTCCCTCTTCCTCACCCCTGCTTTGTGTCCTGGCACACAAATACTACCAAGTGCTCGCTGACTCAGATCTATTATCCAATCTGGTTTTAGCCTCATTGAACCAATTAAAAACAGAGGCATTGGGAGAATATAAAAAAAACAGAAAAAGCAGAATAATGAGATCTCTACATTTGTACAGATTACTAAGTCCTCAATCCTTATCCAGAAATCATGTAAAAGAATCACATGCATGTGGCACTCAATCATAACAATTTCTGGATCAAGAAGATTTAACCCAACCTTATGGGATAAAATAAAGAACATTTTAGTAATTCTCCAAAGGTTAACAATAGAGGGATAGATGGTGAAAGAGGCAGAACCTGTTGACCCCATACAACCTCTCAACTGCAGGATGATTTAATAAGACTCTTCAGATAATAGATAAAATGAAATTCAATTTCTTTAGTGCTTGATAAGCAACACGTGATATGACAGGTCAATATCAAGCCTCTTGTAGGGATTATCTTCACTTACACAGAGATGACAGTGAAAACAAAAGCCTTCACAGCTGCAGAAGCAGCAAGGTGAGAGCATGCATTTCCTCAGAACCTCTTTTTAAGGATAATACGTATTAGCCTGCTGTCAATCAGAGAAAAACAGATGTCCTGAAAGCTGTGAAAAAATCCCATACAATGGGCTAGCAAAGTGTGACATGTGCTCTGCTTTTGCTGCCTTTCCTCAGAAATCCTAAATATAGACTGCAAGACAGTTTAATTTCCATGTACATGGCAGAGGTGGGGGAATTAGATCTTCTGACAAGCAACCAGAATGCACATTTGTTCACTGAAATAGAAAAAACTTGGACAAATTTTAAAGCACAAACATTTCAGATAAAAATGATGCTTCTCAAAACCCAGCATATCCTGTCTATACAATGTCTAATTCTCTAATTGGGGTTGGCTTCTGGATCCTTCCTACCCCTTGAACTCTCTCTAGTCTGTCATTACACTGAGGAGCTGATTTCCAATTTCTGCTTTAACCACAATGACTGAAATTCATAAATTTAACAGCAAACCAGGTAGCCTTCATTGGTGACAGTGGAGGTGAAAACTAACTGTACTTGGAAGGTGTGATAATGCACAAATTTGTGCATTTGACGGAACTGCAGAGAGTGTGGGGCTTATGTTAAATAAAAACTCTCATATAGAAAAGCAAATGTGTGACCATTATTTAAAAAGGACAGGTAATAACCCCTTAATTTAAAGCACACTGTTTTTCACCAAGGCTCCTTTAATTATCTTGCCTTTTAAAACAAAAACTACATAGACAAAAATAAGTCCTTATATTTCTGCTAATATCCTCAGTCTGAACAGCCTGTGGAATTTCCCAGACTTTTCTTCTACAAGAACATCAGTCCCTTATCCTGTGGCTTCTCCTGACCTTTCCAGGGTAACTCTTTCCTTGCCATGTAGGAAATAAAAGAGGATTATTCTAAGATGTCACCATGGTTGTTGCTCCTTTCTCAGTTCATGCAAGGTCCTACAAAAACAAAATGTTCCCAAACTCAAAAAAACCCCCCAAACAAACAACAACAACAACAACAAACCTCAAAAGCCCCCCACTCCCCCCAAAAAAACCAGTTATGGTCCTGTTGCTGTAGAGAATTACTCTGAAAGACCCCTGATAAGCACAACCCACATAGGAATAGCTGTCAGAATTGCGGTAAGAAAACAATAAAAAAAGGTTTCTTGCTTGCTCATTTCAGCTGTGTTACTCTCAATTATTAATTTTGTTATTAGTAAAGGGTTTTTATATAAATACTAAATTCCTCACATCATAAACTTTGTTAGGACTGCTGAATATAGAAGTGTATCACTCATAAAAAAGGACCAAACTAGAGTTAAATATTTCAAGAGAGAACCACAGTCTCAGCAAGAACTATGCACATCAACTGTGATCACTTTTGCCCTTCTGGGGGTAACGTGCTGTTGTCAAAGAAGCTAACTGTAATTAAGTTATGTTATGAACAAAGCTAACAAAAATCCCTGGGTAAGGTGAGCTGTACTAGAATATCCACGATGAAGCCCCTGAGTTTCAAGGATTATTAACCTACAAGTCCAAGAGAATTTAGTTCAGATTAACTCCCAATATCTCCATTATTTAACAATATGATGATAATACAGGAAGATCCTTCAGACATCCCAAAAATGCCATGCATTTCAGTCTGATTTTCATAAACCACTCTGTCTTTATGACAGAATAATTCTTGCCAATTCTATTCAAGTTTCTTGTCTGTAACTGGCAGATTTTTGACCATTTCCAAGAAGAGTTAAAGACAGCTTTGAAGTGAAGGCATAAAAATATTATCAACATTGGGTCCAATTGCTACTACATAGTGATAGTTCATGAACTATTTACCTTCAGTTAGGGACTCTCTTCTACCTACTTAATGTGTATTCCAACCCCAAAACACACCACATTATATTATCAACAGGATCAATATTGATGCAGGATGATATAAGGCATCAATATGTCCTTCTCATATGTTACTGTAATAAAATACTATTCCACTTTTTTTTGTCCTGAATTCCCTCATTCTCAGGATCTACAAAAACCAGGACACCAGTCACATAGGTAAATGCAAGCTGGAAAGTCTGAGGTACTTAGTAGTATGGTTTTTTAGTTTGGTTGCACTGATCTTATTTTGTTTTGGGCGGGTTTCTTTTACTGGTTTTTTGGGGTTTTTTTTGTCTTTTTTTGTTGTTTGTTTGTTTGTTTTTTAAATTTTGTTTCACATCAGCATTAAGGACAATTGATTTTAGGCAGCCACATTTGAAAACTCAGGTCTTCAATCTTTTTAAACTTAGAAACATTAAGAAATAGTGAACACCAAAGGAAGAGAAGTAAATGAAGCTGACAGAAGTAGTACAATTTGAAGTCTTTTCTGCAGTCTGAAAAGAAAGAAAAAATTAATGGGCACATATTCCCACAGTAAAAATCATAGGGATTGGTGGGCATCTCCCTTCTCAAATGGGTGGCACATACATAATACAAAACAAATATGGATGCAAACACAAAAAGAATTAACTTTTTGCCCATTACTATGTCCATCTGTTTGTCATGTGAAAGACGGACCCAGAATAAATGAAACGATGGTATGTATACTGTGTTAGTACTACAGATTTATTTTAGTGGAAACAAAGGTTACAATGCAATTGCATGAAAATCTATGAGTTTTTTCTCCTTTCAGTTCACCTAGTAACTGATTTATTAAGCCAGCTTACAAATTTCTTATTGATCACATACTTTGGGGAGCCGAAGAAAACATGCAAATTATTAGATAGATAATCAGCTCTACTAGACTAGTTTCAGTAGCAATGAGGGGATATTCAATATATTTCAGAAAGTATCTTTTTGCATGCAAAATACAGCTGTCCCTGCATCACAGGTGTAGTAAACAGATAAATATAATGGCACTACTGACAATTATTTGCCCATTTTCTCTTGATAGTACATTTATTCTGTTGCCTCCACGCATGATTAACAGTTTGTGCATCCTTAGCATGTAATCAATAGCTGCAAAGTCTTGTATTAGCTTGAGAGATTAGACATCCCTTGGCAATAAATTCTGTTGATTTCTCCAGTTTAGCTTAGCTGAAAAAAATCCCCCTTTTTCTTTTCTTTTTAAATGTGACTTTAAATCAAAACGAACTATATGGTCTAGGGAGGGAGAGGAAAAGCTGGCATGTTCTCTTTAATCTCATTCTTCCACATGAACAAAACCAATCTGACAGTATAAAACACAAATCAGCATGTCAACAAGCATCAGACTGCAAAAGTAAACAGGGAAAGCCTGACAGTACAAAATATCTGGGAAGTCTGTTCAGAACTACAATTATGAAGTTTAATTCTGTAAAGTAATTTACAAAACTATTAGTGATAGGGAAAAAGTGAACCTTTGACTTAAAATATCAGTGCATGGTTATATAAAAGCAGAATGGAAGATATCATCTAAAACAATAACAATTATATTATAGAGAATATGTAGTGTGTATTTACACACACATGTATATACTTTTTACCCACCTTAACAGTGTACCTAACTATTCAATGCTATGAAGAAAGCATTTACAAACATTTATTTGAACATAAATTGCTATTATTGCCTAGGTGATATATTGTTCATTTCTCTCCAACACACATTCATAAACATGTTTTTATGGTTTTGTTTACAAACCATATATTTGGAAGCTTAGGATGTAATGAGTATTAAGCAAAATGACTAAGTTGGAGCAGTGTGAATAATCTAAAAAAGAATTTTCTATGGACATCATTAAAGCTTCAGTTCCTTTCTCCTGTATAGAAAAATTTCAGTCCTCCAGGTTAGGAAGCACACCATCACATGAAATAAACAGAAAAATATGGAATGCAGTCTATAATAAATAAATAGTAAGCACAAAGTACTTAGACTGGGGGAAAAAGGCCACATTCACCTCTGACAACTAAGAATTGAAAATTGCAGGCAGTACTTACAATACTCACTTAAAACCTGTACACGCATTTGTGTGTGTACATGTACACTGACAGACCTGCGCAGGTATGTTTACTTCTGTACATGCAGTTATAACATCCATCAAAATTCATCCTCTCTGTCTCTTCACACCTACTGAAATGGTCTCAATCCAATTTCCTCCTGTTTCCCTTTTGCCTCATCTGGTTCCTGCTGGTGCTGGGGCCTTGGTTGAAACCACCCACCCTCCAACCCACTGCCTGCAACCCACAAAGCCTTGAGTTTCTACCTTGGTCACAGCCCATGAACTACCACATCCAGTGTTGTGCTTGTGTGGCAAAACCCAATAACTGTGTGTTGCACCCTACTCTAGCCCCTTTCACAAAACCAGTAACACAAGACTGCATATCATACAATGTATATACTGTATAGTGATAGATATCTTCACATAATGCATATGATAAACCTTGGATGAAACACAGACTCATTAAGTTGTTTAAAACTAGAAGTGATGCTGCAACATACAATGCCTCTGCTGTATATATTTTTGTCCTGTTAGTGAAACAATCCAGGTAATTTATTTTTAAACATTGAATGACAACACCTATAGCAGCTTCTATTGTACAGAAAAGTTTTCTCTAAGCAGTTGGAAATTTATTTAATGAATTGTCTCCATTTTCTTCATTGGCTCATCTCATACAAATTTAACAACACAAGTTGATAGTATAAGCAAGCTTGTTTCCTTCAGGGAAAAAAGATACAGAGGCAAAGAAGAATTCCTCTAACATTAAAATTTTGAATAAGCTCAGAAACTATTTTCAATGTAGAATTCTAAAAATGCTGGTAAGGAGTCATGGGGAAAATTCTTTTCTAAGGTGGATATTTGTCTACTGTGAAATTTTACCATTTGTGAATTTCAATGAAACTTTGTTATTTAAGCACACAGTCACATGGCAAAGCTTGACTAAACATGACTAAGAAAAGTCCTCAATCTATTGGACAATCACTGTCAAGTCCCTACCACAACCTAATACTTGCACCTGTATGAATAACCTTCTTAATACATTAATTTGATATTCTTTACAGATATTTTAAACAACTTTCTGTGCACTTTAAGCATCCCAATTTCAATTCAACTGTCCCTTGATGTGATGCACCTGTGAGAAAAAATTGCATTCTTGTGTCAGCAGGCAAAGCACTGTCCATGATTTGCTAATGGAACAGTCATGATATTTGCATTAGAAGATACAACACTAAGTTAATAATTTCCAGAGAGGAGCCTTTTCTCTGAAAAGTTCTTCAAAACTTTGTTTTCAGAAAGAGAAAGAATGATAAGCAATATTTGCTTTCCATATTGTCTTGCTGTCTGGGGAAAATCAACATTGTATCAACTATCTTTCCTAATACCATGTGGCTGCAAAAGTTTGCAAGGCTATTTTGGGAAATGGCATCTAATCCTGCAAACCTTTTGTTCCTGGATCTGTCTGCATCAATATAAGTAGGGCTCTGCAGAAGTGAGCTCACAAGCACCTCTTAACCACTGTGAAAGAGGGTCCTTGCAAAAAGAACACAAAAGCAAGGAAAGGGCCTTGCTGACAAAGGCAGTAGCAAGCTTGGGAAGCATTTTCTAAAATAGGCCATGAAATTCAAATAATACTTTTCCATTTAGCTGCATAAAATACTCTCATGAAATTGCCCTGCTGCTTCACGGTCAGCCATTTAGTGTTCCACCAAGCCATTCTTTCCTGTCTAAGCAGAAACTTGGAAAACATAAAATAATTCACCTACAGTAAAAGAAAGTTATGTATTTTAGAAACAATTTTCTCTTTGCAAACTTCCTCTGAACACTTCTGTCTTATTCCATGATCCCAAGACACAAAAATGTTAATGAAAAATGATCCTAAAGAATTTTCAGTCTACAGTAAAGATGGACAAGTCATAACACAAAAAGGTGGCAAACCCAGAAAATGAAAAACAATCCTAGATGCTGTGGATAATAACTTACCCTCCTTTCAAAATCAGGTGTTTTTATAAAAAGTTATCAATTAATGAGCAAACTATTTTAGTTTATAAAGAATTGATGGTGTTGCTAAATTCAAACCAAACATATCTGCTTTTCACTCACATGCAAATGTAAAGGATTAGCTCTTTGCTTGTGGGAGTCATCACCATTTACTACGTGCTTTCTTGTTCTAGATACCCATCCAGAGAGTTATCTACTTCAAGCTGTCAATCATATTCAATAATTTTACCACATTTCTACTTTCAAAAAGATATGTACTAGAACAGTTGTCTTGGCTTCACTGTTACAGCAAAGCAAGTGCCAATGTGCTACCCCGACCAGCTCTGCTGCAGCAGTCACCCAAGAGAGTGTCAATCATGCCTGCTGAGTAAGTGGAGCATTAAATTATTTTTTTATGCCTGTGTTGTACATGCTGAATCACTGTCATCATACCCTCACAACAGAATGCAAAGAAGGAACGGCAGCCAATTAGCCAAGTCAAGGCCACACAGGCGAACACAGTATTCGTTTGGAAGTGCAGGCTAATTGCTGGACAGCAGCATTATATTGTCACTTAAACCAGATTTATTGCTGAGTCTAACAAACATTTAAAAATAAATAGAGGAACAATTCCTTTCTCTTATCTTATTACTGAAGGACTTAAAAATTCCCCTGAGTGTCTGCCAGGCTTTTTTTTTCTTTTTTTTTTGGCACCCAATCTTACTGCTAACCTTTTGGAGATTAACATAACGAGCACACATGCAATCCACTACCATCCCCTCGTCACCACTAGCGCATAACCTTTATCAAGAACCATAATAATTTGCAGAATTAAACATCTACAGTACAATGCCTAAACATATAAAATTCTTCAGAATTTGTTTAAAGTCTTTTGTGACTAGCAAGGGAGGTTTTTTAAATTTACATTCCAAATCTACCTGATTCTTGGCAGCCTCTACTCATACCCATATCCATTAACACCAGCTTGTCACACCAGCCTTATTCTCCCACTGGCCATTTTCTCCATAACCACCTTCTCCCCCACTCCTTGACTTGAAACTTGATGTTATGGCAGCTCTTGCCTTCCAAATTTCCCTTGCTACTTTAATATTCAGGCAAAATTACAATGTTACTATTAACCTGAGCTGAAACAAGGATCTGTGCTAACAGTCAAAAAAAACCAACCACCAAAAAACCCCAAGCATGTTTGCCTTTCCCAGTCGATCTTCACTTGTTGCTTTTGACTGGGATATCGGGAAGGCAGATGAAATCCAGGCACCATAGAACGATTCAGCTTGGAGTGGGACCTCTGATAACCCCATCTCCTCCTCAAAGCAATTGTATCAGATTGCTCAGGAACTGGTCCAGTCTATTTCTGGATATCCCCAATGAGGTAAATTCTACATTTTCTCAGGACATTAGTCATGGCAGATACATAGGAGATATAAATGTGACTTTAAGGCTTGATCTGATTTCCAAGTATCTGGTGAAAAGCAGAGAATTCCACAATTCCCTAAGAAAGCATCAGAATTTTTTTTGATCTTGCTTCACAGTATCTGGCACTGACCTCTGTTAGATGGCAAGGCTCCTCACTCAAATTTCACCAAGCTTCCCTTTGTTTGATCCACAACTTCACAGTTTCCAGAATACTAGACACATTTTTTCCTATTAATATATTATTTTTTAACTGCAATATTTAAGATAAATGTGAAAAATAAAGTTGAACTGAAGAATTCAGGTCTCCTCTTTGCAAGCCACGTGAATGTGATACTTAGGGCTGTCATTTTTATGGTAGACTTGGCAGTGTTAGGTTTATGGTTGGACTTGATCTTAAAAGTATTTTTCAACCTAAATGAATCTATGATTTTATACTAGAGAACAGAGAAAATCACTGTACTTTAATCTGCATATTTTACACCACTATTTAAAGATATTTGGCAAGGGGCAGACATCTAAACAAAATGAATTGGGGTTACCCTGATTAATAATCCTTAGGTTATCATATATATTTACTAGAAATTTGTTGATGGGTGGTTTGTTTTGCTTGTTTAGAGGGTTTAGGTCAGATTTTACTTCTACTGAACATTATAATAGAACCCAAGAACAGAAGTCAATCATCATAAGTGTACAGAGATGCATCTAAGTGCATTGCCTTTACTTCTTAATCACACTATAAAAAAGATGGAAAAGGCCAACAGTCTTATGAATGTATATGACATAGAAGCCCATATTGGAGTCATGTAAGATACTGGCTAATATCATTTTGTGGGTTGTGCTGACATTGTAGTCACCAGTATCATTAATGAAATTTATGCTTTCAGTCTTTTCTCACAGCTATAGTACCATGGCAGTGCACTGCTTTTTCAACATTACAACAAAATGACTAATCTGTATTAATTGGTTTTGAGCAAAGGCTTTATACAGAGCCTGAAGAGAGCAACAGAATATATGATTTTCACAGCTAAACATTTAAATTGAGCCATTTATTGAGAGGGTGAACTAGTTTACTTAATAGTGAGGTCTACCTACCATCTTTCTGCCAGGTATTTCTGCCAGGGCTGCAGGACTGGCTTACCCAGTGACACATAGTTTGCAGGAAAGGGGGCCAAATACTCTGAAAAGAGAGAATTCCAAGCCCAGCTCCTAAATGGTTTCAGAGAAAAAGTCACCACAGCCATAGAAATTTCCAAGCAAAGAATGTAATCCATGCTCTACTTGCAGTTTGGCTCCTGAGGAATGTGTCCCTCAAGTAACAGTTCCCGTAGGCTTTCAACCCAAAGGACAACAGACTGCTTGTCTTCTTTTGGACACAAACACTACTGCCTAATTAAGCAGTGGGTATAAAATGAAGTTTCCCTCAGTTGCCGGGGAGTTTGGCAAGAGGTTTTTTTCAAGCTGCTCTCCATTTAGATTCCGATATTTTGTTTCTAGGCACAAAAAATCTCAAGGAAATTTATTTGAAATGTCTGGTTGATTTCTTTGTTGTTGCTGGCTTTGAACCCTCATTCTTGCTTAGTTATTTTGATCAGGCCATGACTGAGTAGCTTGCTAGGAAAACTGCTATCTGTCTTAGAAAGGACACAAAATACTCTGAGCTGGTTCTAACTCTTTTTAACATGATTAATAGATCCTTCCTAAATATAAAATATTGGAAGAGAAAGTTATCTATACATCTGTAAGAAATTAATTTTAATTACACAGTTCACAGAAAAACCAACTTTGTCTTTAATAGAAATGGTTGGAAACAAAGCTTTATGCAACCTGCTGTTTTACAAATCTCTTTATAACAATCAGTATTTGGCATTTGAGAAGGACATTTAATAAAACCTAAAGATACCAGATTATATTGACAGCAAAATGATACTGACTCCTTGCAAAAGTAAGTGAAGCTGTAGAATTTGTGTTATCCTCATTTCCATCTGAGTATGAAAATCCAACAACTTTCATTTCCTTAACTTTCCTTGAAAAAAGACAAGATGAGAAATCACTTTAATGATACTGTTATGACGTAAAAACAAATGATGGAGCTGTAGCTATGATTACAATTATGGCCTTGCTTTGCTATTTCACAGCTGATAATATCCCAGCCTTATGCGTCTTGTGCTACTTCGTGAGTTCAATTTCCTTCAGATAATGTATTTGGGTTCCACAATATGCCTCTTTGGTGAAACCAATAACTGAATCTTGTGGTAATTCCTCAGAGAGTTATAATTTATGGCAATTGTCTGTTCCCACCACTTTTCTCAGTAATTTGTTCCAATGATTAATAGCTCAGTGTTAAAGACAAATAATTGTGCCTTACTTCTAATCTAAATGAGCCTGACCTCAGCATGCAGCCATCTGAGGTTCTTCCATTTTACCTCCTCCAGAGGAAAGAGGTGTTTTGTACCATGCAGTATTATTCCCCTGTACAAATATTGTAATTATACAATAATTACATCTTTCTCTCTGATAGATATATATGATTGAGATCTTAAAGCCACCTTTTTTAAGACTACATCTTAAGCCTTGACTCTGTCACTTTTCTCCATTCCTTCCAAATCTGCATCTGTGTGCTGAAAGCATGGACATCAGATGTGCATCCAGTTATCAATATTGGTCATACTTACAAAATTACACCTTTTCTTCCAGCACTGACCCTACTTTTTTGTCATACCACTACACAAAGAACTTTTAGTGACTGCTGGTCTACATTCCCCAAAACTCTTTTTGTGTTTCTGTACTACCTCTTCCAAATGCATATATTTATTTACATTTGTGTGTAGACAGTAAGCCATACTATCTATTCTGTCTCTAAACTATCAGAGGAGGCAAAAAGGTAAAAATGAAGCTTCAAATTCAAATCTCAAAGCAAGTACAAAATTCTAAGAAGTATGTCATAAACTTTTACAGTGAGATATCTTGCTTTTGCAGGTTCTCACTTCACAGCTCAAAATTTTGATTGCATTTTGTAATCAAAAGATGCAAAAAAATTAGAGATAAATGCAACAGGTTAAAGGGCAATAAACTTTATCTGCAAGCTATTTAATTAGTAAATATTTACAAATATTTACTAATTCACTTTGCTCATCACTCAAAATAAATACTGAATACATATGTTAGTCTGAATTAAAATATTACAGTTATTTCGTATGAGCTGGACAGAAAAAGAAAACAACCAGAAAAGAATGCCAATGCAGGGAGAAAGGGCTGTGCCTTCTCCCTGTATAAACACCTCAAAAAAATGCAGTCATGCTTGACTGCAAAAGACGATACAGTTTTTTCTCAAAAACCAGTGCATTGCTGAAAGTCACTGAAGATTCCCTAAGGAGAACTTGAATTAGAGTCAAAGGCCAAGCATAAAGACTGAAACCTAATCCTCTTGCCCATTTAAAATGTTCCTGCAGCTTCTGGTCAGGAAAACACAGCACTAGGGCTGTACTGTCAGTTTTACTTGTTTTTCTTTATTGTTTTCAATACCAAATATCTCAAATATCTGAACAAGTATCAACACAACTGAAATAAAACCAGATAACCTACTTCTTTTACCACTCAATGTCAGATTGCTCCTCCCCTTCCAAAATACTCTCTTCTGGCATTAGCAACGTAAGAATGTTTAAACCACAAATAGGCATAAAAATTTTAGTTACTTAGTGGGTTCATATGAAAGCCGACTGCTTTGCCACTGTCCTTCCAAGATGTTCTGGTATAGACGTGGATTTAGGTACAAAAATGAGGCCTGTGTCTTTTCAGACTTAGGATGAGCCTGAAAGCATGGCACATTTGTTCACACAGGTCCCTATTAAAAAACAGCCAAATTTGCTCATAAATTAGCTCTAAAGAAAAAATTAAGCAGTAAGTAATGAGCAAAGCAAGCATTTATATGTCATCTGGATAAAATCAAACAAAGTCTTCATTCAGGAAACTATTTTACCAGAGTCTTTGACTGTCACAGAACAAGAACTCCTCAGGGTCTCTCTTGACGGATCTGACAGCTCACCAGGGTCTCCAGCAGGCTTCATGAACTGACATCTCTCTGCTTTCTCCATAGACACTCCTCTTCCCCCATCCCAGCCAGATCCCTTAGACCTTTCAACTCCAAACCCGTTGTATTTTAAAGCCTCAGGTGTGTTGGATTCTCTTGCCACAGGTTGGGAAAACATTTTCCTGCTCTTTATTTGACCTAACAATATCATCAGCAGCTCCAAATACAGATACAGCAACATCAGATAATTGATTTCAGCACCCAGGTGAAAACCTAAGGTATTTTGCATTTTATTACTTGCAAACAAGAGATACAAAAACTAGGGCACTCACTCTGAAAGTGACACATAAAAGTGTCACAAAATGTGTTTATAGTCTTCAAATCAGAAAAGCATTTTAAAAATCAGGATTAACCTTCTCCACAGCAGTGCCAGGACCTGGTACTACCTAAATGGGGCATCTCTGAAGAGCTCTGACCTAAAATGGGGCATCTCTAAGAGCTCAGCTTTTGTATGGACAAAAACAGATGGGACAACACCAAAAAAAAAATTACACCTGGGCTGCCAGTCTCCCATTCCCCTCTTCCACCTCTCTTCCACACCAAACCAAGTCACACTAAGAAAGAAACATCTTAGGGTCAGACAGGCTTGGGCCTACACTGTGTGAAGGAGTGGATTGCCTCCTCATCCATTTTTCTTCAGTCTTGCAGTTGAATACTATAAATCAATAAACAAGATGTTAAATTGATTTTTTTGGTCAAGACATTAGATGCTGAATTAACTAAGCCTTAAATAAAGCCAAATTCTAGCAGAGGTAATTTCACAGTCTGAATTGAATTAGCACAGTCAAAAAATTCCCTGAATTTTCCCCCTCTTCCACTTTACTCTAGGAGTTGGAGTCCTGGAAAAGCAAAATAACATCTGTAACAACAGCACACTAAAAATTTTCCAAGCACCTCAGGGAAAATCCTGTAAGTTATGGTTATGGCTATTCATAACACAGTAAACAAGTATCTTTAACTATTCCTTGCACTTTATTCCCCCTCACCTTAGAACTTCATTAGCTGATATATTGATAAACAACTAACCTTTAAAGCAGCCTTTATCATTCTAGTGTAGACAATCAGTATACTGAACTCTTATTATCACATTTATTAATTATGACATTTTAGATTTAACTGAGGTATGTATTTCCATCTGTATCTTTCAGCTATTTAACAGATGTGTCTCCTGTCACAATTATCAAATGCCCTGGAAAGTGTCCTCCAACACACTTTGAATGTCACTGGCAACATCATCCCCTGATTTGTGTACAAATATTATGCAGTTTGCTTCCTTCTTCCTTCCTTCCTCCTACACACAGGGTAATTCAGCAAATAAGGAAAATATCAGAAACAATCTTTTCTCCCCTAAAACACATAGAACGAAATAATACTTTGTAAAATAGTATAAGAAGAAACAAATTTTTTTCAAAAATGCAAGCAAGGTTTAAGCATCCTAAAATCAGCAATACACAGCATAGACATAGCAATCCATATTAAATAATTTTTACAGAAAAATAATTATTTCCTTGCAATAGTGACAGAATTAATAAATCATTGTTAAAACCTTGATATAGTATTCCTAAACTAGTTATGTTTTGCTAACCAACTCTGTCTTTTAATACCAGCCCAATAAATCTAAACAAGTAAAACTGTGGATGCTTTTCAATTACAGCAAATCCCTACCTGAAATATTTTTTTTAAAAAATATTCGAAAACTACAGTCCATATGTGAAATATGCTCCAGTTCAGTATACAGAGAACTCAGAATTAGCTTCCTAGCCCTTAAAATGGTTTCAGCAAACTAGCTCAGTATTAAAACTAGGGAAACAAATGTCACTTAGCACTGAAATACACAATCCAAGTGGTTTAAACCAAGATTTAAGTGGTTAGCTCTACACTGTACCCACTGTATACCAAACCACCTGCTCTTTCAGTTTGTTATCACTTGTGATAATAAATGAATAAATTAAACAAACAATCCAAATATTTAATTTCATACCCTCCTAACAGATAACAGAAAAAAAAAAGAAAAGGAGGAGAAAGGTGGGGTATTTTTTCTGGACTTTGAAATGCACTTAATATATTGCTTTAAATTAATTTCTTCAGTCTTTCCTTCTTTTTAATATTGTCCTGTACTTTCAAGCCTGCAGTACATAACACACAATTCCTTCCTTTCCGTCAAACATATGGGATTGCTACCACAGCATTGAGCTATTTTCACATATATGACACTTCTGAGATAAAATAGCAAAATCTCAACAATCCTGTTTGTTGCTAATGCACAACTGGTAAGCCAAGCAGCATTTGTCAAAACTGCTTAGAGAAGATCTAATTCTCTATTCTCAGGACAGACATTCAGTTTCAAGTATGTCACTTGTTTTATGTTATAAAATCATCTTAGTCTAGAACTTCTTTTTGCTGAAATGGTATATTTCCATACTCTTTCATCAGAATAAAAATTGAAAAAAAATTTTTGAAGGTTATAAAAGAAAGAAATTATGATATAATCAAGTCATACTTGCAGAGACTCCAAAACTGTCAGATATACATAATCAGAGATGGAGGAGATAAAACATCTGCTGTGGCAATAGAGGGATTCAAAATGACTGAATGAGCAAGACCAACAAACCCACAAAGTGAAAAAAAATACCAAAGGCTTGCATTCCTTTTGCATTGCATTTGTTTTGCATTTGATATTTACTTCCCAGACACTCCATTGAACTATTAAATAAAAGCCTTCACGTTTGATATGCCATGAAACTGTTACAATTACTCTCTGATAATCTTGACAGCTACCGTTGACCTTTTGTCATTTGCTGTGATTTTGCATAACAAGAATAATGTGTGTGACATTTTTAATACAGGAAAACTTATGAAAGAGATAAACATTTTAATGATGAGGAATATTTCATTGTGCTTCAGGCCTCAAGGTTTGAGCACCTATGGAGGAGGGTATTAGCCATGCCATGCCCAGCACAGGCAGCAGAGCCCATTGCTGGAGCATGGCAGCCCACCCAAGTCCTCCCAACTCTTATAAGCACCACAGCAGGCTTTGATACAGCTCAAAGGTGTGTAACCTGTCCTTCAGCATCAAGCCAGCAGTGTTTACAAACATTAACACTTTCCATTCTATTCAGGTTTACATTTGAGACAAGTCTCTAGACTAATTTCTTTCTGCTCTTCCACACCATTTCGACTCCCCCACCCCTAGTATATGTCTGAAGAGGATGATTGCTGTCCTGACAAACACTGCTGAAAACCATGACCACCATCAATGCAGGAACCACCACTGTGTAAAAATATGACTTTCAATATGGGTTTTCAATTTTAAGTGTGGTCTTGGAAGCTAGTGTTTAAGCTGCCTAAATTGTTTAATAAATAGCAATCTTTGGTGCCAAAGAGGAAAAAGCTAGGCTACCAACTGAAGAGCTGTAATCAAAATAATTCAATGCTGAAATAATAGTATTGAACCAAGCCTAAGGTTTTAATAGCTCTAGAGACCAATTACCAAGAAAGGGGAAAACTAAGGATCAGCCTTTGCTCTTGATTGTATACCTTTATTAATGTCCTATTTATCTACCAATGAAAATTATGTAATAATAGATAATATATAATTTCCCATCAATTCTTTAACTTTTTGTTTAAATCAGGTGCTAAATGTAAGGCATAATCCAAAGAGACTTCAAAAATTGCAATTTACTGTGTCTGTGTTTTATGCATGCAAGTTGTCATCTTTGGTAACCTTATTAAACAAGACTTACAGTGAGTAATCACTTTTGGGTTCTATTAAAAAAAAAAAGTTACAAAACGAACATAAACTTACCACCTACTTATTCATTTTTGCTCTTTTGGCCACAAGTCACCACAGTCTGTACTAGAATCTAACCCAAATGACATGCAATTTACTCCTCTACATAAGGGGAAGAAAAAGTAATTTGGGGGAAAAAAATCAAACAAAACCTAAGGAGTTATTCCAGCAGATGTCTCTTCCTCCCTGAACACCTGTTTGGACTTTGCATTTCTCAAACATCAAAATGAATTTAAACCCATTGTTTTTCTCAGTGAATTTTTTCACAAATCAGATTATGTAACACCTGCTTGTCTCTTTCCCTCCATCTTCTTAGGTTTAGTATCAGACTTAGGAGCTGAATTTATCTTTACAACTTCAAGTGTAATAGGAGAGCCATTAACCTCCTTGTAAGTTCATAACCACAAGTCACTTTGCTGAGTACCTTCAGTGTTTAGAGACACCTCATTTCATGATAAAGGGCAGTTAACACCTGTAAGGCAATTACATCTACCAAATGTTGTTGGCCTGGAATATGAATATGTAATTGTTCCTGCCATCTGTTAATTATACTAGTTGAATCAGTTATTTAATCATATACATTTACTTGACATCTACAAACTTTTTAATAGCTTTCACAAATGCTAACCTGGCTCTCAGGCAGAACTAAACCACCATTTATGTGTCCCACAAGGAAATGACACCATTATGGAAAAGACCAGATTTTGCAGCAGCTCGACAAGATGAGGAGTAGTTTGTGCCAGGCATCTCCCCAGCCTGTCCATGCTGGCTAACAGCCTCAGGCACCAATGGGGAATATTATGACTTGAGGCAGGGGCATTGTTTGCCAGCAACAAGAATAGTTGGAGTGGACTGAGAGGAGAGGGCAGGAAGACGGTGGGTTCGGATGTGGAGGGAGCAACAGTACAACCTGATTTACTAAGAAAGCGGCCCAAGTGTTCCTCAGATTAATGAATGCTGCTTCTGAACCTCTAAACATACGGAAGCCATACTACCACATCACTGCTTTGGCACTGAGCTTGCTCTGTTTCCATTAGTACTTCCGAAAGTACCTACATTCAGCTAAGGTTGCTTTAAACCATCAGGAACAGCAGACAGGACTGACTTTTGCTGTTCTTCAAGGATAAGAGGACATACAACTTACAATAGTCTTGCTGTAGCGGTGGAGGGGACATTTGGAGGTGACCTCTGATGAGAATGTCTCCCACCCCTTAGTGCAAGTCCCTTTGACCCTCCTAGACCTTACTGACATGTGTTCCCAGCCCAAATTAGCTCCATCCTTCCTCTTTCTGAATCCCAATGGAACTAAAAGCATGAGCAGGGTAGCAGAAAGGAAAATAAGACTGTGACCTGTCTCCCACTGTCTAGGAGGAAGAAAGGACAATAGTTTCCCCTCATTAACCTACCCAAACTCTCATCCTTGGATGGAAGCTGAATCAGAAGTGGGAATGAAGAAAGCAAATCCACGACCACATCAGGCTGGCAGACATTTTACCCAGCTTGCCACTCTGCCTGCCGCTGCAGCCACCTGGTTGCTAGCAACTTCTGCCCAGATACAGTGAGTATAGGAAAAGTGAAATAATGAAAGTAAAAGAACTTACTAGAACATGTAGCATGATTGCCTTGGAAATTGCTTTAATAACAGGGTTGGGATTAAATGGTGCTGTGCATGCATATTTTGGAGATCAGCAGCCTAAACTATTCTGAAACTTTTGATGAAAATTTCAGTGCCTCCAAGATTACCTCTCTGAGTTTCTGTTGCAAATACAGAACCATCGAAATGCAAAACAAAGGAGTGCTGCTAATCCAGCATTACAAGACATCCCTAAGTTAACAAAAAAGTTAAGGCAGGTTCTTATCATTTGCATATTTAAATGGCTACTTTAACAGCCAATATTTTCATGCATCTGGACATACCCTCTCTTCTTTCTATCGTGGAGAAAAAAACTCTGAATTTTAATTAGGGAAAGTGTAACTTTTGTAAAAAAACCCCCCTTTGTATCAGTATATCTTTAAAACTAACAGTTGGTAAGATTCATGTCTAAAAATTCATAGAAGAGTACAGCTGTCATCTCATAGAAATCAATTTGTAATCTGGTACAATAAAATAAGCCCCATCTTATCACTCACCACCAGCTATATTCCACATTGCTCAAAACTGCTGACCTTTCCTAAAGGTGCCTAACAACTTCCTCTGCTGCTTGAACATTAATCCAGAACTCACAGTGGAACCCTGCTGGTGACCAAGTGGAAATAGCTACAATGATGTTTCCAGCTCAACGTGCTGGTGGCAGGATGGCAGCTGCACAGGCACAGGGAATATAACCCAGTTGGCTGCAGAAGCCTGGGAAACACTGGGAAAGGTGCAACTTGTGGTCATCTCTATCCTTCAAAACAGCAACTCTGCCTAACTGGGAAATAGTTAAATAATTGAGATGTTCTTATAACATAAAGGTTTTCTAACAATTCAATTTAAAGTCCAAATAAATGAATTCAGAGAAATTTGCTCTCTCATTTGCAGCTACTTTGCATATCTGCTGGTTGACGAATTACATCTATTGAATCCTCAAGAGAAACCACAGAGATTTATTTGATGGTCCCTAGTACCCAGAAATGGGCTACAAAACCCAGAACTTTGCTTAGACCAGGACTGTGAATGGACAGGCAAAAGCATGTGGTGCCTCTTTCATTTCTAGTGAAGATCCTACATTTAGCAAGCTGCTCTCACTTCTCCTGAGAAGCAGCTCCAATCCACCTTTGTGCTTTCCAGGCAGAAATGTGCATCTGGGGCTGGGGCCAAGGGTCAGCGGAAACATACATCCAACCCTGCTCCAGGAAAAGGATGAGAAAAGGCAGGATGGGGAATGTTATCTTTAAAAAATAGTCAAAAAAAGCTACCAGTGGTCCCATTGCGATGTTATAATGTCTGGGGGCTGGGAGCAGGAGGGAACTCCTGGGGAGGTCTGGGCAGAGACACAGCTTGGATCCCTAAGTATGCAAATCCTATCCTTCTGCATACACCCTACAGACCTCAGACACCTTTGGAAACTTCCTCAGATATGCAAACGAAGTCTCTATAGAAATTAGGAGAAAATCAAGTATGCTTTTTTTTTAAAACTTATGGTTAACTCAAATGGTGCAATTAAAGAGTTCTTAATAATAATAACAATAATAACAACAACTTAATAACCTAATAACTTAAATAATAACTTAAAAATCTTTAAGGAATATGCAAAATAAAGCCCTAGACCATAGTTGCTTAGAGCTTCCCTATGTAAAGACAACTTGCTAGAACATCAGACATTCTCTAGAGAAATAAGAAACAAATTGAAATCACATGCTGTGACTTTTTCCAGCAAGGATTAGAAAAATTAAGTGGATTTCATCAGGTTGCACAAATATATCAAAAAAGAGCTATGGGCTCAAGATCTAATGTTCTAGCTATGCCTGTATATATCTCACCATTTATTTTAATACTAATTTTCCCTTTTTCTTAATCAAGTGTCACCTTAAAAGCATGTGAATAGTATTTGGTGAGGGCAAGCACTGCTGGGCACTTTGCCAAGGACTATGAATGCTCAGAGGCAGCTGAGAAAGAGAAAAAGGCAACTGTCTGAACTATGATTCAAAAGGAGAAAAAAGAGAACTAGTCCAAAATTGGAGATTCAGGGAAGAAATTGGCAAAAATAAGGGTGGCATGGGTAGAGCCAAAGAATCTACTTAAACTCACTTACAGTACACCCAAGCAGATCAAGTGCAAGCAGACAAGTTTTCATTTCCAATCACCATGGCAATTTTTCATATTGTTAAAGACAATAAAACTGTAAATGAATTCAGGCAAAGTTAGAACTGAATTGCATTCTCTGCTTAGACATCTTGGTAATTAATAGCTGAATTTAATGTTAAACTTCTTATTGCCTATTATTTATTTCCACATGCCAAAGCAGATAACTATGCATTATCTTCACATTTGCCAGTCACACAGGCACATAACTTAGCCACATCACAGGCACATAACTAACCATATCAATATGTATTAAACACACTACAGCAAAAATTATTAACTTTCTAAGTCAAAAACACCCCTTTCCCTAGCAGAGGCCTCCCTTGCCCCTCACACAGGCTGAGCTCTGCCTCTTACCCAGCCTGGGAAGCTGCACACACAGTCCAGGGACTGTTCAGCAAACAGAGTCATTCATTCTCAGCCCAAGCCCATATGCTCTACAGTTTGCTTGCTTATTTTTCAGGCGTACCACTGGGTCTAATAAATTATATCATTTTCCCCCATACAGCTACCTTCTTGTATCATTGCCTGTCACAAATACAGCAGCACTACTATTCCTAAATATTTTGCAGACCAAAATTACCACTGAATGCAGTTGTAGCTGAAAAACATGAGCAGTTCTGTGGGTTGTTCCCCAGGACCCCAGTGCAGGGGTCCACATTAAATTCTATCAATAGCCATTTGTGAAAGAACTGGTTTAATAAGACCTCCCTACAATCACTGAGAAATTTCATGAGAATCCAGGTTTTTGAGAGCGGAGCTCAATTTCTTCCATCAAAAAAGGTTTCTTTCTCTTCCTGAACTCTTTTGACAATGAGTTTCAACTTTCTGGAAATCCAGTAAGGGTCTTACTGCCAAGAAACCCCTTTATAACATAACTGATTCTTTAGGAGACACTTAGGAGCACAATCATCCTCTTCACTGAATGAGCTAAAGATTACTGCTAATGAGACAATTTCACATTATCTCAGCACGCACCCTGAAGAAGAACAAATAAGAGACTACACTCACAGTCAAAATCTGGCATTTCCTAACTAATGAAGCCTTGACTTTGTGACACCTGTGTGTAACTTTTCCTTCACAGAACATTTTGTGCTATTATGCCCATATCTACCAGAATCATCAATTGCTTTGCCTTTGAGCTTTCAAGTCCCCAGTGGAGACAACTGCAGCTTTGAGGCAATGGGGCAACAGGGAAGGATTGACAACCTAGTGATATGGAACATCATTTTGCAGGGATGACTTTGTTGTCACTTCTGCAGCTTTATGCTGGCACTTAAAAAATAGAGAGATGCAGACTACATTTCAGGATCCCTTCTCAGCTTTCTCTAAATCTGATCCTTTCTTATCTATCCAGTAGGCTGTCCATGACCCATATGTAATTTTCCCCTCACTTAACTTCCCTTGCCAGCATTACTTCTCACATTTACTCTTTTGTTTTGTCTCCAGGCTTCTCATCAGAATGCTTGCATTCCACTCTGTCCTATTCACAGAATCACACAACAGCTGAGGTAAGAAGGCACCTCTGGAGATTGTCTAGACCGACCTCTCTGGCTAAAGTGGGGTGAGCAATTACAACAGGCTGCTCAGGGCACTGTCCACTCTGGTACTGAATATTTCCATTGAGGGCAACTCCAGAGTTTGCCTGGGCAACCTCATCCAGTGTTCGACCCTCTTCTCAGTAAAGTTTCTTCTTATGTATTTCAGATATTTCTGTTGTGTCCACTGCCTCTTCTTCTTTCAATTGCTATTTGTACATATGGATAATTTTCCTCTAAATCTTCTCTTCTCCACATCAAACAGTGCCAGCTCTCTCAGTCTCTCCTCTTATGGCAGATAAACCAGTCCTTGTGGCACTAGTAATCCCACAGGCTTCCCCTTTTTAGTCATATCTTTGCTGTCTGCCCCAGCTCCGAAAGCCCTTTTTCTCTTAGTAGGCCCTGCTCCCCTTGACTTTTGCCCAATTATTTCCAGCCTCAATCCTTGTCTCCTCTGCACTGCTGCTTTCCAGCTCCTATTCAGTCTATACTCTGCTGAACTGACTTTCTGTCTCTGTTCGCTCTCTCACACAGACTTTCTGCCAAGGTTTTTTCCTGTTTCACAGGTCCTCCTCTCCTTCCTTTTTTTTTTTTTTCACTCCCTTCCTGTGATGCCAGGATATCACCAGACTATTAAGAGCACAAGGACACACACTTGTGTCCTACTCTGTTCTGCTTTCTACATGGAACCTACTTTTGGCAATCCAGAACAACAGCAGTAAAGATGTTCTCAACCTCTACCAGTATTGGTCAGCTGTATTCTAACATAGTCGGAATCTATGGGGGGTTAGACTTTGGTGTCATAACAAGTCTCTGCTGAGATGTGATTTTTTCAAAGGCTTACAACTCCAATGGGATTCTCATGGGAATAGAAAAACCACTCCCTTGACACAAATTCCTTGTGAAGAGTCAAGTCTTTGCTTGAAAATTTAGGGATATCATATTTCTTCTGCAGTTTTGATGCAAACAAACATATAGTGCTTAGTCCTTGCATCCAGAAATCTCCACAGTCTTCTGGCTGATTTTTCTTCCCCATGCAAAAGACAACTAAAACTTCTAGCAACTGAGAACAGGAGAAGCAAATAAACAGTTGTATAACTAATGGTTTGTGGCAGTCAGTTTGGTAAACACAGTAAATCCCACAGAAGTGTCCCTCCAGTTTTACTCTTAATCTTGTTAAGGAAACAGTTTCCATTTATAAAATTGAGTTTTATCTAGTTCTGACAAGATTTATTGGCATTTTGGGCACAAACACTACCAAAAGCAATCATAAATTGAATTTCATTATCTTTAACATTATCTTGACTGAAATACTAGGAAAAGTCTGAAATTCTGGGGGGATATCTTACACCTCTTTTTCCCACACCTCTCTTCTCTTTAGTATTTATATTTTCTGATATAAGACAAGTTAGTCAAATACATTAATAAAGTTAACACACTGAAAGGAGGAGAAGACCACCATTCAAAGGAACCAGGGAAGAATTTCTTCATAACTTTTTATGTGTAAGGGTTAACTGAGTGTCAGCAGATAACTCCATATCCAGAAAACTGTCATGCCAATCCTGAATATGTAGATAGACACCAACTGCACTGTAAGAATTTGCCACAATTCAGTGGCTATTTCAGTGAAGTTTTTATCTTAATTTTACATAATAGGTTTCTAGAGCATATTTAGGATAGGAAATTTTTTTGTCTGTCTGTTTTTCATTGCCACTAAGGATCTGTTTTTATCTAACTCACATCATAGCTGAGAAGCCGACTTCTCTTTCTGAGCATAAACTGATCAGTGGGAAGATACTTTCCAATATCACCATTTAAGAAAGTGCAGAATGGATTATCTCACAAATTACTTTCTCAATTTAGTGTCAGAATAAACTGCAAGAAGTAAGGAAATGGAAGAAATTCAGAAACTCAGAAGAGAATATATGCTTAAGAAATAAGGTATTTATGAATATTTGTCCTCTTATATAATCTCACAGATTCGTAAGTCTGTGTTATTCACAGCACTGTGGGTTGAAGCAGCATTTAAGAATAGACGTTAAAGTAACTTTCATTTTTTAGCTTCTTTCAAATTTGTATACATAAATCCATTTATACTTTTCACCAAAATGGATCTCAGTAGAATCTTACTCACTCAAGCTACATTTTTGGGGATTCGGTCCTAAAAATAATGAAACAGCAGGAGAAATTCATCATAAAATATACTGTTCTCACTGGACACATATAGCATAGCTTTAAATTCCTAGGAAAGTTTGTAGCATATTTTGGAAGAGCCAGGAAATCTTGCAAAAAAATTTTCATGTCAGTCATTCTCCATTAAATTTTTGCTCAGAGTTAAGGACAGATTGCTACACTGCATGGATAAATTAGGAAATACAATGATGAGTAAGACCTCCTCCTCTCTGGAGAAAGTCCATGATACTTGAAAGCAGAATCTACAATGGATATGCCATGCAATGGATGAGGCAATTACAGCAGCCTTTGTATAATTAAAAGCAGCTCTAATTCTGGCATTCTGTCAAGCACTGGAAGACAAGTAAGTGTTTGTAACTGTGGCAGTTTTCCAAATTCGAGATGTGCATGACAGAAGTAACTCCTTGCCTTGGTAACTAAGCATGAACCGCTAAATGGGGGTCCTTTGAAAGGAAATCTGACCTAATGGAGATCAATAAGAAACTTTGGCAGATTAGGTATGCATTGTGCTCTGTGCCTGGACAAGGTGGAGAGACATTTAAGTGCACAAAGTGAATTAATTAGGCATCACCATTGAAATTCACTGGTTTTCTCCAGAAAGCTGCTTCCAACAGTGACCTCTCTAACAGATAATAGTATTTCCAACTCATAGAAGTTGTAATTGAAGAGCTTCCAGTTACTGAGAGATTAAAAAAAAAAAAACCAAAACAACAAAAAAACCCAAAACAAAACAAAACAAAACAAAAAAAACCCAAACAAACAAACAAAAAAAACCCTAAAAGAAAATAAAAAGGAATTTGCCAAGAAACACAATGTACCCTTAGGTACAGTTTTATGATAAAAACTCCTATATAGGTATACATAAGAAATATGCATGCAAGTAACTGAATTTTGTGACAGAGTTTTAACATCTGACTGTCTTAAAGTGTAGCTTTTAAAATCATGACTACATGGGTTTGGGTATGGGTAAGGAAAGACAGAGAGGAATGCTGATTAATATTTATGTATACCCACTGGTTAAACTCCATAATGTGGTTTTCCTGAAAGTTAATGTTTGACACCAGACCACTTTATGACTAATGAAGAAGAAACAAGTCAAGATGTGGACTCCAAGATGCACAGTCAACACAACAAGAATGTGCAGTGAATGCCTGAAAAAGCCTCTTGTTGATATTTATGGTGCGCGTATAAGAGCACAGGGATGATGGATATATAAAAATAGTATTTGTAATTATTCTGACTAGAGTGAACTTCCATTCATCACCTCAACATTCTTGAGAAAAAAAAAAGGCAGATTTTTTTTAAAAAAGGCTATTTAATTTTTCACCTTGGACTTTCACCAGTCATCCAACCAACTGAATTATTACTAAAATAACACAGAGGATACAGGGATATTAAGCAACAGGTCATGAGAAAGATGTTAAGATTTGACCTCGTTCCTCTCCCTGCTGTTCAAGAGGCAAGCCTAGCATGCAACATTTGAAGTGCCAGTGGAGCTTTCCCTCTTGACAGAAAAATATCAACAAACTATACAGCTCTGCTACACTTTGAGAAGGTGAAATGCAGCATTCAAAGGTCTTGTAACAGAATGATACAAATACCCTTCTTTTTTAGTGAAAAGGTGACAACTGAGAGAGGGGAACAGTGTTTCCTTTATTAGCTTTCTTCTCACTCTACTCACCAGTCAAAAAGATTTCTTTCAGTACGAAACCGACTCATCACCACGCACAACTATAAAATCTAGGTAATGCTAGGCTTCTAATAAAGCCTAATGCCAGAATGTTTCCATAGATGCACCAAAAGGAGACCCTTTTTATTCCAACACCTGCCATCCAAGCATGTTTACTTTCCTAAGAGAAAACATGTTGTCTCTTCAGGGGATAAACGTGAATGCACTGGGAAAGGCAGTGGCCTTTCGCTTCCAAAGCCTATGCACAGGGTTGTACAGCAGGTCAGAAGGTAGACGACCTCTGATCAGGATTCTTGGATGTCGTGCCTGTGCAAATGACACACACCTGCCTGCAGCTGCCATCTGGCACTGGCCTACCTGACCTGGGTTTACTGGTTTTAAGTTCACTCTCTCAAGATGCTGTATTCCCAAAAAGGTCCTTTTGATTTGTCTTGAAGGCCAGAGGATTTTGGGTTTCTTTTCAGTCTAGAAAAAAACCTCTGTGACATCTTATGTGCAGCTTGTGTCACATCCAATTTATTTTACAAGCTGTGAAATTTGTTCCTCAAATTCTACAGATCTATTAGAAAGTGCAATTCACAGGGCTCAGAAATTAAGACCTAATACACCTTCTTCCTACTAATGCAAGGCATAGCAAGCAAGTAGCAGTCAGCAGTCAAAACAAAAATAGAAGGGAAAAGAAAGTATCAATGAAGGCACACCATCACTGTGGACAGCTGGGAAAGTCACAATTCTGCCCACTTAATTAATTTAATACTTGGAGAGTGTTTCCTTTTATAAATATGTTTAAATGCAGTGTGCATAACTGTAAGCAAACCCTACAACACCTCTACTTTCTTTTCAGGCATGCTACAATTGCATCTAATCAGGATAAACAATTCACTCTAATGAAACTTAAACGTATTAGTGACAGTTGAACATGTTTTGCATTATATAGCTAGGAAAATTACATATCTCTCCCATATAGAAATTAACTTCTGTAACCCCATGAACAATAATTACAATCAACTAACATGAAAACAAAACACGACAAAATGCACCCTGCAATTTGTCTCCTCAAAAAAATTACACTGTACAGAAGAGAAGGTATTCCATCACTTAACTCAGTACTGGTACACCAAATGGCTAATGAAGTTCCTTCACTTACTGCAGATCGCTCCAAATTTTAGACAGATAAGATGCAACAGATGCCATACACATAGCTTCTTTTAGATATTAACATGAATATAATCCAGCTGATCTCTATACTATGATTTTTTTGTCTTTTTATTTTCTGCAATAAAAAAGAAAAACTCAGAAGAAGACTCCTGTTACTCACACCTCAAATAGGATGGCATGGGTTTCAAATGTGAAGGAAAATAAATCAATCCAACCACACCTTTGAACACACTATTAGAACCAGTTAAAACGACAAGAAATATACATAAACTTTAAAAAGGAAAAATGCTTCTTTTGTTTGAAAATGCTTCTTTTGATATTGAAAGGATGGTGAGACACTGGTACAAGTTCCCCAGAGAAACTGTAGAGGCCCCAGCCCCAGAAGTCCTCAAGTTCAGGTTGGATGGGGCTCTGAGCAACTCGATGTATCACACAATCATATGACAGAATTGACTGGATTGTAAAGGACCTTAGAGATCAATCAGTTTGACGCTGTCTTGTCTCCAAATGACATGATACCCTTGTCTCCAAATCAGAGAGACATCTGATGTGTGAACCACTTGGTGGATAAGGAATTAGCTGGACAGTTGCACTTAAAGAGTTGGGATCAAGGGCTTGATATCCAAGTAGATCCCAGTGACTGGTGGCATTCCTCAGGGGCTGGTTTTGGGACCAGAGCTGATTAAGATCTTTGCTGGTGACATGGACAGTGGGATTGAGCACTCCCTCAAAAAGTTTGCTGCTGACAGCAACTCAAGTGACGTAAGAAACACACTGCAGGGAAGGGATTCACAGGCTTGAGAGGCAGGTTGTGTGAGCTTCATGAAGTCCAAGAAGGCCAAATGCAGTGTCCTGCACCTGGACTGGGACAATTCCAAGCATAAATACAGGCTGGGTGGAGAGTAGTGATAGGACAAGGGATAATGACTTTAAACTGAAAGCTGTGGATTTCAATTAGATGCCAGGAAGAAATTCTTTTCTGTGAGGATGCTGAAGCACCAACACAGGTTTCACAGACAAGCTGTGGATGTCCCATCCCTGGAAGTGTTCAAGGCCAGGTTGGACAGGGCCCCAGGCAACCTGGTGTAGTGGAAGGTGCCCATGGCAGGTAATTTTAAGGCCCCATCCCACATAAACCATTCTATGATTCTATGTTTTGGTGATTATTAGCTTGAGTGTATTGTGGTACACTGACAAGTTAAAAGAAATTAATACATCCATAAACTGAAATAGACTCGATTTTAAAAATCTGATGTGTACATCAGATTACGACTTAAGTGTACATCATAAAGAAGATGCAGTAACTCAGGGTGCCAGTAAGAATTTCAATGATATTCAACAACTTCTTAAACACCTACCTGCCTTGAAATCCATGTGTGAGTTAACATTTTGTCTTAGAGGATGATGAAGCAGAATCATTTACATGAACATTATTTGTACACTTGGACCTGGACTTTGAGTCTATCTAAAATTAAAAGTATTAATTGCTCTTGCTCTCCCTGATGTCTTTATCCTAGCCAAAAAATCTCAGACATTCTCATAAGGGGAAAGAAGTGGAGAAGTGCAGAAATAATAATAGTAGAAGTAGCTTCTGATCAGAATGAAATCATAAACCCTTCAGCCAAAATCAACAACACCATGCAAGCTTGATATCCCCCAGTTATCACACCACTTGGAGGGTGCAAGGGTATCTCTGTGAGAAGCTGAAGAAGCAGCACAAATTCATTCATTTTCAGTTTTAAAATTCAAATTGAGCCGCCTGCAGAGAAGCTGATAAGCTCTCTAGTAGAGTATAAAGTGTACACAGACCTTAAGATCTAGCATAGGTGGATTATGTGTAATGAAGTAAAAGGAATAAATATCATCTAGGGTGAACAAATCCATCACAACTGTTATCCATGCAAGAAAACAAAGCACAAAATGCAGCTAGAGTTATGAATATAAATATCTAGAAGAGTATATAAATATTACATTTACAAAAATGTGCTTTGGAGTTCCCAGTAAAGTGAACTTCCATGGTACACATTATATTTTTAGGTGAACATAAAGCAGAAGGTAGGGAGCTTTTTCCTTCAACTGTTTGGTTAACAAAGAGTGATCAGAAGCACAGAGGAAATTTTTAAAAGAAGCTTCCTTCTAGCTAACAAAAACACTTCATCCTACTCTTGCTTGAATAAATGTTTATTTATTGCAACTTACATACACATTCAAGGTTGTTGTGCACGATCTGTCATGTAACCTCCACCTCTGATAGGGCCACAGCTGTGAGGCAGGTGATAGTGTTACCCAAGTTCCTGGGTGCCTTCTTATGTTGGGTTTGAGCCAGCTTCCTTTCCCCCTTATTCCTTATCTAGAATTGCTCCTGATAACAATGCCTCAAAAAACACCCCCCCAANAAAAACAACTAAACAAAACCATTAATGTGAGTGAAGTGGCAAAGACAATAATGTCCCATGTTTCCCTGAACTTTTTGTTTATGCCAGTCTCTTGTTTTTAGCTTTTCTTCTAATTTATTTACAGCAAGGACTGATTTTTGGTTTTCCTTCAGACATGCATTGGGTCTGTCAGAGAAGAGCCCTATGCTATTTCAGAGGAAAATGGATGACTTTCTGCAACACAGAGGAGATAATTTTTAAATTTCCTAACATTGGAAGCAAATGAGTTAAAAAGAAAATAAAAATGTGTTGGAATGAACATTAATGAATGTTGTTCACCGTGGTAATTCACAGTATATTAGCAAATATTCTAAAGCATTTTGATACTCAAACCATTTTGAAAATAGGAATATATTTCAGGAAAAAATTATATGGCAAGTGAGCCAGAACACAAATTAGTATTGGCTGTAATTCTATTCCATTTAATTTGTAAGTTTGGGCTCACTACATATGGGCAAACTCTCAGAAAACTAGTGCTTCTTTACTGCTCCATTTGCAAATGTGTACTGGGGCAGTGACAAGTTGTAGAACTGATACTTCAATATTCTTTCTTGAGCAGTGAAACTAGAGTTTCAACTCTACATACAATGTACAATTGCTTTAAATATGAACACTTTTCCAATACAAATGAACAGCCTAAAAAACATACACCAGAGGGGCACAATGGAAACATTCTCGTTGGTTTGTTGTAATTAACAAAATATTTACTTTAGGTCAGTATCTTCCTTAAATTTTGAGACATAGCTTCTACATTCCTTCCATGTAAACCAAATTTCTACTCTTGTAAAGTCACCAGGAGGTCAATGAAATATTTGGTTTTCAGACTGTCACTCTGAAGTAATTCTGGTTTAGCATATATTCACAATATTCATTGCACTCATCAACTCCCCACTTCAAATTACATATAATTTAGTGGAAAGATATTGATGATATTTAAAAATATGTGTTCTGTCATTAAAATCACTACATCAAAAACAGCCAATTACAAGATTCAATGGCCAAATAATAAATATGAAAAAAAATAATAGGAGCAATAAATGCCAAGATAATATCAGTATTGGAAAGCAAAATGTTAGTGAGTACTATAAAAAGACACCTTTAGAATTTGAAGTTGTAGATGGAAGATCAAGATTGTGACATTTCTTTCAGGGTTTCAGGTTATCCAATTAGTTTTCATATAAAGCATTGATGAGAGCTCATTTTTATTTGAAAGCTCAGACAACATGCATGCCACAGTTAACCACGTGATGCTGCTTGGCTACATCCTGGTTTTATGTCAGGAGCACAGGTACCTCTATAGGACCAGAGATGAGGAAACACTGAGCTCAGAGCAGGCAGGGGCTCTCTGAGCTTGTTCAGACACCTAGGTAGGTTTTTTTGCAGTCCTACCAGCAACTTAAGATGGCTAGTTTAAAACTTGCCCAGGTTTACATGCATTTCAGCAAGATTTGACTATGACTTGCATGTGTTCCAGGCAGATAGAACCTGAATAGGAAGTCAGAAATAAATCCCAGAATTCCGCTTAAGTATGTATTTCACTTAATCATGCTTAAGAAAAATATTAATTTTAGCATGTAATAGTTACCTTTACTATGCAGGTTAAGAACTACACTCTACTTAACAATCTGTACTTCTAAGAGAGTCTGAAGGTTTGGGAATGCTTAAGTTGCCCTGAAATATGTTGTGGTAAATAGGGGCACCTACTGTGCTTTGGATCCAGGCTTACCCTTTCTCTTCTCTCCCAGTGAGTTCAGTGCTCTATTTTTTTTTTTTTTTGGTACAAAATTTTGGCTTAGCTAACAGGTTTAGTCATGGTGAATACAGCTCTGCAGCTCACTCAGCAAGTACATCCACCCCCTTTGGCAGAGGAGATGACTTGCAGGTGCCTGTATTCTGCAGAGGGGCATTGGGGTTGTGCTGACAACCCAGCAGCATTTCTCTCTGATTTCTAAGAACAGTGATCCATCATGGCCCTTCCTGGCAGGACAGCTCTGGACTCCCACCTCCACACACTACATAGGGGTCAGGATACCCCAAAGACTGCTCGAAGCCATAAGCTCTGTTTTGCACCAGCTGCCTGTATGTGACAGCTCAGTCTCCCTAAAGTAACCTCAGTCTCGGTTTCTGATTTCCCTTAAGAAGCCAAGTCAGAAGATCTTGATAGAATAACTCAAAATGTAAACCTGAGACTCAAGTGACACAAAACTAGCAGAGTCACCAGCCCTGGGTGTGATAGTGAGGCAAGACAGGAATAGACCATGGAAACTTTGGCCAAAGCTGGGTTGTGTGGTGGTCTGGGTTGCCATGCACAACTAGCTGAGATTACTTATACACAGCCATACAGAAAATTGTAATTTACAATATAGGAAGGAAAAAGAAAGAACACTAGACATCACAAAACGATTTAGTTGCTCCCCCAAATGTGATAAACTTAAAACAGGAGGACATAGGCTTCTGCCGTGGAAAGGCTCTATTTAGTAAGGGATAATGAGAGGAACAAAGGAGAGCCTGCCCCTCTCAAATTCCTTTGCAGCTGCAGTAATAATAATGAAAAACATCAACACTTCTGAGCAAAGACTATTCCTGATTCCTCCCTGTGGACCTACTGGCAACCACAACGTCCAAAGCATGACCATAAACTTCATTCAAAAACAGCAAAGTGTAGGAGGGAAGATGAGCTCAAATTATGGATCTCTCATTAAGACAGTCAAAATTCTCAGCAGTAAACCAACAAAATAGGTTAAATAATCTAAATATTCATTAAGTTCCATATTTCTTTCCCTCATTCTTTCTGCTCTTTAAGCAAACAAATTGGGAAAGTCAACATAAAACATAATGTTAAAATCCTTTGCACAATGTATTTTTCTGTGCCCAGTGGTATCTGAATTCAGTCAAATGGCATATTTAGTAACAACTGTACATATTAAAAAGGTATTTTAGGTTTTACGTATGAAAAACTACAATTCTATCCTTTATGGATCATCCAACCCCCTGACAAGAAAATTCATTCTGTTTTTGAACTCAACTGGACCAGAAACTACAAAGCCTGATGAACCTTAAGCCTGATCTACAGGACTGTTAAACTATAACATGTAACCGAAGTCAGGCATGGCTCCAGCACAGGAAGCTCAGCCTTCCCTTGGGTCTCATTTCCTCCCCTCTTGCCACAACAGAGGCAGCTTGCACATTCTCCTGACTCTCACTTCACAGAATCATTATCCTATTAACCAGCTGGATCTGAGAAGCAGGCTCCAAAACTGTGAAACAGCCAAGGGCACACTGAAGAAGGGAGGCATGATTCACCTTGTCCCTGCAACAGAGCTTTTCCAAATATCCAGTGGAAAGGACAAAGGGGCACTGTGGAATGGATTCTGGACAGGCTGAAGAGACCAGAGGGGAGTTTCCCTCCCAACCCCACACAGTACAACCCCCGCAAAGTCTGACATTGATGCTTCAAATTTACCTGGGCTACTTCAACCAACTAAGGAATAACAGCTTGAAAGATATTTTAAAGCACCAATGAGCCATGCAGTTTGGGGAAGAGGGGAATGAAGGAAGCATTGCCCTAATGTTCACCTCTGACAAGCCAGGCACAATATTGTATTTCTCATCTTTTATACTTTCAAAACTTTATTTTCTCTCTTAGAGGGTTTTAAGACAATATTGAAATACCATGAAAATGTAATGAAATGAATACCATGCAAATATTGGCAAGCTCAGAAGACCACCCCTCCCTCCAGGTCCTTTTCCATGAAAATCTCAGTAGAGGTGTTCTGTCCTCTGCTAGTAGTAGCACAGGAGGAAAGGCAAGGGAAAAATTCTGCGGGCTGCTCCTGACCCTCTGAGGCAGACTGTCCTGCCTCTCAAATACAGGACACTCTCATAAGGAAGTAATGATGGGGTACTTTAAGAAAGTAGCATCACAAAATACAGGTCTCATGGAAATTGGTACCAGCCAGTCACTGTTTTGAATAACTTCAGTCACAATTTCATGTGGAAAGTAGAACTGTGAATAACCTGTCAGTTTGGCACGTAGGGGTGGCCAAGAAACAGAACAAAAAGCTAATCCTGCAGCATGAAAAATAGATTAGGAGCCAACTACTAGTATCTACCCTTTCTTTTTTTCTCTTGTTAAGCATGTCCATATTTTCCTCTTCTTTATCCAGGCTGTCATTCAGACAACCCTGACAGGATCCTAAAAAGAGGTTTACCCTTTCAGAATCCATTCTTTGTCCCTAAAAATCTCCCTTCACCATGACAAGAAACATCTTCGGCCTCTTTGGTTTTAACCTTGGATGCAAACACAATTCAGCCAAATTGCTGTAATTCTGCTGGGACTACTTAAATGAATAACTACAGACATTTTTATTTTCAGGGCTAGGATGTAATGATAATGCCACCTGAATTTTTAGAATTATCAGAGCCAATGCTAGAGAAATTTTGACAAACATGAAAAAAATATTTCAAAAGCAGTTCAGACACTTCGGGTTTTGGAGTCACTAAGGGGTTTTTTCAGCTATCCTACAGCTTTTGTATTAAATTCTGTACTTTTTTTTTAATATGAAAAAGACCACATCAAAGTTGCCCGCACTGTGAAAAACAGGATCAGTTAGCGACAGCTGCATTATTCAGTAACAAACAACACAAAAGAGATGTCATATCCCTGTAGTCTGTATCACATTCTAACAGAGGCTTTGCAGTGACTTTTTTGCAATATTCTTCAGAAGGTTGTCAAAAACACCACCCACTCAAGTTAACGGTTCATAATTAAGAAACATGAAGTAAAATAGCTTGCTGAATATATCAGCTACCCTAGTTTCTCTAATATTAGCAAACATTCAAACCACACTCAAGGCTCACTGTTAGTGGCCTTAGAAGTAGCCCATGACAGCCAAATAAATTAGTAAGAGTTGTTTAAATCCCGTTCAAAATCCTGCTAAAGGCATTACAACTATTGACACAATAAGACGGTTTTTTGGGGATGGGTTTCTTTTTGGTTTTGGTGAGGGGTTTTTTGGTGGGAATTTTTTGAGCATTCTCTATTTCTTTTTTTTTGTTGATTGTTTGTTTTGTTGTTTTTTTTTTTTTTAATTAAACCAGAAACTATTTATGTATTCTGTTATAATGTCTCCTCTAAAGGTTCAACAGAAAGGTGTTACACATTTTTGTACCTCTAAAAGTTTGACTGCTCAGCCAGAGGGGGAGACAGAAGCGAAGAATTACAGGGCAATCACCCTTAATAAAGTTACAGATGGAAAGATAACAGAAGCCTTTTAGAAAATGAACAGTCACAGAAAGATTTGTAATTCAATTTGTTCAGGGATTTTAAGGGTTTGAAATAGCTGACAACCTGATAGGAGGATCTATCACTAGGACAAGACTTGAAAGTAAAAAACCAACTTTTTAATTTTTACAAGGAGAAACTGAAGAGAGTGAAAGCAGCCCATCCTCACATTCCAACAAAATCCAAAGACTTAATAAGGATGAAAAACACATTATAATTTTGAAAGACCATTTGTTTCCAGGATCAGATTGCGTGTATTGCCAATCACACAACAGGATATAATTAAGCAATAACACATGCCAGGCATAAGCTTCTGAGCAGTTAGAAAACACTATAGATTGCAGAGAAAAAAAAACCCAAACCAAACAAAAACAACAAACCAAAGCAAAAAAACCCCCACAGTTCACTTGTTACTTATCACAGTTTGTACAGCTTTCCTACTGCTGCACTCAGCACACACAATATATATATTCACTCTGGTGTACGGATGCACAAAACTGTGTCTGATCATATCTCATAAATCTTAATTACTTCTTATTTATAAATCAAGGCCACTTCTGAAGACAATACAAAAGGCAGAATCTTCTCTGTTGAGATCCCTGTAATCCTTTTATTAAGTGTTATGGGTGATAAAAGTTAATCTTAGCATGTACTGGCACATTTTTATGGTTGAGAACTCCTCTGTCCTAGCCTGTAATCATTTTGTGATTCTACTAACAGCAGATGGCCAGCTGACCATGCCACACACAGGGAAAAACACCAGTGTTTTCTCCATAGGTCTAACTTTAAGGATGAAAACAATAGTAACACCTTTTCTTCTTAAAGTGTGCTCAGTGTTACACATTGGAGTTTCATTTGTTACAAGTGAGCAGCAGTTGTTCATTATAACTCAACCAATTTATATTCAGCTGTAAAGTTATTACTCTGTGTGTTGCAATTTAGATTTAAGCTTCTACAACACTGGCATCTTCCTTAAGGAAGGTAAGTAAGGTCTAAGCAAATAGAGATCAAGCAGCAGCAACAGTTGAAAACATGCTTGTAAGATCACACTGCTCTCAGAATAAGGACCTCTGAATAAAACAAGAAAAGAAAATAGTTTTGCATACAGTTTCACTGAGCATTCTGGTAAATAATTGCTCTGCAGGGATGTACTAACAGTTTATTGTGCAGCTCAACTCTGAAGTCTTCAGTTACCTGAAAATGGCACCAGGAGATATCCACTCCAGGAGCTCTACTCCTGGAGTAGGTGGTGGAATCCTTAAAACATAGTAGCCATCACAACAAGAACAAATCATAGGTGAAAAACTGATTCCTTATTTACTCATGAGAAAGATCTAACTGTTGACTTAGAGCCCTCCACCTGACTATGCCTATTCTACAGCAGAAATACAGGTCTAACACAAATCAGTTTCATAAAACTTCATCTGCTTTACATGAAACCGACTGAATATGCGGGTCCCCTTCCCCCTCAGAGGAGGGATGAGCCCTGGAAGACCTCAAGCCAATTCCACTTGGACAAGCACACAAAGCCCTGAGCAACTTACATGCTTTTGATTGTGGTTTATGCTTAGGCAAGTTGCTGTCTTCCTGCTGTAAGTCAGGGATTTCAGGGGCAACTACCCATGGAGAGGACACCTATCAGATCATTCAAACAATTATTTACATCTCAGAAATCTGTTGGAAGCAGATCAGCTGAAAACTTCAGAATGATCAGTTAAGGGAACAGCAAATGCCTATTTAGAAATTACAAAGCCACTTCAAAAAATTATGGCTGGAAGCTTGAAACTCACCACAAGCTTTCCTTTGCTCAACTCAAAATCAGCAGCCTTCCAAATATGATACGTACTCAGTATACTGTGCTACATATTAATAAACCTCTCAGTTCCACAAGGGAACCTCATAACCAAAAATGTTAAGCCACAGGAAAGACATAACCTCACCCACCCCCCAAAATATATGGGTTACAGTAATTGCTCTTGTGTGGACAATATGGGGTGCCCACTAGCTATAAAACAATTTTAACAGCAGCACTCTGGTCTTAACTGATGTGAAGAATGGCTGCTTGCTGCTGCTACAACAAATATGCTGTTCACATGTATATAAAATACACAATGTGGGAAATGTCAGTGGCAGGACTAAGAAAAGAAAGTGTATTCTATGTTTGGCTGATATATATTTTGCAGCAAGTGAATTTAATTTCCTTCCTTCCCTCCCTCCCACTCCTCCCCCCGCCCCATGCAATTAGTCTAGTCCCTAACCTTCAAGTGCCCTTTTTCCCCTCCAAATGAGGAAAGGTTTTCATACACACATCCTTTGGTCAAAAGCAATCAAATCTATGAGGACGTTTTTAGAAAGAGGAAATGCAAAGGACTCTGGATTCCCCTGTCCAGCCAGGCATGGCTGCAATCCCCAAAGTACCCACTGTAGGTTGTGATCTAGGGATGAAAGATAACATCCACTTGCCAAGTTCTATTATAAGTCTGTGTTTTTATGTTAGAAATTTGCTCGAAGCTCAATTTCTGCTACATTTAGCCTTTATGTATCTTCACTGAATAAGGAAAAAGGCAGGAAATATATACTTGAGATTTCTAAAAAAAAGCAGCAGATTTCTACACTGTATCATCTCTGACCTTGCAAGTTCCCTCCATATATATATATATCTTATTCCTCAGGGCAGACATTTAGTGTAGAGCTCAGAAACCCATTACATTCAGTTTTGGAAAGAAGAAGCAACAGCATAGTCAAAAGAGCACTTTTTTAAGACTTAGCAACAATAGTTTACAGAAGGGTTATGTTCCAGTCCTACTCACTTTTAGAACTGAACAATAAAGGAAAGAAAAAAAAAATTCAGAAAAGAAAAGAAAAAAACCCCAACCAAAACAAAACAAAATAAAACAAAACAAAAAACCACAAAAAACCAAAAACACCCAATCCCCCAAGAAAATAAAGGAGAAAAATAAAAAATAAAAGGAAAGGAGAAAAAATAATCTGAGAGAGCCATACAGCATTGTGCAGGGTAATCCTGCCTTCTTACTCCAGAAAAAGATCAGTCACTGTCGCAAAATTCTCCTTCACATACTGGTTGTGCCTCCACCCATGTGTCATTCAGATTAACTTTTCAGGACAGAAGGTAGTTTTCCATTATCTCTCTTTATTTACACAGAGCATCTCTTGTGGGCAGAGCAAATTAGATTCTCTTCTCTTATGACCTTTTATTCACAGCAATTCCCTGTCTGGATAGCAAGCAGGATACACAATGACAAAAAGAACAGAGAGGGAAAGAGACCTCACAAACAGCACAAGACAGGCATTGGTTAGGAATGAAATTGCTTACTGAATCTGATGCCTTGAGAGGCTACCTAGAACAGAGGCTAGACAGAGTTAAAGGAATAAAGTAGGTATTTATTAAAAGGCCTTCAAAGGATACACCTTGGGCAGTACAAGAGCCCGGCCGAGGCTACACCCAAGATGGATGATGGAACATGAGTTTTCACACTTTTATAAATTTTGGTCCATTTGCATATTGGGATTAATTGTCCAATTACAGCTTCAGGTTATAAAGTCCCATCCTCCCAGATTGCTCTCCTGAAGTTGCTTTTATTTATATGTTTTAGGCCTGAAGCTGTAACTGTGTCCTTGATTTGGGGCTGGAAAAGGATTGTTTTGTCTAACTAAACTGTGAAGAGAACTTGCAAACACTTTATATGAAGTTCAGAGTTATATATGAATGCAGTACAGAATCTGGAAAATATGAAAGCTAAAACTTAAGGCATCAAATGAAGCCAGCTTGGAAGTAGGTGCTTTCTCAGGATGATGTGCATCCAAAAAATCACCACCCAGATGTCTTCTACAGAATACTAATATCCCAGTGAAGATAGCTGCTAAGGATTTATTTATCTCTTTAGAAGTTAGTTCCAACATACATCTCGTGAGGTTATCACCGCCAAGAGCAGCTTCCCACAACATTATTCAGGTTATTCCAGAAATTCCTGACTGTGGACATGGCCAGAAGAAATGATCAGCAACTATTTGAGAGCCTGAATGTCTGTATTTCTCTGGAGTTTAACTATTTGATTTTTTTCTAGCACTCATCAGCAGAGCTTTATTCTCTACAAGTTTTAGTACACCCACCGTATCCTATTTTACTTGACGCATTTGCTGTTTTATCTGGAGTTAATTGCAAGTCTCATAATAGTTTACCTGTGTAAACTGTCCATGGTCTGTGGTTCCTATTCAAAGCCCTTTTTCCTCCTGTGACATTCCTTTCCATCAGGGGAAAAAAAACCGAAAAAAAAAAAAAGAGAAAAAAACCCAACCAACCAACCAAACAAAAAAAACCCAAACAAAAAACATCAAAACCAAAGTAGTAGACAATCAAGTACAGCCAAATTTACCTTGTTTTTACCTTTCTCCTGACCTGAACTCTCCTTTGGAGATGCAACAATTTTGACATGAGTGTTGTGTACTTCATAATTCTGAAACATATATTTCTCCATTATTCTCTGGCTTTTTTACAACTCTTTTCTCCTGCAATTCTTTAGTGCTGTTAAAGTGCTGGAAATGTCCCCATTTCCATTAGCTTTCAGCTTGGCTGGACTTTAAAGATTTGAATTCTTCTATTACTAAAACTGAATTAGTTCATTCCTATTTCCTATTCTACTCAAACAGTGGGGGAGAAATAGGCATCATTTAATGCTGAAGTTTAACTCAAGCCCTGTCTAACATGTGACATTTTATAACATGACTAGTTCTAGTAGTTATCTTAAAAGCCAAACATCATTACAAGCCATTAATGTTTCTGCTGACTCAAGTGCTGAATAGCAGTCAAATGCACTTGCAAAGTAGTTAATCATGTATTAAAAGTCACAAAGGGATCCAGAATTAATGCTGAAATTCACTATCAGCTCATGTTAAGAATATAATTAAAAATAGTTTGAACTAGTATTATACAGAGCACTAAAAATCATATGTAGAATCTAAATGCAATGAACTTTTATAAATTAGAAATAGTCATCCTAAATCTAAACTTTTGACAATGTCTTCCCCCCCCCCTCCCCCTTCTTCATCAAGGATGTTTTTGGTTTGGTTTTTTTTTACCATTTCTGCCTTCTGAAGCAGTCAACAAATGCATAAATCAAGAATTTCTGGAATAACCTTCATTTCCATACCAATAGATTGAGAGATCAAAGACAAGATTTTCAATTACCAGCTAAATTTATATGGTAGAAGAGACCATAGTGCTCAAAAAATCCCAAACCAAACGAAAACACACAAAAATAATTTTAAAATAACCCACAAGCCCCCTTACTCAGATTCTGCATTGTGGAGAAACAGAATAAAAACACAAAGACTATGATAATCTAATCAACTTCTGATTTTCCTTTTCTGTGTGCATGAGCCGTAGGTCTTATGATAAAAGCTTTCTTTTGAAGGCTGACATGATATATAGTATGATATATTTTAGAAAGTCCTAGTTTATAAAGAAATGCAAGCAAAAAATATTTTTCATCGTTCTCATTCACCCTACTTCTCCATGTATGCCTACTAGATAATTATGTGTTTTATGATTATAGCAGGAAGTAATTTAAAACACTACTATACTTGAATTTTTAATTAAAATTATATAGTGTCCTCATTGCTTACTGGGGTGTGTTATAATTATGTAGCTTAGTACCAACCATTAAAAAAGTAGATCTATTACCTACTGAGTGACATGAGACAAATGGTTTGTTTGTTAAATACTGTTTCTAACTTCTTCCTTTTTTGTTTGTTTTTGTGCTCACTGTGGTATTGTTCTTAAACACCAAAGTGTTTGTCTAAGCACTAAACAATACAGACTGATGAGCCTGGCATTATAATTCTTATTAATGTATGTCTTCCTAGATAATAAGCAGATTTCCTCAAAATTTCATAACTTCACATAACAAAAAGCTTTAAAAGTAACATACTAGAAAGAATTTTTTTAATAGGCCTTCAGAACCCATCAAGAAATACTCAATAAGGAGATACATACCGCTTAAAAGCACAGGGGTTCTTTTGGGTTTTTTTTTTTCAATTTCATGCAGTGGGAATTCTTGAAGGAATCAATGACTAGGCAAAAGCAGATTTGAGATTTATGGTCTCAAATTTCCTTTCTAGATGGCTACAACTGAAGACTACAACTCTGAAAATGGGCTTCTACTGTTCATGGCTCACGTGACTTTTTATTGCATCTGTTAAAATAATAGCACTTGAAAATACGGCTTCTTCCTAACAGGCAGCAGCCCTTCACAACAATTTAAAGCTGTAAAACTTCAGATAAAATACTTCATCCTCAGAGAGTGCCAGATCAAGCTACCAATTAATTAACATGGAGAAAGTGATACTAGATCTTCGTGGAAACACCAGCTTTATACTGTCAGTTAAAGAGTGGTTTGGTGGTCAGAAGCCACTGATGGAGCATCTCTCAAGCTGGCCTGCATACAATGTCTGGGACTGCAGTAAGGTTTACAAACATAGAACTATGAGGAAAATGAATTGGTTGAGTAACATTTTAAATGCATAAACTGAATGCCTCAGCCTGTATGCACCTTTCCCCTGGATACAGGGCCTCTGGTGCTGAAAAACCTTTTAAGCCACAGAATCCCCAAGATTTCTTATTCCTTCTATCCCAGGGCCTTTCTTTTCCCACCAGAAGCCTCAAAATTCAGTATCATGTAGGTACAAGCAGTGCCCTGGAGCACACAGCAACAGCAGAGGCAAACGTGTGACTCTGCAGGCAAGCTCAAGCGTTCAAGGCCAAATCTCAATTTCCCTGCCACAAAACAGAGGTGTTGAAGAGGGACCAAATAACTGGAAAAGCTGTTCTGCACTGGCAAGGTTTCCTGGGGAAAATTAACGTCACAGAGCTCATGGCAAAATTATCCAGGCACGAGCAAAATGTTGGCTCTGAGGTGGAACCCAAGTGACTTGCATTCTATTAGATCTTTTTTTGAAACACAATAGGTGATTTCTCCAATTCGTTTCAAAAAAGCCCGAAAAGCCCTGCTTCATACAAATATCTGCATTTGATCTATGTAGGGATTTTTATAGCAAGTGTCAGGTGACATCTTCAATCAGAAACATAGAAGGCTGGGTCCTGAATGAGAGGAGAATGCTTCCCCCAGAGAAAAGTGCTCATTCTCCTCCTCTGCATTTTCAGGTCACCTGAAAATTATCAGTGGCAGTAAAGTGTTCCCTGGCTGTGAAACACAAGGGAAGAAAACAAGGTACTGAAATGTAAAATGAAACAATTCTTTGTATGATCCCAAGGAATGCTTATATACAGAGCTGTAAGTTATTTTCAGTTCAAAACAAGAATGATAAGAAAAAAAAAGATAAAAGGATGGAAAAATAGAAAAAGGAAAAATTAGTTTAGTAAAACTTTTTCTCTGGATGTCTCAATATAATTGTTGCCAGGTAGTTTTTTATCCTTTTTACAAACCAGCTTAGCTCAATTTGAAAACAAAACATTGTGTCAAAATCAAAGAAGAAGAGCCATTTCATTTTGAAACCACTGAAATGAAATATTTAAGCTCCCAATATTTCTCCTCAGCAGAAACTACTGGATGAATTGCATCAAAACAAGCAAATAGCTTTGATCAATACCACACCGTGTCTTCCAGTTAATACACTATTTGCATAAACAATTTCATCAGGCATTACCACGAGTGCAATTGAGACTACAGAAATAAGTCAATCTGCCTACTGGGTAATTTACTGTGGGATGCAAACTGTGCCATTGCTTACAGTCAAGGACAAGAGACAGAGTAGCCAAAGAGAAAGTTACATTCCCACGGGTCCCCCCACACCTTCCCCCAGTCAGTGATGCGGCACTGCCACATGTCTGCTGAAACAACAGGATGGAGAGCTTTTATGAAAAAAAAAAAAAAATCGGGATGTATCCACTTTTCCTCCCCAGAGAAGGCTAGAGCTAGAGACATCACATATAGGCAGGTGGTCCTGTTACTGAAGACTGCCTTCATTAGACATGAGCATAGGAGCAGACTGTCAGCTAGGAAGGGTTTGAAAAGATGCAAAGTCACAATGTGTGCAAATCCCTGGAAGCATAACCCAGCCTAAAACTGCATCACTACGTTCCTGTCCTATGGTCAGTTTTGCTTTCCTTCACTTGGTACAAGCATTGAGAGACCAGGTGAATCCAGATGAAGCCTGGTGAGGCAGCAGGGCTGCTCTTCACCTGCATCACATGGGATGAGTTTCTGCAGGCAGTCAGCCACACCTTAATGGAAACAAATGCTGAGATGCAACAATATCACCACTTGCCATGAGGAACAGCTCCATTTCAGATGGAAGGCAGCTTCACTCAAAAGCACCAAAATGAGCTCTCCTTTCCCAGGGACAAACCAGAGGAGCCTGTGCATGCCCCTCGGCATGGCAAGCAAGCTGTGTGATGCTCGGATGCCCAAGTCCTGGGACAAAGTGAAATTGTTTTGAAGCAATTGGTTTCTGGCATAAAATTTCTGCAGAATAACAAATGGAGGTTGGCCTTATAACTAACAATTTCAGGGGCCTTCTAGAATATGAATCAGAAGGAAGTAAAATTTGAATATTGCATTAAGGAGAGTTCACATTCTAGTAGCCCTATGTGGACTGTCAGTGTGCATTCTGGTAGCTCGTTATGATTTATCTTCATCAGCCATGGGCTGAAATTACCAGACTCCAATTACTTTGCTTCCCATGTTCAAGAGAAAAAAAAAATTATGTCAGGCCTACCACAGGAGATGGTTTAAAATGCCTGAGGTAGAGAAAGTAATCTACTGTTCTCTGACATTTGCTGCCTGAAAGTCATTCACATTAACAACCATTCAAACTTGTTTAGTGCAAAGCAATTGCTTCTATTTTCCTCTTGTCAGTAACATTAGCTTCAATTCAAATTTAACTCTTCAAAAATTTCAAAATGTAAAATGAAATTCAGTGAGGCTTGTCAGGGATATGTAAAGGTCTTGACAGAACATACTGTCACTGAATTTGTCTTCCTTAATCTGTTAATTTTGAAATGTCTATTTTCAAGGAAAAAAAATCTGATGATCTATACTTCTTTTACTGTCACAGGGTAGGCAAGAGATTTATGATGATGTTTACCAGACTCACATTTTAATACCACTCCTAACATAACAAGGACTACAGAGGCAGAAAAATAGATGCGCTCAATTTAAACTAACAAATTAGGCGATTATTTATGAGAACAACTCGAGGTTTAGTTACATAGCAAAATACATTTAATAACTTAATATCCCATCACCATGAGTAGACTTGTATAACAGGCCATTAACTTCTAAAGGCTTTGGGCTTATAAGGTTAATATCTTCAGTGAGAAGGGGAAGTAGGTTAGATGGCTGAACAACAGTAGCTGTCACAGTCAGCTCAGATAGACACTGAGGACGCTGGCTTTCATCAACTTTCTTTCTTCATGTCACACCCACTCAAGCAATGTTTTTTAGTTTCTCTTATAGTTAAATAAAATTAACGAAAAATGCCACAAGACATACACAGAGCTTCACATTTTTGGTATAGTGCTTTTAAGAATAAAATACTTTAAAGCTGTATTAGTGATGTGTCTTCTGAATGTACTCATATTGGTTGGGGAGGAGGGGACTGCAAGAGGGGGAAATTAATTTTTATTTTATTTTCTATTTGTGAAATCAGGGAAAAAAGCCTCCATGCAAGCTCTTGCTGGCTGCGATAGATTCAACCACATTTCAAGCAAATTAGTACTGTTAGAGTTCTTTATGGTACAGCATAATTCAACCCAAGAAAAAGCCAAATAACTTCTTATATGCTAGAAAATGAAAGTAATAAAGCTCAGTATTACAGAGTTGATTGTTTCTAAGCACTGTACCGTCACTATTTTTAAACTAGCAGTAAAATAATTACCAGCAATTATTAACTTTGAACAGTTTGGGGGCAGCAGCTGGTTTACAGACTAAATCAGATGGGTTGATATGAGCCTGATATCTACGACTTACACATCAGATTAGACATTACACAAACATGGCATTTCTTTACTCAGTCAAATAATTTTCTGGGATTTGCAGTGCATGTCAAGATGCCAGATCCCTTGTAAAGATTGAGCAGTTACTTGAAGGGAGGAGGCCTGGCGTCACTAACACATTGAGACCCCAAGAGAGCAGTTAATTTTTCTGAAAGAGTTTGACCTACTGCCTTTTATTAACAATAACATCACTATCTTTGCTGAGGGATTCAGCATGAAGCTGGATAGTTTCCAGTTTAGTGTTTGTGCCACCTGGCCTATGTCACTTTCTCTAGATAATTTTGCCAGATGTATCTTAAAATATTCACATTTCATGATCTAGGCAGGATATACTTTTGCAGATATATGTCCAAGGAAAGGACAGAGAGATAATCAAAATCCTGTCCTGCCCAGAAAGAGTTAGCAGCGTAGCAGTTAGTTAATTAATGCCTCTCTGCTGGCAATTCTCTCCCCCAAAATCTCCATCAGTAGTACAATGAGCAGATCTCATTGTACTACAGTGAAAAAGTCAAGCAGTTCCAATTAAATTGGCAACAAGGGGGACTCACAGTAATATGCATGGCTAGCTTTGTCTGGCAGTAAGCAAAGTAGCCTTGTGTGATCTTTTCTGCTATCCCTGGCAGAGAGAAGAAAAGATGGTAACATCCAGGAGATATGCAATGATAAGAAGACCAAGGACAATAATGCCTCCAACCACCTCTATGTAAAACAAAGTTTGCAGTCAGCACATACCAACAAAATTACGTAGAATTATTGGAAGGAAGCTACGTAATGCAAAACCTGGTTCGGTTTTAAGGAAAGAACTCGCCAGTACTTGGAACAATATTCTGCTATAAAAACATACACAGGAATACAATGGTATTTTCTGAAGTCTTAAAACAGATAATTCTAATTATGTCCATACAATTGATATACCTTCAGATTTCTGGGGATAAAAAAATCATCACACTGAAGGACTCTAGAATGATTTTCTTGTTCTTCTGAGTTAGTCTTTCTCAAGCACTTGTGTGACAAATCCCACATTACTTCTTGCATTACAAAACGCAGGGACCATTTTATGTGACACAGATCACTCTGCTGTCATAAAGCTTTGAAAGCACTCTGGCTCTTTAGGATTGGAAATGGAGAAAATGGAAAGAAAATATTGTTGATTAAAAAGCTCAGAATATTAGAGTATTTAAACAGACATCAGATACACTGGTACAATAATATCATGCAGTATTTTATTGCTGATTTTCCACACATTCTAGGGCATCAAATATTATTATTACTTCTTATGCAATGCTAATAACTTGCAAGTTGATTACTCCAACTAATTTATTTTTGATGCTGGATGACTTTTTTTTTTTTTTTTCATTTTTGACAAAAAAAGGAGTATAAATCAAAGATGCTATTTAATTTTTGCCATTTTCACTTTTCAGTAGAATGAGCAAAGAGTCTTTCAAAAAGTGGATTTCTTACATAGGAAATGATTGCTTTCATTTATTAGCTATATCACATTTATAATAATTCAATCTGTTCTCTTTCAGTCAATCTGCATTGTTAGTTTCTTGAGATATCTGAACTTTAATGTTATTCTATACTCTTGTTTCAGTTATTTTCTGCGGGAATTGCACTGTAGCTATAGGAAATTTAGAAAAAACAAATTACCTATCTTTATGATTTTCTTTCAACTGAGCTATTAGGAGAGGCAAAAATTGCTTTTTGGAACTTATCAACTTGACACAAAGATTTTACAGTTTTAGGCAGCAGAGCCAGTGTTTTTTCAGAAGCCAACTTTTTCATAGTGTTTGTATGGATACAACACAGAAGTAAAATTCATACCATTACAGAGTATCTTCTTTCTAACAGAAAACATAGGATAAAACCATTCTAGAATAATCCTGGTGGTGCAGACTCTATGTTTTGAGAATTTACACAATTTCCTGACCTCAGGTTTGCATGACTGAAAGATGAAGTGCTTAATATTTTTGTATACTAAGTAATAAACTTGAAACATCCACTGGACATTCTACCTAAGGAATGCAATATTCTCCAAATACTGAGTTTTCTAGCCAGTCAAATTAAAATTACAATGTGTTTAAATTTTATTTATAAATACCAGTGGAATACCTGATGACATTTTTATGGAGGGAGGTTATCCCAATTAGCTAGAGTTTTGGTTACACCAAAAATTCTGGGGCCACTGCAGAGCATAAAGTGTTTAACAGATTTATGTCAGATTTTAAGCTGTGTGGTTTCATTCTATTAATGCCTAAAGTAAAGGACAAAAGTTATAAAAAATCCTGCCAAAAGCTCAGAAACTTGTGATTTGGGAAGCCCCTTCTCTTTATTTTCAACAAGTGCTGAACACATCCTTTAAAAATCAGGCGCAGCCTAACAATATTCCATAATAAACTGAAACAGTAAATCACTCTTCATTGTCTCATTTTGGATATGCAATTTCCTTGATTCTTTTGCAGCATTCATGAACAAGAAATGAATGGGTTGACTTCCCATCTTCTTCCAATAGTTTTTTTCTGCCTTGTCATCAGAGAGCAAAAACCATATGAAACCAAATAACCCCAAAACATTAAGACTATAGGTATTGCAAAAGCAGTTGGGATTGGTGTTACAGAGGAGAGTGACTACAAGGGGAATAAAAGCAGTCACTGATGATTACAGGACAGAACTACAGCCTTCCTTTGATTCACAGTAGTTCACATCCATAGACATATATACATTTCCAGATCCAGTAACTGATGCTTAACTGGAAATTGAGATTCTGATACAAGAGAAAGTGGAAAGTGAATACCCAGGAGCTGAAGAATGGATGAGAAAAACAAGTGAAGTCGTAAAGCACATCCAATTCATTGTCATCAGCACTAGGGAAAATGTTTGAAAGGAAGAAAATTAGGAAAGCCCCCTTGCATCCTCTGTCATGTTTTATGTTTTCTGAAAAAAATTAAAAACACAACTACCCTCCAAAATCTAACAATCTATCAATCACAAAACACCTTAACTTATTATCTTCCAGAAAAAAAAGAGACAAGTGATTAGAAGCTGGAAAAAAGATCTTCCTAAAAGACATACTTCTGTAACTTACTTCTAAAATTCAAAGCTAAACTTACAAAGTGAATAAAACTACTTAGTATTCAAAGTAAAAGGACAGCCAAGGATGAGGAAAAGGCTGAGTGATAACATAAACACTTGAGAGGAATATATGGTGAAACAAAGTACAGATGATTTTATCTTGCATCCCTTCCTTTTGGAGCAGTTGAGTTATGTTTCAAATGTAAGATATTCACAATATTGTAATTTAAATTACAGCAAGAAGGAGACAAAATCTATACAGAATTACTTCTACTTAATAATAAAATATGTAAAGGTAAATTTTTTTCTAGTGTCAATTATATTGGCATGCTTGGCAGCAAACATTTTTAAATTAAATGAGCTTTTAAACTTAAACAGTAACTGCAAGAGGGTAAGAAAATGCAGCCTTATGTGTTGTCATAAGAAATACCTTGAACTTAGCACTTTACTTAATTATACAAATGTGTAAAATGAAATTGATTTCTTGTGCACTGTATTAGTGCCTTGCTTATTGCAAAATACTTTTGTATTGCTTTTGTCAACATAAATTAGACTTACACAATTTTTTCCAACACTGTTAAATTAAATTATGTGCTTTGCAAGTATAATATTAAACCAATGAATTAAGCTTCTAAATTCCATTAAACCATTGTATTTCCTTTATATTCTATAATGGAACTTTAAAAGTCAAAATAGTTCTTAAAAGATACCTTCAATAAACCCTACCAAGAGCAACTGAGCTATCAATTTGACATAATAATAATTAAAAAAAAAAGTTAAAAAGGGAAATTTGCATCCCATCTATAAAACTTTAAAATTTGCAGCAACTCTTTATTCATTAAAAATCAAACAACCCAGAGAATGCTACCAGCAATTAATTTTTGGCACTGCTTGCATTATCATTTCAAGGTCAGGTTTCATTGGCCATGCCTCAGTGGGAGCTTGGGTTTGAGATCACTAAACACTGCTCGCAAGGGAAACATCATTAAACATGTACTTAGAAAAGTGAAATTACTTGCAATAGAAACAACCCAAAACCTCTGCTATCCTGCCTAGACCCTTTTACCCTCCAGAAGGAAACAGGTGTCTTTCAGTAAGCATTCATGAGCTGCCAGATATACCTGTGATGGAATACTTGAGTCTACCCTTAAAAACAGTTTGACCTTCTGACCACAGATCCAAAGACTGGTCCAGTTCTTATGACATCAGACGAAAACACAAAACCAATGACCAATACTTTCAGGAAGGATTAAAAGTAGAACACCTAAGAGGCAAATAATGCACCAAGGGGGTGGAGGGAAAAGAAACAGCAATGAGTCTTGGACCCCACAGAGATCAACAGCAATCTTGACAGACAAAATTACTACACTGCATGCATCACACAAGGAAGTCCAACTTCTTTGATATCAGTGGTTGGGATAGTCAAACATTCATGCTGCAAGTATAATTTCAATTTTCAATTGTAAAAATAATCTTTTTACTTCTTGGATACATATAATTTTTCCCAACTTCCAAACTGCATTTATTTATAATTTATATTCCTATTTTATCCTTATTTTCTCTTTACCCCTAATTTAATTTCTTGACACAACTTTTAAGATCAAGTAGAGCTTTCTCTCACCATAAGCCATCCTCACAATGCAGGAAGTTCCAAATAGTAAGGTGAATTCAGATTGCTGCTTACATAGAGGTAGCTGGTATCATTTATGTACCCCTCTGACATGACTGATCAAGACAACAAGACAACTATGATGACAATGTAGAAAAATGTACTGAAAATAAGTGGCTGCTTCTTTGCAAATGATACCTGGCAGGAACATACAGTTTGTCTATTTTTTCAAATTCAGAAAATAAAACAGAATGGATTTTTCACCCTCATATCTATTGTAATACAATGGGAGAGAGAAAAATACTTCTAACCATCTGCCTGGGTATTAAAGATGTTAGAACAATTTACAGAAAAATGTTTCAGTTTGTTGAAACCATTTTATTCTTTACAAAGCTATCAGAATATTTCTCTTGAAATTGATATATATTTCAACACATCTATGTGTTATGTTCATATACACAATTTTAAATCTAAAAACAAAGGTTTCTCTATTCCTTTCAAATGCTTTTTCAGAAAATACTGTCAGCAACACCTATGAGTGGTGATGGACATTCACTAGCAATTTCTGGAAATAATCACGGACTGCAAGATTTCAAGTCAGTGCTGCAGTCCAAACTTGTTAGATCTTTTCCTGTCTTTGAAAACAACAGAGAATATCAGTCTGCCTTTCTTCTTTCTCTATTTTCCTTTGAAAAGCAGGTAAGCAAGAAAGACTAATTTTGAAGCATATATTCATTCAGAAACTGTAAATGTTGTTTCTTCCATCTATGCCATGAACAATTTCACTACAAAAGGTAGATGAGAAAACATACGATCTCTCATTGTCCCATGCTGTTCCCTGACCCCAGTCTTCAAGGATGGGTCCCTTGCCTACTCCTGCCACTCAGTTACAGTGGTGCATGCCAGACTCTCAAGAAGTGCAGCAGGAATTTGTAAGGGACAGGTTGGTTCTCATGTCCTGCAGTGCCTCGATCTCTTCCCCAGCTTTACAGTACATTAGATGTCAACTGCTACATTGGTGTCTCACCATTTCATCTCCTCTGGTCCCTTAAACCCACAGGAGGATGCACATTTTCCCCTGGAGGACCCAGGAAGCCAGGAAATGCCTCTGCATGTTAGCAGCCTCATGGAGGAAGAAACAGAGTGCACCACCTTCCAGGCAACATGAGCTGAACTGCATGGCCTAGAGGCAGCTGGGAGGGGAGAACGTCAGTAGCTATTGTGCTAGTAAAGTTCATCAACTAGTTCATTCCTAAGAAAATCTAAGATGGCAGAGAGCATTTCAAGCCCTCTCTTGCTTTCCTCCACTTTTTATTTTAAAATACAAAATGCTGTCCTCTTGCATAAGGACTTAAGCTGCTTCTCTGTAGTAGAGGGTGGAGTGGAGGGCCTTTGTCAAGCAAATGCTGGCTTCACCACTTCTGGGATTTTCTCTGTCAGTGTCTGTCAAGGGAGAAAGAGGATCCTTCAGAAAAACCAAATGGCCTGAGGACCAGCAGCTAGAGAGGATCAAGTCAGTTAACTCTTGGCACACATACAGATTACCAAAAATAGAAATCCAGAAGTTACAGAATGCTAGAAAGAAATAGATTTAGAGATACCCCATGAACATCACAAAAACAGCAACAAAAAATGTAGAGATCAGTGAAAAGGATGGTGCAAGCCCTAAGGATAAGGAGCTAAAGGGAAACAAACTTGGTCATCTCTCTCTTTGCGTCCAAGATCTTAAATGGTGGGGGAAAGACATTGGATGACAAACAAAATTTTGTAGCCTTCTCAAGACTTGAAGGGCTACTTCTTCCAATGTCATTTAGCTGATAAGACAAAGGTGAAGTTTGCTACAGAGAAACCTGCTACACATGCAGGTTTGAGAAACATCAGAGTAATGCTCCAAAATGTGCAAACTCAAACAATTTAAGAGTTTGCATCTTTTATGCATTTTAAGGGAAATAATTCTCTTTTAGATGTCAAAACACATTTTTTATTAATTTTCTTTTTCTCTAACTGCCAGAAGAAACTTTCAAGTGAAAGAACTTGAAGGGTCTTCACGTCTACTGTTGCTGTTTATAGCAAATTATAAGCACAAAAGCTATATTGCAGTAAAAGAGCAAAATAAAGTATTTAAAAGTGAAGAAATATCACCTTTGAGATATCAGTAACAACCTTCATTCAATTTCCTTATGCATATGCATTATATTATTATTCTTCTTGAATCAAGATGGAAAAGTTTATTCATAAAAATACAATGTCAAATAATGTAGGTGGCACAGGCTAAAAAAAGAGCAATAAGTAAAAATATTTTTTCCTGTACTTACAGCTTTTAAATAATCAAACTAGATCACAAAAGACATCTCTAAGAATATTCCTTACTGACAGTTATAGGAATAAGTAAGTGCTGCAGCATTGGTGTCTTGCTGTACAAGCCCTCACACATATTTTGTGCGTAAAAGCACATGGTCCACCAGGCATTGATCAGAGAACATCCTGAAAGGTTTGCCTGGCCTGTAAGCTACTCATGTTTGCCAAATATGAGTTTAATAATCTACTATATGATCCAGAATATGGTAGGGCAGTTTATCAGTTTTCTGAACTGGTGCAGTCAGCTAAGGAAAAACTTACATGACTGCTTTAAAATAAGAAAAACAGAAACAGAAGCATAATAAATAGATATTGAGTTACTAAAAAATCATTCTGAATATGCATAAGATATTGAGTATTTAAAATGTTCTTATATCTGACTCAGATCAAGTATTTTAAATTTTCAAATATTTCAAATATTGAATTAGTGGGTTGTCCACTACGCCACAGGTGAAGAAAAACCAGCAGATTTCAGAGTGGTACTGACAATGGAGGATGTTCTTTATTTTCCTCATTTTTATATATAACTTTCTCCTTATAAGAATTCTAACGGTTGCAACATAGTACTTATCCACTCAGAAATAAAACAAGTTTACTATAAAATGTTTAACCAATGTGCAGAATACCATAACGACAGTGGATATTGTAATTGGCAGGCAGGACCTGATTGATACAAAAGATGTAGAAATTAGATTATGAGCTACTGCAAGTACAGGTTCCCACTGAGAAAAAAAAACAAACAAAAAGAAGCACAAAATCCTGCCATAAAACCAAGTGTGTGCTGGATTTCCACACTCCTGGGAAGACAGTGGAAAAAATGATTACCTCTCTCCAAGGTATTATGGGAATTAATACACAGCCAACAGGGTCCTCAGAACAGACTGGAAAGGGACTGCAAAAGAGGAACCAGTTTGAAGAACTGCTTGTGGTTTCACTGATTTCCTAACTGGCAATAACTTACAGGCTACAAGAAACAAAGCCTCTCTCTTCTAGCATATCCTCAGCAATTCTGCAGCCAGCATCAAAGGAACTGGATAACTATTTCCCCATTTCAGTCAGTGTACAAAGCCCATTTGCCATACATCAGCTGAGCTCCAGCAGAGAAACAACTTGACAAGACAAGCTGAAGCAATATGTGTCAAAGAGATTGAATTCCAGTTTCATATTAGTATAGAAGAAGACAGTGCATGATTATTGCTTGGAGCGTGTGGTTGTTTAGGGGATAATGGTAGTACCTTAACACTGAGAAGTAATGGAAATTGTCTGTCTTGTTCTCATTCTTTCTGAGACAGTCACTTGTGATATGTCTTGTTACACTGCCAGGTCATTTCTCTCTTCAGGGTCCTTAAATATCACCTGTCCAAGTTGACAGTACATCTCTCCAATGATGGCATTATGCTTTGTCCCTTGCTAAATAGCTAGGCACTCACTTTACTGGGGATAAAAAGTCACACTTTACTTGCAGAAATTAAAATATTAGAAGCTGGACACTATATTAGAGCTCTGCTTCCCAATGCTGCCTCTCTGCAAGGATGCTCAGACCTCATTATCAAGGCATCTTAATATGCCCAGGCCCGTGTCCTATTTTATGTTCTTGTTGATCATAAAGGGGACTACTCCTGATGTTGTTAAATCCAAAGAAATTGATTGAATTATTAAATTTTCAAATAACAAAATGTATCGACAATGACTTTCATAATTTTTAAATGCCATCATGTTCACCAAGAGGAACTTCTATTACAGAAACTGCAGTGCTTCCAGTACCCCATTCTCACACCAGCAATTGTTCTGTGCAGAAAACAACTCAGCAAACCCTGCTCCAAAAAACAGACCTTTAGCACCAGAGACAAAAGAATTTCTTTATGACTTGTCTGTGCTATATTTAACCCCCACTACAAGTCCACATCAGATGGAGTAAGACATAGCATGAAACACAGAAAGAATGATGGTGAGAATAACAGGAGGATGTTTAAAGGTAGGTTTTGTGTGATTCAAGGCTGAAAAGACAGATTGCAAATACTACAAGGTTTTTTTTGTAACTATTGTTCTTTACTACAGCTGCTGCATATTTGTTTCCCAGCCTGTGTTATGGTCTAGACAGGCAGAAAGAAGCCTGCCCATCATACCCAAGTGCTTTGCACAGAACTACCAGAACAGGATGGCTGTTCTTCAGAGGTGGATAAGACACACATTGGCACACGTGTCTATGGAGACAATAATGTAAAGTGTCCAAGAGATTAGTTTTAGGACAACAAAATGCGTAACAGGAGTATCTGATATTTTCTAGTTTAAGTCTGTCCACAAGGTACTGAAAGATTATGGCTTCCACAGAACTTGCACGCCGTGGGATGCAGCAGCCCAGCTGAAGCCTCACCCATGGAACACACAGCATACCTATTTTTAGCAGATCTTTACGTCAGCTAGAGTCAGTGAAGAAATTATTGTACAGACCTAGAATTCCCACCTTAAACTTGCAACTCCTTTCTTAAACACAGAGACAGTAAGCTGATTTGTGAAAGCAATATTGAAGAGTGATAGCAATTTTTTTCCCCCGCTGTGGGACCAGATCAAATTAACGCAGGAGAAAAAACCTTACATTTGTGAACTGCTTTAATTTAATGCACATGACAACTAGTAAATTCAGGACTAAATAATTCAAAGAAAGGCATAAGCATCATGGTTTATTGATTTCTACACAATCACATTGTTGTATGTATTTTTTCTCATTTTATAAAGTATGTGTATAAGCTCTGAATATGCCCCTCAGTAAAGTGACAATGAAAAATGTCTACCATTTTAACTTGTCATTCAAATACACATTCTCCACCTTTTCTAAGTACTGCTAGGCAAGATAAACCACATCTAAAAAACTTTTTACTTGCTTCTTTTCTGTAGAGGTTCTTATACTATATTCATCACCATATGAACTGCAAACCTACAAGCACGTTATGCCATATGAGTAAGTTCTACAGCATATCATTCGTTCCCTCATCCACTGTTTAGACAGAAGTATCCATATTGGCTTTAAACTTTTAAATTCTGTTTTAAGGCTGAAGGGAAGGAATAGCTGGGGCTGAAAGGGGAGGTATGGTCTTGTTAAAATAGGAACAAGAAGAACCAAACACAAAAAGCTGAGCATAAGAAAGAAAACTTAGAAATGGCAACCTAAGAAGACTTTGAGGTGAAGTGGCAGACACATACAGAAAAAAAAGAATATGCTCAGCTTGCATGGTCCTTAATTGTAGCTATTCAGCTGATAATAGAGAAGGGCTAAGCCAAAAAAACCCAAACAACTTCAGGAATAAATTGATCTCAAGTGATTTCTAGACAGTATGTTTGTTGCATTCTTCTCACACTCCCCATTCACCTCTTATAATATCAAAAACAGCAAAAGTCAACTCTGCCTGGACAGACAAAGAGCTCTTGGTCACATTAAGAGCTGAATGCAGACACTACATCGGTGATAAAACCTGTCACCAAATAATTAAAAATTTCACCCCTTATGTTATTCATTGTGTAAGATTCTCATTACAAAATATTTAGCATTCAGACAGATAAATCCAAGATCTCATTGCAGCTAGCACAACAAAAGTAAGAAAAGTGCTTGCTCTGAAAAAATAATTACGTGAGGTAAATAAATTTGAGAAAAATTGCTGGGGAAATGTTCATAGTCAACCCTGCTTTCCAAATAGCAATGAGACAACAAAGTGAACTGGTTTGTCAAAGGGGATGCCAAAGGCCATAAACAGAGAGCAGAATTCTTGAATTGCAGTTCTCCACTGTCTTCAAAGGTCATTTCTTTAAGGAAACATGGTACCAACTCAACTGGTTTATTTATTTGTAATCATCTAAACTACTACAGGTTGTGAACTGTGAATAGAGCACAGCACACTCTCAGTGGGTGCTCATGCTCTGACATTTCAACCTAATTGTTAGAGTTCATTTTGCAGACAAAAGAAAGTACATTGTCAAATATATTTGCACCAGTCCCTATCACTGAGCACAATTTCTCTAAAATAAAGCTAATAAACTGCAAAATATGTACTTATGGTACTGTTATAGAATCTGAAATGTTTAATTATCTGAATGATAATTTAGCATGCTGTCATTTCCAAGGGTAATGAAATAGCTTTTAGCAATTAATGACCTGAAAAATAAAATACATAAAATTAAACAGTTTTCAAAGATAACCTGAAATGAAAAATAATAGTATACAAAGGAATAAAAGGCTTGTGGAGTTGATTTGGAGACGTGAAACAAGGAAAATAGATTTCAACCCCATGAGGAATTACTGTCTAAATCATGTCTGTATCTCTAAACTCAGTATTAATTCTGATCACATCACATAAAAACAACAAGATTTTGTTTCCGGATTATTTTTGTGCCAGATTATTTTGTTCCAATTTTGTGCCAGATTATTTTTATTTTGGTTTCCTAATCTTCCTGAAAACAAACTCTTGCACTATGCCATACATTTAATTCTATAGAACAGGATGCTATACAGATTTGGAGAGGGGCTGGAGAGATGGGGATAAAAGACTTGGGTGAGAAGAAAACTAATTTGGTAAGCAATTTTAAGATTACACTTTCAAAAGCTTTAAAACATTCTCCAATGCTAAGGAAAGAGTGAGAAATTTTGCTCTGGTTTGCAAGCCAAGGACTACAGGACCTCTTCTAGTTCCAGTGCCTAAGTCTCAACCCTAATGGTCCATCACTCACAGATCTCTTTTCCCACTCTGTACATATGGCCTACTTTGTTTTTATTACACTGCAAATGTTGTACTTGAAACATAGATAAGGTTCAGCCAATTCAAACCCCTGTAAATTAGAACTCAAGTCTTTTTTCAGGCAGGTTTTTTTTTCTACCAGTTTCATAATATTCTATAATTCATCAATTTTAGCATAGTTACATTTTGTTTATAAGTTACATGGAACTGTTTCTGATAGGGAACAAACAGAAGTGTTTATTCAATTAATCCATAAAACCATTTTTAGATATATAAGCCAGTTCTTCTCCATTTAAGTTGATTTTATTCTGGTTTCTTAATCAAAATGCCTTATATCAAATTAAATGTATTAGAGAAAAACAATATCAGCTTTATTAACCAAATCTGTAATTTAATTTTTAAAAAATCAAGTTATTCTGACAAGAGCATTCTATAAATCTGTTGACTGTCTCTAATTATATTACTTCCTTAATTCTTCATTAATCAAGCTTGGTATTGGCTGTTTCATTATTCTGTTCAGAATTAAAGTCAAGATGACAAGCTTTTAATTAATTGGGTGATCCTGAGCCTTCATGTCAGTATTTTTAATGCTTGCTTTTCAAGTCATCCGGAGCTTTCCAGAACTGCTCCAGATTTTTATCTGAAAACAGCAAACAAAACCAGGTAACATTAAGAGCCTTGACAAATCATTTTTAGGTTTCTGGACCTACTGATCATCTGAGGTGTAACTTGATCTCAATTGCTGCTTAATATGCTTCTCAAGTCATTGTTAAAATAGGGGTTATTTCATTATCATTCCATACAAAAGCATCAAATGGTCCATGCCCCCTCTCAGCACCAGCAGGAGGATTTACTGAGAAATCAAGTGAAAAGAGTGAAATTCACTCAGTTCTGCTTCATAGTGTCTAGGTTCAAATTAGGTGAAAAGAATTATGCCACTCACTATTAAAATGATTAAAACATAAAACAAATTAAAAACATAAAAAAGCAAACAAAAATTAAATAAAAAGCAAATATTTATCTAGCGGAAGAAAGACCAAAGAATCCATGCCTGTAAGAACCAGGGCTTTTGGGAAGAATGAAATTATATCTCTTTGTAATGGCTTTGGCGAGAGACTCATGGTGGGGGGAGAGGAAAAATATTGAATACATTTGGTAACTCTCATCAACATCCTCTGCCACAGCACAGGCTGCTGGTACTGCTTTCCTCTTCCACCCTTCCACTACTGCTACTCAGAGCCCTCCATTTCTAATCCACACTAGTCTGCCAAAAGTGCCAAAATAACTGAAAAATTAGTATGCTTGGAAAACACTTTAGCGCTGCAATGATCAGAGCAACTTAAAAAACCTTATTAAAATTTTCCCTGATTAATTTTTAATAGACTGATAAATGAAAATACAATAAAAGTCAGTCCTGTAAAAGTGTGTTTTATTTACGTACTTACCAATTCTCAAACACTATAAAATTAATATTGCATTCTTGAACAGTTGAGAGACCTTAATTATGAAACCAAACTAAAGCATCAAACACACTAATCAATCATGCTAAAAAAAGAATAAATATTTCAGCTGAAATTAAAAATAGACGTCACAGTTCAAAAAAAGACCTCCAGTTTTCTAAAAGGGAAAGATTATCTCAACCTGCAGTCATGCTTTTAATGCAGACACAGACCAAAAATCTGTGAACATCAGTCCCCCAGCTTTGCAGAAGCTCTAATCAGGATGTGAGTTATCTAGCCTGGGTGCACCCACAGCACTTTCAAGTGCTGCAATATGAATTATTGCCCACATCCATTCTTTTACAGCTGGAATGGGCACCATGGATTAATGTACTACAATATATTTTCTTGCTACAGACAGTGCTCCTCTCGGAAGTGTGATCTATTGACTAGTTACATGCACTTGGGATAAATCATGACAGTGTGCTGTGGCATGCTCTGCTCTAGGAAAAGCCACCAAACCAACCAAGGTGAGGCAAGAGATGGAGAAATTGCTTGAGACAGGGGAGCTCTGTGTGGTGTGTGGTGTTGGTAGCTGCTCCTTTTCCTCCCCCTGCCTCTACCACACAGTGAAGGTGTATCCTGACCCTGTGTCCTTCACCAGAAAGAGGCAGTAACTTTAAACAGTTTTGCACCAAAACCTTGACTGACCAGTGTATAAAGTGCCAATGACCACAACCATGTCTTGCTGTAGGCTGCTCATCCCTCCCTGCCCATTGGTAGAGACTTCAGAAAGAAGGCAGGAGAGGCCACTGCATACAACAGAGGCTTTGAAATGAGGGTGGCCATGCTAGAGGAGCCCACCCTCCTAGGTCTGCTACCCTAACCCTACATGAAGAGCATCAGAGTGATGTACTGCTGAATATGATACTATACTATAAAAAACTAGCCATCAACAAAACTCTTTCCAAAAATGAAGCATGAGACAATTCAGGAAACCCATGTCTTGTATAACGTGGCACTTGCAATGTCACAGGAAGAAAGTTTCCAGGTAGTGCAGAGGGAACTTGCAGCTGAAAGTACCATATAAATGATACTAAGCAAAGCTGAATACAGCAAACAAAAAATGCTGAAAACTAATTTAGGGGAGGTCAGTGTCTGAACTTGCAGTTTACTGCCAATTCAACTGAGTCATCAGCATTGCACTCCTTTGAAAAAGAGGATACCATGCTTAATTTACACAATCTGACAAGAACTTGGCTGGGCAGTCTGCCTGGTCTCTTGCTAGGTAAGTCAGCTGCACTACAGTCCTTTCTTATGGATATAAGCATCATTAGGATTCTATATGTGGTATGGGTATCTCAGCAGTGGCGAGCAGCACAAAAGCAGAGCACTGCTGCTGGTGCCAGATGATGGTCCAAATCAGATGGCTCCTCTAGAGGATGCCATCTCAATAACAATTCTAGTATTCAGTCTTAACAGGAATATGATGAAGTTCCTTAGTCCAGACTTTTTCCATTGTTTTAATATCTCCCTGCTCCACCTCCCCATATCACTCCCAGTTGGTAAACCTATATGGAACAAGACTCTGGTGCATTTGGAATCTGATAGCAAGACCTTAAATGGTTCCAATTACTACCTGGCTAAAAGCCCAGAAACACTCACAAGTGCCAAACACATTTGTAAAAACTACAGCAACTTATATATTGGTGTAATGAGGGCTCTTCTGGAATGACAAATGTAAAATAATTTTTTTAAGTATCATATTAATTTAGTTTTAAGTTGTTCATCTTTAGTTTATCCTTTAAGTGCAACAAAACAACAAAAATATGAGCAATAAAAACATGAAATTTAAGCACTCAAAATGTATTCACATTGCCCTTGAAGTTATAGTCTAAGTCCATAATAATACCTAATTTGAGGGAAATAGGATAAAAATCCTGCTTGAAACATGAAGACAGCTGTTTTTCTGTAAAGGTAAATATTTATCTCTGTCCCCATTAAAAAAATATGGTTCAAAATTATACACTTATCTATTTTTATTACTGCAAGGGACAAAAATGAAGAGCACAGCTTATCTGTTCAGTGCCATATATTCCAGGAGCCTTCTGTGATGACTCTACCCAATTTTATAAACACATTTCCTCATATTCCTAAATTCTATTGTACAGCACACAGCAAAGCGTACAAATCCAGGCCCCCACACTGAACCCTCTGTATTGGCTCTGCAAGTGTTAAAGGCAACACACACTGAATGAAGTAGCACTGTACACATCCCACATCAGCACATGCAGATTCTATACTACAATGCCCCTCTCACTCCACTCATTTTAAAAATCATTTACAATTTGTATGTAACCAGAACAACATTTTAGTTCTCCAGATGGCCATGCAGGGTCACTTTCTCAATGGCAACCTCTCTGGGGTTCCTCTGTTATAAATCCCAAGACAATGATCAAAAGCCTTTGAGCTTGCTTTTGTTTTTCAATATTTTTCCATGCTTTGGGGTTTGGTTTTTTTTTGTTTGTTAGAGAGAATTCACCAGTATCCTGTACTCTGTGTACATTGTTTTTGAAACTAACATATGTGGAAAACGTACACAAACATTCTGCACTTGAAAGGGCAGCAGAAAACAGCCCAGCTGCCAAGCCTTCACCTGCAGGTGTTCATGTGCCAGCATTGCATCGCTGAACCAGCATCTCCTGCCCTCGTGCCTTGAGGGTGACTGTTACCAATAGCAGGTCTCTGTGACGGATAATGATTTTGAACAATGAAATAACAATAATGACAATAGCAATAATAATAATATAATTGATAAATATTTTTCCTTTCTCAGCTCTGCTAAAGGCATAAAACTTCCCCCCTGCCCTTACTCATTTCATTATCAAAACCAAAAAACACACAGCACTCCTTTCTCCAACTGTTTTACAATTCTTCATGCTTTTCTGAAAAATCACACCCTTGTGCTGAACTTCAGTAAAGTAGGAGCAAGCAATTCCACTGTGTACATATATTAAGCTTTGGACAGGCTGAACTATTGACCTCCTTTGCCAGTAAAATATCAGTTAATCATAAAACTGAGCTGTGAGCTGTTACTCAGAAGCAGCAGCACGCGTAAGAGAACAACTTCTAATTTAGAGTTGAAAAAGCAGGCTAAGTGGACAATTTTAGATGATCGTGTCTTTTCTACACCCTGACCCTCTCCCCTTACCCCCTCAAGGGAAGAAAGGCAATAACAACTCAGAGGATACACTCAGAAGGGCAACACACCCCAGAGCCACAGAAAACAGCCTTAAGGATTACTTCTGGTTAAAGTGTTACTCTCTGCCTTTTGTTTAGGTGTTAGAATCCTGGAAAAGTGAATAATCTGAGCAGTGACCCCAGGTAAGAGGTGAAATCAGAATTAAATAGAGCTCAGGTGCCTGAGTGAGGACCAAGGGGGAGGCAGTACCCTTCAGCATCAGCAGCTGGGAACACAATGCCTTGATCATATCATCTTCAGCAGCTCTTAGAAGAGAAAATAACAAAGCATACACCTGGCTCTTACAGAGGATAATGTAAGAAAATAGTGTTTTGCTTCAGATGTTTCAGACTCCAGCCATTTAAAAACACTCAGTGGTTTCATATATTTGATTGCTCAGCACTATCTTTAATCACAGACTGATAAAACAACACATCTAACAAAATTCCTTAGCTTCAGCACAGGAAATATTACCTGGGAAATGCCAGATAGACAAACAGGCTGTCAGAGGACTTAACTAGTGGAAGAATTATCTCTTCATTAAAGAACAATTTTGTTTAGCATTAGTGAAAACATTTAGTAAATGAGTCACCAGACACTAGTTTTGCTATGAGGAAGACAGAAAATTATCTAAATACCTAATAATAAAAGTGCACATATGACAATGAGGTAAGTATGATCATCATTCAAATCACTAAGGAGAAGAATACATCTCCAGCAAAGCAGAGGACAACTGATCAATAACATGTTATAAGGAAATAGCATGAAATTATAAATACTGAATTAATTATGGGGAAAAAGTATTTTAAACTTCATCTGAAAACAATGATGGTATTTGCTTAGGCATTAAACAAACTGCAAGCAGAATATTAGCTTATTCTCATTATTTTTTCAGTGAGCTTGCTGTTGCTGTTACTTGAAACGTAAACTTTAATCCTTACAATCTCATCAGATCCACATTCACTAATGCACACTTTTTAATCTGTAAAGAGAGCAGTCAAACTTCATGTTAAAAATTAATTTATTTCCCACCATTTTATCTGATACTGAGCAGATAATCAATTATAACTTGCTTCAGAATTTGAACTAATTAGTTCAAATTTGAGCTAATTTGAACTAGGTATAAAACTTATGGAAAGACAAAATTGACAAAGAACATTGACAGAAAAGAGAGTATCTGTCTGGAAAATAAGTGAGCTTGTCAGAAATGAGAATTAGGAATAATTGAAGAAACTCCAGAAAGAAGATATTGCTGCAGACATGTCACCTAATATAGCACAGTAAATCACCTGCCAGTCACTGTTACAATACTGGCAGCAGCAGAGATTGCAGGGTGAGACATTCCATTATTACCTTTTCCTTTTCTTATAAATTTTCACTTTGGAAGAGACTAATTTTTATGCTTATAATTTGCATTTTACAAGCAAAATGTAAGTATGCACAGCCAAGAAAATCACATTGATGAGGATTTGCAGTTACCTATCAGAAGCCTTGGGAAAACACTGCAGAAAAGGAAGGTCTGTCTCATTTTCCAGAGAGGTGAGGAGGCAGCAGGCTGTTCAATCTGCTTCTGTCCCCGAGTGATGCTGGGCACAATATTTCAGTCCTCACAAACCCTTGCTGACATACCTTCTTCTAACTGAAACTAGCTAATAATAATTATTTGCCTTCACTTTAATGGAATAGGAAGAATCAGCCTTACTGCAAGGTAAACAGCATGAAATTTTATTATTAAAATAATGTCGTCACAGAAAGTTCAGAAATTTCTGCTCAAGTATTTTTTTATCTGCCTAATTTCCTAGTGGATTAAATTGAATTGGATGTTATTCTCAAGCGAGACTAGATTTTGGAGCCTTACATGTGAGTGTTATGCTAAAGAAAATTAAAAATAAAAACACACCCACAATAATATTATTTCCCCTAACAGGCTTCTAAAAATATGTCCCATAATTCATTGCTTCCTTTCCCACTAAAAATCCTTACTCTGTCACAACCTGGGTAAATTAAGTTACATTTTTACAAGTGCTAGGAAAACAACTTGAACCTTTCAATTTGTTACTCTCAGCTCAGACTCTTTAAAACAGAAGCAGTTTTCCAATTCCTACTTTTTCAGAAGAATGTCTACACCAATTCTGTGCAATAAACCAATACTTTAACCTTACTTAGATCTGAAAGACTAACACCTTAACTGAGACAGACATGTAGATCTTTCTACTTGACTGGAAAGACAGACTAAATTATAGAAACAATCACAAACTCCAGAGGATTCCTTCAGTTTAGTCATACTCCAGCTTCATGTGGCAACTTCTGAAGTACTATGAGCAACTTCAAAAAAGATTCTCTAATTTTCTGGAATTCATACCCACTGACCTAATCTGCTAGGCTTCTGATCCAGACCCTGACACTCTGCCTTAAGTAAATAAAATAAGTAAAAATAAAATAAGTAAATAAAATCAGAGATCCATCTTTCTTCTTTGAAAGAACTATTTATATTTCTAATAGATGGTTATCAGCACTCTTTGCTAAATCTCATACTGTGACAACTTTAAAACACTGTGACGCCCTAGAAGTCCTGAGACTGGGAGGGAAAACCCCACAGATTAATTTATGCTTATTTTCCTCACAGTCTGAGATTCAAATCTATAATTTTTCTCCCCTGTTACTATGAGATGTAGGTATCATCTTTCTTCTTGTGAAAGCTGAGATTGAAATAACTTTAGGTAGCTTTAGAAGGAACAGCATATAACACAAGTTGACAGTGCTTAATCTTCTTGGTGCTGGCCATGCAGGGGCACTCTAAGAAACAGGAAGCAGACTGCAGGGCTCAGCAGCACATGATTTTGGTGATAGTAGTCAAAAATGGAGAAAACACTCTATTTATATTTTCAATTGTATTCTACAGTTTACAGAATCATAGAATATCCTGAGTTGGAAGGCACCCACAATACTCATGAGTCCTACTCCCATCCTGCACAGGCGAGCCCCAAGAGTCACCATGAGCCTGAGAGCATTGTCCAAACACTTCTTGAACTCTGGCAGGCTTGCTGCTGTGACCACTTCCCTGGGGAGCAGTCATAGTTAGAGATTTCAGTATTTGTATTATAGCTGGAGATTCTGTCAGGCTGTATGTAACTGCTTGGGAAAAGACAAATTATGCAGAAGTACACTACTGTTTTTTTGCACAATTCTATTTCTTAAACATATCCTTTTTTCCCCATGAAAATTTCTTTATGTGCAAGTTTACTTAAAATGTAATTGAAAATACGAAGGTGAAGAAACAAGGAGGTCAGGACTTTCCAGAAATCAAGAGGTCCCCTTCCTTACATGATGAGAAGCAAAATGTTTCCTTAGATTTTTAACTTCCTGCCCCCTAATCTAAGGGTTATCAACCTAGACAATGACCAGGCATAGGAGAGGACGCAGCAAATCATTACTGATCCAGAAACTTGGGGATCCTGTGGGTGTAAAGGGAATCCTTAAGTCCTGATACAAGTTAATTAACTGCCAATCTATTAAACCATAAAGTAAAAAGTTTTTGGGTTTTGTTAATTTTTCCAGAGCAACACTCACCAGCACACTTGGTCCTGGTGATGAGTGGTGGTCCTGGCTGCCCTGTCCCACCTTCGCCCGGTCTGGTGAGCAGGACCCGAATCTCATATTCGGTGTCAGGGTCCAGGTGCCAGAGCTTGTACGTGGGCGCGTTGACAGCGTGGGTCTCGGTCCAAGTCCCGGACGTCATCCGGTACTCCACCTCCTTCAGGATGATGGGGCCGTCCCCAATGATGGAGTTGGCGTTCAGCTGGATGAGCAAGTATGTAGGCCCAACGCCCAGCAGCTGCGGGGGTGCTATTGGCCGGGGCGGCTCTGCAGGGGAGACAGAAAATAAGCCAGCGATAAAACAAAAGCTGGAAAACCCACTAAGAGGATGGCTCCCTACACAGGGAGTTGTCAGAGTTTGTTCAGAGAAGATTCCAGACCTCAGAAACAAATTCAAACCGACATCAGTGAAGAAGAGCTGAGGAGAATTTCAGCTGATGGAAGTGAGTGGTACACTACTGGCATCTGCTCACTGCTATATTTTCCTTTTAAAAATCTCAGCTAGAGAAAACAAAATTCTGTCTGATTTATATATTGCTGCTGCTTGGGATATTTTCCTGTAAAAAACTATTCTCATTTATATAATTTACAATACCAATAACTTGAGATTTTCTTTTATTGACTGAAGCCACATTTGCACTTCCCTTATAGAAAGAGCTGCAAGAGATGATACACTACCCCTGCACAGATTATTCTTAAAAATGAATATCACTGCAGTTAATCTGAAATCCACTGGATACAGTTAGGGAAAAGGATACAGTTGCCTATTACATGCTTTCTGAATACTCAGAACTGAGCAAAGCTGCCAGGAGAATGACAAAATAAAGACATTTGGCAACAACACATAATATTTTCTTCTTTAGTAAGTACTACTGATTTTGCAACTTGAACAATAGGATGTGTGCTGCCTTTTGTCATCCCCTCTTCTCATCAGCTTCTGCCCGCCTACGTATTTCAATGCAGCTGCAAAGTAAAAAAGGTAATGACAGAACAAACAAGAAGAGGTGGTCCACCCTAACCTGAGAAATGTTAACACAGAAACATTGCCTCAGCATGATTTATTTTAGGAAACAATCACAAGCAACAAGTATTTTTCTAATAAAATGAATTCACTAATAAACATGGAAGGTTCATTTTCATTCCAGATGGCTCATATTTCAGCTAATTTGTTTCAGTTAATTAGGCAACAATGCTAAATTCACTGCATACAGGGGTTTCACACAGCAGTGATGCAGAGCTACCAAATCAGCAACTCTGAGCAGGTAGAGGGGATCTCATGGCTAGTACATTAAAAATAACTTTTAACCCCAGACCATAAGATTCCCCTAGCAGAGGACCCTTACATTCTACACAACAGAAGTTAAGACAAGATGCATTGCACGTATTCTGCCTCCCAGATATGATCCCACCAGTGTCAGTGGGGAGGGGTGGACCTCCCCTGACATCACATCCTCCCTGAAATTCATCACATCCTCGGTGAAACTCAGCTAGTGACTCCCTGGTTCTGCCTGCTTCCCTATTTCCAGCAGCAAAGCTTCCCTTCCAGGTACCACAGCTTGCTCCAAACAGTATGTTTACCAGCTCTATAAGCAACCAAGTCTCTCAGATTTTGGCACATATCTTGTGGACTTTTTTCTAAATTAGCTGCTTCTCAAACCACTCAGTTTGGAGGCCAAGGAGTCTGTAGCTGTGTCATAGTGGCTGTAGAGGGAGCTGATTTTTTTCCTCCCAGAGTGAAAAGGTGAATGCCCCAAGGTGTTTCCATTTCTGCTTCTGGACATACAAAACTATAGAAAGTACCTCAATTAATTATTAATGTTTTACCCTTCTTTGGCAATAGATGTGCTTGTGAATTAATTTAGATCCCTACCTGCATAAAAGCTCAGAAAAGCATCTGGGCATAATGAGGGCAGTTTGTTTGCTGTGGAGCTAACATATTAAATGTCAAACTAATGTATTCTAAGGTCAGTATATATTATAGCAGAAAACATCATCATTGATGAGCATGATGCACTACCAACTCCAAGTTATAAATTTCTAAAACATATGGGTATGTTTAGAAGCATACACTTTGATTAAGAGCATGATTATCACAAATAAAACCTCACATTAATGAGACCATCGCCTATTAAGTTCTTATGTTAAGAAGTAAAGCACATTCTTATATTAGCATACACATTTTGTTTTTAAGCTCTTGAGGCCAAGGAGACTTATTTATAAAGTCTCTCCCAGTTCCAATAAATTATGCATGAATTTTAATCAGTTAGCAAATGAACAAGTAATTGTTCTGCAGCATTATTAATATTCTTCATAATACAATATACTATCAGAACCAGAGGTGAGGTGCAACCAGAAATCCCAAAAGTACACTAAGTATCAACTGAAGCATGCAATCCCAATATACCAGGATAAACTCTTCTGATGTTACCCAATTAGCTTTCTATTAATTATTCCCATTCATTATTCTATAACCACATCTCCAATTATAATTTGAAATCATAATTTCCCTTTGTATATACAGCAACCTGAAACTTTTACGGTTTAAAAATTGCCACTGATAGCTAAAAAAGATAGAACAAAGCCATTGTTAATGTTTTGGTTGCCATTCCCCTAGAAAATATCACACATATCAACAATACTTTTCTTTCAGTGAGTTTTAAAACACAATTTACGTCCTTCAAGGAAGTATATGTTGCTGGCTTTTTTTACCCCAGCAATCTGGGTCCACCTGTAGTAAATAATCCTGTTTCAGAGTGTCTTGAGAAGACAGTCTGCCAAAAATGAAAAACCTCTTATATGAAGCATGAAAAATAAAAGGGGATGCATGAAAAAGTACCCTAAAGAAAATCACCCTCTAAGAAGTTCGTTCTGGCTTATAAACAACATAAAAACCCAGCCTCAGCCAAGTCAGGTGACAGCTTAGACGTTCAGTGCCTGGATTAGAGGAAGAATTTCCGGAAGCTGAGGCTCACCAGGTACCCACCACAGCAGCTTCCCTCCTGCCTGGCCCTGTCCATGCACTCCAATGCAGGTGGCCTTACTCAGATGCATTGTTTGGCTTCCAGTCACCTAGACCCAAAGCCAGGTGAGGCAGCACAGTGATGTCTCTCCACCCTCTCCCTGCCCTGATGATTGCAACCCAGCTGGAGAGCTGTGCCCTTTATTTCTGCCAAAAAGAACCCACCTTCCTCAATTATTACGAGGAGATATGGCAAAGGCACACAACATTCCTAGCAATCAATTTTCCTTGAGTTCACTTCCCCTTTTCTCAGCCATGAACTCCCTGTGTAAAGCCATAAGATTCTAAACAATAATTTAGGAAAAAATATTTCAATCCATTGATTGTTGTACTCATCAGTAGATGATTTTAATAGGTATTTAAGATGAACTAAAAAGTTTGATCAAAGACCCTGTATGGTGAGTTTCATTTCTTCCTTTGCTAAGCACAAAATTTAAGATTCCTTATCCAATGTAACTAGTTTAATTACTGACTCATTTTCTGACTATATGTTTAGCCAGTGTATAAAGGTGTTAAATCTGATGAAATCCCTTCTAGTTTTCATGACCACTAAGATCTCAGAAAGACTATATTAAAAGACCAGTTGTACATCTGCAAGACATTAAATAAATGAAAGTGTTTTCATGCATAACATGTTGCAGTATTTGGTCAGCTCTGGTTTTGACATAAAATGCCCACAGCTAAGGTAATAAAAAATTAAGAATGACATTTTGTCAGTACGAAGTTCTCATTCTGCTGAGCTACTAGCAGTATATTATGCTCACATCAGTATGTATATGACATTGTATATTAAATGTAGTGTGATATTTAGGCACCAATGACTCGAATAAGCATGCAGCTTCAACCTCCTCTACCAGTCTTCCTACAGTTAAGTGATTGTGTCATATTTTTAATATGAAACACTGTATGCAAATAATTACGCATGCACAGGCAGAAAGAAACAACCAGAAAAGGTCATTAGTGTTACTAGTACAGTCAGTAATATACATAAATTTTCCAATAATTCTCAAGTAACATATGTATACCATACTACATTGCCTTCCAAGATTAAACACTTCCTAAGTTTAAAATAAAAGAAGGTGGTTGTTTCATTTGCATCTTACTGGCAATCGTATACTGTTAATGATCAGTTCAAAGCAAAAAAAAAAAAAAAAAAACAAACAAACCCAAAAAACCCAGTATTCTACATATTGGTCCATTTTGGAAGAAAATATTGGATAAAATTTTATTTTAAAATCTTATTTACAAGAGTCATATTTTGATGAGCATAACATGTACCAAAGAGACTTGCTGCACAGCAGAAAGGTTAGGAGAGGTGGGGAGGAGAGAGCTGGTCACCATATAGCCCAAACACTCAGAGCAGGTGCATGCCTTCATCCATGCTCATCCCCCGTGCCTTGTACAGGACATGCACACATTAATGCTGTGCTCTGCAAGTCCCCTCCACTCATGCACTCACTGTGCCTTTCCTCTGGTGACAGCATGTTCAGCTTGTTCTGTGAAATATCTCACACCAAGCCATACACTTGGTATGCTGATGAGTATTAACTGCTTAACTCAATACACACAACAAGGGTAATCATAAAAAGCTTAATTTTTACAAGTATAAAAAAAAGCATTCATTCATTATAAGAAGCCAACATCAGCCTCACCTCTTCAGACCAGAAGTTACATGTTTTAATTACGCCATAAGCTATCAAGAAAGTAAGTCAATCAATAGAATATAAAGTTCCTTTAAAATTTGTCATAATTCAAAGAAACAAAATTATAAAGTCATGTAACTACAGCTAATACTGGATGTTCTAGGGAGTACAGCAAAGATGCCTCCACAAATGACTCAAGACTGATTCAGCTCCCACATATATGAAACTCACTTCCTCTTCCAGGAAAATTTCTTGAAAAGCTGTTTAAGCATGTCTGCATATTTCTTACAAGCTCTGTGGTTTTCTAGTTCAATTCAGCTGAGGTTCAGTGCCTGACCCACACTGGCTATGCAAAGTTAGAGCACAATCTTTGCCATAGGAAGCCCTGTGGGGCCAGGGGCCCCAGGCATGAGACACCCAGGAAGTCAGAGACACCCAAGGCATAGAGGGGTAAGGGGAAAATTCCTACTTGCCAGGAGATGGACCTCTGGAGGAGCATGCCGGTGCACTGGGCTCCAGATTGCACATGGAGATATCGTGTCACAGTCGCATCAGAAGCCCCATGGCATGGGGGCAGAAGGGCATAGGGAAGCAGGCTGCCAATTCCTTGCAAGAGCTATGCTGCTTCAGTACTCTTTGTATACTGGAAGATTACATACTGCTCTAGAGATTCATGTGTCCTAAAAGGCTTTGAAAACCAGAAGAAGTAGAAATATTTGTTTAAAATTTGGAGAACATGAATAACATTTAGAAGGAAAAGTTATGGCAGTAAAGTACTAGCAGAGAAATACCATTCTTGGTCTTAAAAGCTGGTTAGTCCTGCAGAAAAAGGAATTAACAAGAAGTAGTGACCAAAAAATTCAGATATAGTATTAAGCCACAAATGGAACAATGAGAATAGTAACTGAAGAACAATAACAGTAGGAAATTCTGCATTCTCATTATATGTTGGGGAGAAAATAGAAGATTTTTTCATACAGCTGTGAAGAAGAATAACTGAAAGAAATTATGTGATCATGAAGGTGGTGACAAAATGAATTCTGAAGAGTTTGAAAATAAAAAACAAAACACGGAGACTTTGAGCTCAAATACTGCTTTGTTTTTTTTTTAATTTTTGCAAAAATTATTCTGCATGTGGCATATCTTTAATACAGATTAGAAATATTTCATTCAACTCTCCAAAATTCTAAGGAAGTACTGCTCTGACAGGGAAAAAAAAATCAGAATTTAAGACAAATAAGCTTATTTTGGACTTAGCCTGTCTACAAGGACACCTGCCTGTCTTCTACGTTGATAGCAGCATGACAAGACCTGCCACCTCTCAACGCCAACACAAGGTGTATTAACAAAAACAGGAGACTTTGACAACTAAGGGGAAAGCATTACAGAAAATAGCACTTGCCTAATAACAAATTATTCTGCTCAGTTAAAAAGCAGGTTAATGCAGATGACTGAGGGATGTCAAGCTGAAAGCACAGACCTGATGAGCAGCAGAGGTATCGTGAATGTTAAAGTCACAGAAAGCCTCTGCAGTTTATTTTTTAATTTTCAACAAGATCTCAAATTTTCTCCTTCTGTGTATGACAGATTACACTCACAGCTGAGTCTGCCACTCTATACACTCCACCTCTAGTGAGTAGTTTGGTCCTTAGGGGTTTTACTGCATAACACATCGAAGAAAAATTAAAAAGCCTATGCTTTCAATAGTTTGTGCAACCCATTGAGGACAGTTCAGTAATAGGAGATGAGCACTCTCCTTGGCTTCTGAAAACTAGGAAATGCAAAACGACCAAAAAAGCCCCAAACCTCAAAGCCAAAAAAAACAAGAACGTGGCATATTTTCTTTTTCAGAATGATTAAAAACACACTTCTCAGTCTACACTGCTCCAAGACCTTCTAACTACTAATCAGACTTCACATGGGAAGTCCAATGAACAAAATTACATCTGTTCAATATTAACTACTCAATTCATAGGTGCAGACACATACAGCCTTAGCTGAGAAATGCTGCCATTATGGACTTAGCTCATGGGATTCTTGCCTGCATACCACATAGTGGTACTTGCTTTTCTCATCTCAGCAGCCCATCTTATTCTTGTGACAAAGGAGAAGAACAAGTGCAAGCTTATTCTCAGCCAGACATACTATACATCAGCCACATAGATTACTCCTGCCCAAAAGACACAATGCATCTGAAAAACACCAGAATAATGGAGAATGAGCTCGACTGCCGGGCAGGGCACATTGCAGAGGCTGCAGGAAGGCACACTTTCTTAAACCATCTGCAACCTTCAAAATAACTCACCTCAGAGAAGTTTTACAATCACCTCCACTACTGCAAGACTAAATGCTGCTGAGAAATTTACACAATAAAAACCCAACCAGCTGCAAATCCTTTGGAGCTCTCACAAGTCTTGGCCATTTAATTAATAATCCCCCAAGCCATCGCTATGATTTTCTATTTGTTGATAAACTTGTTTACCATTTTCTTAATAAATTTATTCTTTTTTTTTTCTCCCAGTGGACAAAAATGTCTCTCTGCTTATCAAGTTTAACTCATTTTAACAAGTGCTGTATTTTTCTACATTGTTAACAATTGCACATTGCCAAATTTCTTTTCTGATAGGAAAATTTCTATTGTTCCCATCTTTATCTTTTACAGGTAGCTTGGAGAAGGCACTGTACTGATGGAGAAGGCAGCAAAGACTTTTTCATAAAAATAACTTTGACATATTACACCACAGAATGAGTTCTTCATGTAGAAATCAGTAGGTTTTTACAGTGAAGTGTTCCATATAGCTACAGGCCTGCCTTTATTTAAAAAAACCCAAACAATAAACATAACACAAAATCCACAAATAAACAAACAAACAAAGCACAAACAAAACCCAAAGCTAAAACCAAACAAATTCCAAAACAATCTAAAACTAAATTTGACTTATCTCAGTTGCTGTGCAGTAATCATACGTGATGGTGGTTGCATGGAGAAGTTTAAACAGCTCATGATTTATGAATCTGCTACAAAGGTTTTTCTCAAACTCTTACTTTCTTTCTAATTCCACTTACACAGACTTTATTTCTGTGACTTCAGAAAACCATTTCTTTAAAACAGAGTTTATCACAGTGACATAGTATTTGGCACTATCTGCTAGTCCAGAGGTTGAGACACAATACCTACAAAATGTTACATTTTAATTAAGAGAGTTAGTTGTCTGGAACAAAAGAACTCATTCTAAGTAATGGCTTAGTGACCAGGTGGTATCAAGTGATTTATCCAACTCTCTTCAGAGAGTGTGCAAGACCATTTTCATTGTCTTTTATTACTTGAAATGGAAAAAGTGAAAGGATCAATTTTAAATAAACATTAAAAATAACTATCTATAACATTGAAATTCAGGTAACTAGAGAATCAGTCACTGGAGAAAAAACAGTAACAAGCAGAAATGGCAAATTGAACAGTGAACTCACAATCCTGGTTTAGGTACGGTACTGACATATTTCAACATAATATCTCTAATTTGGGGACTGCAAACAGGAAGAGTATGTCACAAGCTCACTTCAAGCTACTGTTTTAGCTTTGAACACCTAATATATAAAGTTTGTGTCGTAGATATAACAAAGTCTGAAAGCTCATGCAGCTAAAATGTATTTAATTTAGGTGACGTGGCAGTTAGTGACCACCTAAAGTGCTGAAATAGGAATTATTTCAACAGTGAAAACTGCTAACTTCTGCATAGTGATATTATGTCCTATGCATCACTGTGGCATTTTATTCACCTTGATTTGAAACACCACCACGTTCATTTTATTATCTTCCTTTAAAATAAAGGAACAGTGTGCAGCTTTAGCATTGTCAGCAGAAACTGTAAACAAGGTTAAGAACATGCCCAGCTTACACGTAAAAACAAAAAAAAAAGCCTGTCTAAAAATTGGAATATGTCATCTCTCTATACAATTTATGATCAGGACACATGCCTGTTTTTTGAATGATAGTAGGTATGTTACTATGGGAATCAATTAGAAGATTATGACACATTTTGTCAAAAAGATTGCATTGTGTTAAAGATATTTATGTGGCACACTCCTAGAGAAAAAAATGAATAAATGTAAGAAAAAGAGGTGCCTGTAATGGGAAGACATTCAAATTTTAAATAAAAAAAAATTAAAAAATCAGTCAGCATAAATGAGTCAGCTGTAGAAATGTCTCCAGCAAAGAGTTGATCACAATGACTTCATTATCCATATGTATCAGTAATGCCCTCGAGATCTCAGTGTTGAGATTACTGTTGGAAAGAAATATTTTATCTGCTCCATTGTCAGGAACCAGCAGATTGAGAACAAAATTAAATGCCTTCTTCAAAATTGGTACCTCCCAAGAAAGAATTACTCTCAACTCTACAAGGCTTTGCAATTTGACAATACTGAGATTGCATGCAAATCCACATGCTGTTGATGGTGGAAGGAATAAAACTTGAGATTACAGAAAGAATGCCTAAAGAAAAACAAAATATTGTTTTAGAGACTCCAAAATTTTCTTTTACGTGGTGATGCAATGGGTGATGGGAATATATTTATTTTCTAAATACTTGGATTATTTTCATTTTTATTTAATTTTAAGTCCTCACTGGTCCAGTAAAATGAGATTGTGAAGATTTTTGCATCATTCTTATATCTGTTGATGCTGTGGTCATGCTCACACACTCAGTTTACTGCCTAAACAACCCAAATATAGAAACTTTCTGATGGACAAAAGTTACAGTGACATTATTTATAATCAAACTTGAAAAGTTCAAACAACTGCAAGAAAACCAGAGCATTGCAACAGAACTCAGTGAAACAAAACTAACTAACTAAATAGATAAAAATAAGCAGAGGGGAGGAAAAAAAAAAAAAAAAAGAACACACATTTACACCTCACGAGCTCTACCTATCTATAGAACTTGAAATCTAAAAAAGCTCACCCAGACATTCCTGTCTGTCCTGGAATTCTCCTGCATGCCTTATTTTGGAAGTCACATTATAACCTGCCAGCACTTACACAAATTTTTATCACCAGCTCTCCTGCATGCCTTTTAAATGGCAGAGAAAAATGTGTCATGTGCTGCTGAGATAGTAGCATCGTGAGACAGGATTTAAAATTGTATCGTGCTCTATAAATGCAATGAGCTGGACACATCCTTGTACCAGCAGGGTACTGAACTCAACAGCACCTGCAGACAAGAGGAATATCTGGCATGGCTTTGGCTTCCAGGCAGTTTTTAATAGCAATTGCAGAAACTTAATCACGTAAGAGGTGAGACTGACTTTACTGTAACCATTAATGCAAACTGCAGGGTTAAATCACTGATGCACAGGGAGGGAGGGAGGGAGGGAGGGAGGAACAGAGATGAACAGAAAACTTTTCCCTTCACACTTGCAAGGCATTCTGCAAAGTTCTTTCTCGGGTATCTCGTTTCACAGATAGTAAAAGCTTTCTGTCAGCATTTGAATACTACCATCAGAGGAAAGAGTGATACATGGTAACATAAGGGTTACACATTAATGATTACCTAGAGAGATTTTGTGTGTGCTCAGCCTATGCAAATCTATGGGGAGAAATGACAGAATCCATCACCACTTTTGAGCAAACTTATTTTTGAGGTGCTGTTTTCTTGCTCAAATCCCTCTCTTTCTATTCTTAATCTTTTCTAAGACACATATAGATGTTCCCACCAGCAACGTCTTCACATTTCTTATTACAGCATGTCCAAATATTTCTTGCCAAAAATGCCAGAAGGCAGCCCACTGGAATGACAGAGAAGGGGACTAATTTTAGGAGGCACTGAGACACTTCCCTCAATCTATGCAATGAACCAACAGAAACCAAAATTGTTTTTACACCACACTTTTACATCACAGATGTGAAATATACATCATCTAACATGCACCTCAGAGGGCAACCCTACTCCTCCACTTCCCACCATCAGTTGCTTGCAGTCACTCCTCTACACTACGTTCACAGTGGTTTAGGTTTAAAACTGATCTTGCAGGCATGTACATGGAAGTTCCCTGCTTTCCTAGGTCCCTGAAGCAACTCCCAGTGGTTTCAGACAAAAGCCAGTGTCAGCAGAGAAATGGAGGCACAAGTTCAGGCTCTTGAGAGTGGGGAAAAGGGAAGGCAAGGACTGAGATTACCTTTTAAGAAGGTGCTGGCTACTACATCTGCTTTTACCATGAAAGCCAGCCTCAGAAAGGGGTGGGGGGATAGAGGTGGCCAAAAATAATGACCATCCTTGCCACAGCACCTGGACAGATGCTAAAGAATACTTATGAGAAGAGGGTAACAAAGCAGCTGCCATCCATCCCATTGCCAAATGGATTCTAAGTGTGATAAAACTCTAAAAGAAATTTTTAGAAAATCAAATCAGAACAGACAACCCCACCAGTTCTGCATGCTAACACCATCTTTTTGAGATGTTATGATTTTGTATTAATTGATTAAAGCCTGTTATATTTGTTTTGTTACAAAAAAAGGCCCAAAGTATCAATATGAATCTGGAATAGAAACTCCCTGAGTACAGTAAAAGAGTCTAAATTTTTCATCTTATTTCAACTGACACAAACATTCAGTTTTAAAAAAATCGGTTTTTTGCTCTCTTATTTTAACCATTCTAAGTTTTGTTACCAATTTTTTTCATGAGCAAACTTAACAAGAATACACAGCTTCTTATTCTGCTACTGCATGTTTTAATTCTTGAATATGATACTAACCAACATCTACTTAAGCTGGGCTTGTACATTGAAAGTTCTGGAACCAGCCTTGTGTATTCACGTAAGAAAGGCAAACAAAATCAACAACTCTACAGAAATAATAAGAGAAGAAATTATTAGGGTAGAAATTGTACAGTACAGCTTTTTTCTCCAAATAAAAGATCCACTGGTAATAATATAGTTTATAATAATATGCACCATTGTGGAAATTGCTACCTTCAAATATTACACAAGTAACCTATGTTGTTTACTACATTTTCATGGCCTGTGCATAACAGGCATTTTGTCGAAGGCTGCATTTTTGTTGGTTGAACCAAGAACCTAAGAGCACATTACAAAACATTGAAGACAAAAATAAATCAGTTGTCATCATTTTACCAGTTAAACAGGCAGTAGCAATACCTTAAAGGAGCCCTTACATTTTACATAGGTGTTGGTAACAAAAGCATGCCATCATGGGGAAAAAAAAAATTGCACAAGTTTTTTTCATGGGGAAAAAAACTTGTGCAATTTTACCAAGCAAGCTCTGTTGGCCCCACTACCCAAAGCTAGGAGTGCTTTTTCAGAAATTTTAAATACTCTTTTTGATTAAGACAAGGAAAGTCATGATTCTTACTGCTGAATTCTAAAGTTTTGCCTCAAACTTTTAATGTGTGAGTGTTCTTTGAAGAATCTGACTGGTTTGTTTGCTTTTAAATAACTGCAAGCACCAGGAAACTTCTCTCACAGGACTTGCTATCCCTGTGATAGCAGGGATAGAGAAGTGTGAGTTTGGGGCATAAAAAAAGCAGTTTTTGTCAACTCAGTCAGAGGACTGGTGAAGCTGCCCAGCTGAACTCTATTTAGGCTTCTACTTCTCAATACACGTAATCTTGCCTACTCTCAAGAAAGTCTTCACTTATTATTCACCTTCCTCCCCAACCTGTAATGGGAAAGATAAGCTGGACTTACAGAAACATTCAGAATAGAATGAATGAACACAACTTTTTTCCAAGCATAAGAAGCCACAACACAGCATTTTGGCATTTAAAAAAAAAATTTCATTTAACATAGTGTTTTTCTTCCCCAAATCCATTAGAGTTTCACTCTAAGTTGTTCATCACTCTACTGAGAAGTCAGCAATCAGCAAGATTTTTATCTCTAAGTTCTCCTCACTCGGCACAGCCTCATTTCCCAACTTCTGAGGCATATTCTCAGGGTGCAAATCCTTCTCCTTCGTACCCACATTCAGCCAGTGAAAATTCAGGTGGTAGTCAATCCTGAGCAGGAAGCCAATTCTGGCTTTTTTCCAGTGTTCAGATAATCCCTTTCTCAGGGCCACACAAGTACAGGAAACCTATTTTATAGTTAACTTTGGTTATAGTTATTCTTATAGAGGTACCACAAACCAATCTCATGCACACATATTACACACATATCTTTCTAAGTGCAGTGACTTATGAATTGAAAACAGAGTGACTCCATACACACATACAAAAAAAAGAATCTTTCTCCTTTGGAAGGAAATGGGCTAGAGAGGCTGAGATTGGTGTTGCATTTCTCTATGGGGAGGAAAGGGTGGGTGTGTATGTGTCTAGCAAAACAATAAAAGATGAGAAGGTTAAGATAAAGTTCATCCAAATTCAGAAAATAGCTGCAAGAAAAAGCATTTACATTCACACCATAATTCAGAATTATAGAGAAGACAGTTAATCTCTCAGCATAAGGACATTCCATATCCATTCCTCTTGTCTGACTCGAGTCAGAATTTGTGCAGAGACTCACCATTTCCAAGAACAGCACCTCACCCTAAAGATTCAAAGATTCTCAGAGGAGTCTCTACAACACTCCTTTTGAAGCTGAACCATTTTCCATTCACTAGGTCCTATGTCTATGGTTCCAATTAAAGCAGCAGTAGTCTTATCTGCTGTGCTACATAGCTGCAGGTATTTTGTGAATAGTCACATCCAGCTTTTCTAGTTTTCCTTAAGATACTGCAAAATTAAGAAATAAAATGGCAAATAAAGTCAAAGCTGATAAATAAAAAGCAGTGCATTGAGCCTTATGAATCCCTTATGGACTCTAAATCAGTATAATCAGTCAGGAATAATATTTCTGTTGGGAATTTCAAGACCGTGTCAGTTCAATTGAGAAAAAAAAATAAGATATCAGTGATTACTAGGAACACAACACAAAGAAAGCACAATATCTTGTGTGACTGTGTAAACCTGTAAAGTTCTCTCATCTAAAATAAATTATGTAGATCTGGTCTTCCTATCTCCTGCAAGATGAGCCAGAAGACATAGAAAAGGCCAAATAGAAGTTATTGAAGACCTAGGACAACTTCCTATATGGAAACATTTAATTGATCTGCAACATTCAACATGATGAAAGAATGATGACTGAAGGAATGCATGCTAGATCTTTATGAAATGACAAGTGGCGTGAAACTGATTAATATGGAATGACTTGCTATTTCTTGGAGTAAAAATAGACGGCAGCTTTGGAGAGAAGCACGTTCTTCCGTGAATAACTTGAGTTAATTGTGGGAACTCATTGCTCCCAATTGCGCAAAAAATACAAGTTCAGAAATTATTTGACAAATTTGTAGAAGGTTGGTCATGGATATTACACACATAAGTCATCGATATAGTCTCAGGCTCAAGAACTCTTAAGCTATAGATTGTTAGATGCTCAGTGGTATATGGAGTGCCTTCTCTCATTTTTACCTCTCTCCCCAAGCCTACTCATTAAGCTAAGAAGATTTTGGCCCAGCAGCAATGTTTTCTGAAGTCACTATCATATTCTCTAGAAGTAAAAAAAAAGCCAAGAAACTGCTTCCAGCTGTCAAGCTGCTCATTGAATACTGGACAATATTGGAAATAACCCATAGGCTTCAGTCTACGTAATCCATTATAGATGAGTGCCCTCTGCATAGAGCTACTAATGATCCAGCTATCTTCTTTCAGTGTGGATGGTGCATGGCTGTATGGTCACATTTCCTTCACATTTAATTACACATTATCAAAGCTTCTTTTTTTTTATTCTGATGCCTGAATGGAGAATTCTAGCTTTTGAAACAAAAGCTATTTTGCAGAGCTAAAGCAATATAAGCTAACCAGCTGAAAACAGATTAATTTTCTGTTGATTTACATCCCTGAATGGTTAATGTAATATCGATGCAGTAAGAAACCATAATTATATTGTACGTCCGTTAAGTCATTCCACATATATCTTATGAAGTTTTTTTTCATATCCCATCATCACTTTAATGTGTGGGGAAAATGATCAGCAAAGGTAAACAGTCAACAAGTAAAATAGCTTGTTTGAATTCCCTCAATTCTTCTCATGGTAGGCCAATCCATCAGTAATACTAGGGCTTACAATGGTTAAAACACCTTAAAAGAAGATAAAATTACCATTTTTCTACACAGCCTCTCCTGCCTGCCAAAGCAAGATGTTTTGCCCTGCTGTCTGCTTTTGTTTCACAGGTATTTAGAATACTTACCTGTACTTCCCCCACAGGTAAGTATTCTAACTCTGAGGTCTTTATACTTTTCTTGGCCTGAATAATTTATCATTTCTTTCTCTTCAACACATAAAGTAAAAAATGGATAGCAGAAGCAGGCCAGTAACATTGCTGAAGCTCAAAGTACCCTTTGAAAGCACATAAGAGACCAAAACACTTTCCCTTTGCTACGTTGCCTAAATTTTCTCAAGTTATTTAATGAGGCACTTCTGTTTATGCCCCATTTGCACCATACAATAATCAATCATTAAAAAGCCACAAAACATCTGTTATTCCATCTACGAGTCTTCATGGCACTTTTCTCAGCCAAGCTCATAATCTTTTGCTATTCAGTATACTATTTTTGCCTTTTTATTGTCTTTTCTCTTCTATGAACTGTGAACACCTTACCTCTGGTTGCCTCACTCCTTTTAAATGTCCTTTCGAGAAACTTGAATTACTTCTAATTTTGCAATCAGTCAATTTTTCTTCAGTGGAAGAATATTTTTAATTTAGATTCAACAGGAATGCATTTTGCCCCTACTTTTTTTCTTTGGGTGAAAATTTCAAATACTTTTCAGGGCAGCACAGTGATGTGTGCATAGCTGTCTATCTTATTATTCATTGAACATTACTGATAAAACAACTACATCAATAGGTTTGCTTTTCCATGCTTTAATTATACCTATACAAATCATACCTTACTTCATTAGTATAAAGTCGAAAAACCACTCCAAGTGTTATTGTCTTTATGTATTTAAATGGCCTGATTAGCATTCTGAAATTAAACAAGATGTCCAGTTCAAGCAAAATATTTTACTTATCTTTCTTTTCCTTTTTACTTACCTTTCTTTTTTCTTTCTATTTACCTTTCTATACCAAGACCAGCTGTTTTTTTCCCCTTAACAACCCAAAGATGAGGCTTAATGTGAGCTTTTCTATTCAGGCCTATAACATTAAGGCCTATCATTCTGGTAGCTGGTTATCTCCTCAGCTATTACAAGATAATGTGGGCTTGAGGGAACATACTTGTATCTCCTGTCAGTCCCTTTCTGTTATATCAACTCCCTTAAAGGCATGTTCATACAAGGAAGCTGCTACCAAAGAAAACCCCCAAGACAGCACTGTTTATCTCAGGAACCATTCCACACTACAATACCCTGTGGGCACAAAGATTTTTGCAGCACAGTGAAATCCACCTGCAAAGCAGTTTAAAATGCAGTTTAACATTAAATCTAAGATGCAGTTTAACATTACATCTAAGCCAACCCAAAATGACCACACCACTGTGGGGAGTGAACGACCACCTCTTTCCATATTTTCCAAACCAGTAGTTCTACTACTAGTAAACTAGTCTGACACAAAAACACCTACTTCTTTCTACAGTGTCAGGGGTTTTTTAGTTTAGTTCCCCAGTCAGCTCACTGGAGAGAGGGCCAAGCATGCCTCTGATGTAAAAGAAGAGGTAATAGCAAGTCATGGGGAGTAGGAGAGAGAAAAGAGAAGTACAGCCATGCCTTTTGATGCCTCTTCTGTAATATCAGATGCTGTTGCACACAGACATTGCCCATGCCTACATACATATCTTTAAGGAAGAGTCCAACAAATAAACAAACAAATAAAGAAACTTGTAAATAACTGGTGTATGGATCTGTTCATGAGGCACAGAATCAGTCAAAAACAGGGCATGCAAGAAATTCCTTCACAGATTAGGAAGCTTCATAAATTATGGCAATATTGCATTTTTCAGAAATGAGGTTGAAACCAGACCAAATCGTGAGTGACAGGTTTCAGCTCTTTATTCAGTGCAAGTCCCTCTGGAAGGCTTCCTCTGTAACATTATGCTATGAGTCAAAACAGGATTCTTGTCATCAAGAATTGCTTCAATTATTCCCACTCAATCAATTAAAATTCCAGAATCCTGTGAAATTTTTAATCCACTACAGAAATCCTGTGAGCTCTGTTAAGCAGGTGATAACTCCCAGCAAATTTTGATAAGGAAACTTCAGGTGCTAAACCCCTGAAGGTCATCTTAGTTGGAAGTGCAGGAAGGGCAAGGACAGTGAACTGACACCCACAGGAAACAGACTGTAGGTACCTGGTCCATTAATTTCTGTTAATTGCCTGAGAGCTCAACTTAGCATCATTTGCTTCCACTTGGCATCTGCTTAGTCAGTTGGCCAGAAGGCTGTCTTCTTACTGAAATATAGTTCATCTTAATTATCAGAAGTCCTAATGATGCAAATGTCTTAGGGGATAGTCTCCTTAATGAGGTGACTGTTTGCACATACTGTTTGGCACACACGTTCCCCTGCCTGTCCCCTCCATTTTTTTATCATGTAAACAATAGCACCTGTACAAAACATTCTGTTTCAGAGCAAGAACATTGTCCTCCTTTCGTGACACATTTGTAAAAAATTCTTTGTTCCAGCCTGGAAACACTGACATACCACTAAATTCGTGCTTTAGGTGGTAAAGGACAGCAAAATCTGGACAAAACAAAACATTAATTAAACCACTATTATCTGTCTGCAACTCCAGAAAGTTGCTTGGTCAGCTTCTTGAAACCATCACTTGATTTGGTTTGAATGAAAAGTCAGCCTGTGTTCTCTCTATCAGATTTTTAATCTCTTATAATATTATTCAAAGAAGAGACTAAAGCTGTTCCAGGAACACTCCAAAGTAAAAAAATTGAGGACCATTTTGTTTCTAATTGTGAAAATGTCACTGATAATGACAGTAATTTGGAGGGAAAAGAAGTGTCACTAGGTCACAATTCTTTGTGTTGCATAGTCTACATACCTAGTTAGAGGTCAAGTATGTATTGGAGGTATTCCCAGGAAAAATAAAACTCATTAAATATTTCTTTAGGCAGCCATGTTGAAAGAAAAATGCAGTAGGAAGGTCAAGCAGATTTTTAAAATGGCATTAGGAGATAGCTGAAGACAAAGAACTTAAGCAGCAAAAAGTAAAAATTAAAAGTTAGAGGCAGCTTCCCACATAAAACAAAGACAAACATCAAGAAAGATGAGAAGTCTGTAAGCCTAAACTCCAAATACATCTTAAACATGTCTGGAGCCAGCCAGAATACAGACATAATCCAATTTTTTTTTCTCGAAGTGTCTAATTATATTACCTTTACAAAACCTTTTGGAAAAGGAGCTATTCTTTCTAGTAAAACAGATTTTTTAATCACTTTTCAATTACCTCATTCTCATCTATTGGCACATTCAACCTGACAGCATTTTCTCTACTCCACTGATAGAAGTTGCAACCAACGGGTAGGGCACAAAAGATGGCAGACTTATACCACATTACAGAAAGTCCAGAGGTGCAAAACAGGGGGAAAACAAAATAAACAGAGAAGGCATTGGCAAAAGTGATGATTGCATCATGCTATACTTGTGAGAACTTCTCTTCTTCAGTGCATTAAGGTGGCCAAGTGCCATGCTGCACACATTCAAAGCAGGAACTGTGCCTCAGCATCACTTATTAAAAAAACAAAAGAAAACAACAAACCACACTGCAACTGCATCCTGAAAGTATCTGGCTGGTAAAATGAAGCTGTGCTTCATGCACTGCCAAACAGCTGCTCCTTTCTGTCTCCAATAAAAAGAAGGGGAAAATATTGCAGTGGCTGATGATGTAGCCCATAAATCACAAGCTTGATCACACTAAATGTATCTTGTTTTTTCTCGGACATGCAAGACGTCCAGTCCAAGAGAAGTGGAAAGTTGAAAAATAAATCATTAGTCGAGACATTTCTAACTGCTGTCAACACAATTCAAAGTCAGACTAAAGTTCAAAGCAAGCATTAAAAGTCATGAGACTTCAATCTCAATTTTTAAGCCAAAGAAAAACATCTAGTTTACCCCTATCTCCCTTCAAAAGTGGTAGACTTTCTATGTCTAGTTGTTAAAAAACATGACTTACATTACCATGAGGATGTCAATATAAGAATAAAGCTGAGATTTTCACATAAACTCAGAACTGAAACTTCAGGTAAAAAAAAAAAAGTAAAACAGAAAAAAAAAAAGTATTTTTAGACATAATCCTTATTGGATGGTGAAATAGATCAGGTAAACAATACCATTCTTGATTTGCTCAGGAAATCTAAAGTAAGATGGCTTTACTAAAAACACATATGGCATTGATGCCTTGTAGTATTCTACCTTGTGTCCACAAACAGGTTCCATATGGTTTACAGGATCTATCACAAGATAGGCACAAGGAGCAAAAATCTTTGATATAAATATAAAAAAAATTGAATAAAAGATTCATCTAGATTCCACAAACTATAAGATGCTTGGTACCTTCAAGTAAAGTTCAAATTCATTTACCTTATAATCCATTTACTTATGAAAAATTCCAGACAAAAACTCTAAATTGAGCAAAGCATTTTTCCTGGCATTTATTTATTCAAATTAACTAATTCACACAAAGTTAGGCCAATCATTATTAATAAAACTAGAACTCAGCAGAAGTTATCTGTGTTTTAAAAGCCTTGAACTAACATTGTGCAATATATACCTTTCAGATCACATTGATTAGGGAGTGCATTCAGAGAAGGGCAACCACGCTCCTGAAAGGTCAAGAAAACATGTCTTATAATGATCAACTGAGGGAGCTGGGTTTGTTTAGTCTGGAGAAGAGGAAGCTCATGGGAGACCTCATCACTCTCAACAGCTCCCTGAAAGGAGTTTACAGTGAGGCGGGGACTGATCTCTCCTGCCGTGCCTGCAGTGAGAGGACCAAAGGAAATGGTCTTAAGGTGAGACAGGGGAGATTCACATTAGATAGCAGAAGAAAGTTTTTTCACTGTTCAGATGATCAGACACTGGAATAGGTGGCCTGGGAAGGAGGTGGAGTCACCATCCCTGGAGGCGCTTAAAAGGTGTCTGGATCTGGCACTGGGTAATGGTTTGGGGGTTACAGTGGGGTAGTGCTGAGTTGATGGTTGGACTTGATGATCTTGAAAATTCTATCATTCTGTGATATTTTGTACTTACATCCTCCTTTCTTGAAGGAAAAATATAACATCAAATTGACTGTTGAGAGGCTTTTCCCTACCATCCCTGCTGACCATTCTTACTAGTCTGTAAAGTTTCCAATATAGGTCAATTCTAAGCAATTTTTAATTCCTAAGAGGGTGCTCTCACTTCTTCCTATCACTGTTCATGGAGTTTTGTCTCTGTTTAGACCCCAAACCCATCAATAGAAATTTTCTCTTTTGTTTGAAAGTAAAGAATTCAGGAAAGTGAAAAATTTCACTTGTTGCCACATACAGACATCAACAGGGCAGGTACAAAGTGTTTGGCAGTACAAGACATGCCAGAAGGCTAAGACAATGGACACAGAATAACTACACAAAATATTATAGATGAGGTCCTGGGAACAAAGAAGCGTAAAAAGAAATAAAAGAAAAAAAACAAAAAAATGTAGGGAAGAGATGAAAATCCAAATATCAGTCCTAATGCAACAGTGTCATTCCTCCTCATGAAGGAGGTAGGACACAGACTCTGCCATTAGCACTGTGAACATACCTGGGGAACAGGGGAGAGAAACACATTCATTTTCCTTGTAACACTCCTTAAATGTTCTCCAAGACATGCCTGTTAGCAGTTCCATATCAATCTCAGTGACAAGCTCTCTAGTAAACTAGCACATCCAAATTCAACACTGCATCTCAGCAGGAAGAAATCTATCTTTCTGCATGTAGCTAAGCTTCCTTCTTCTTCAGGAGAGGCAGATATGTTTCTCACCACTTTCTATATAATTCTGCAAATATTCCAGCAGTTAACAGTGCAGAACGATCCTGCAATACGAATTATTAAACCGACAAATATTTAAAACTCTTTCAGAAAGGAAAAAAACTTCTATCCAAACTACTCTGAGCAAACTTTTTGTAATCTCTTTAAAATTATCTTCAAATAACTCCCCAACCAAGATGATTAAAGGTCATTGGCACATTGTGAAGCATATTTTTATGAGATAAATTCCATTATAATTGCAACAAGTTTTCCAGCGACAATTTAGACATAGAATCAAATTATCCATTTCATTTTCATTTACACCTCATGGGCTAGATCATTTATCATGTTTCATAATAATGATCAGAGGGCACATAGAAAGTGATTTCTGGAGGTAACAAATTACCTATCATATTAGCACAGCTTACAAGATCCTGTCAACAGGTACCACACATAAATAAGAGGTAATTAAATTCACCATGTGCAGGAGTGTTTGATACGCTACTTGCTTTCCTAGAAGCTGGCAAAAAAATCTACGTTACTAAATTCAACATTCCAAATTAGCTGCTTAAGGACAATAGTTTAGCTCTTCATAACACATCGGGAATCATTATGCCACTAGAACACCAACAGGTAGACAGCATGCAGGGGCTCAAGATCTGGAGACAAATCTCTCATCATCAGGTATTATTGCTTCTTGCCACTGAATCATCCATCATGTCTCTGAGACAGCTTGGAATGATAGCGCCAGACCTTCACAGTACTGATCCTTGAACTCTGTCTCATCCATCTTTTGCATCATTCCCCATTTGCAGCAAGGTATCACCTCCTTGCTGCAAAACTGAGTGTGAACCTCTAATGCCTTTAACCTGCAGTGCCACTCTAATAGTAATTGATTTCTTTTTATTGCAGGGACGGTGCTCACTGAGACTATGCACAGCTGCTGTACAGTCGGAACAGTACAATGCAAGCACCTATGTCTTTAGCACTACGACCTGTTTTGAAGGAAATAGTCATATTTTCATTGCTAGCTATTTTATAATGCGTGTATATTTATCAATATATAATATTGGTAAAGGAATATATATGCAGTTTGTTCTGCAATTCAACTACGATTTAATAGTAAGATTCACTCAAATGCAGCTGAAAATAAATGTCGGTGTGGCTCCATTCTGTATTTTTGTTAAGTGATTCAGCATTAGAACACTGTTAGACTTTTAAATACGTACTAAAGGACACAAGTGCACCTGCATTAAAAAAGCAACTTAAATTAACTCTACATTGATCATGGCGAGGCTTCACTAGCATGATGACTTGTGTACCATAAACCACCCAAGACTAAGCGTTTTAATTCAGCTTCGTCTGAATGCTGTTATAAAAGTTTAATAAATCAAAATGATCAAAATGCCCCCAGTGGCAGGTTTGGATTCAGTTTCCAATTCAAATTCTGTTTAATATATGGCTTCTCTGACATCCTGCATTTTCTGCCATCCATGTTGAATTCCAAATGCACTCCTTTTCATCATTACCATGCATCTACTCATCGGCACCCTTTTTAACAACTCTGCACAATACAGAGATGTCAAACCTAGAGGGGTTTTCCCCTCCCCCAAACTGGAAAATGATGGCAGGTAAGGCACTTTATCTATAGTTAAGTAAATATTTTAACCTCCATGGTAATGTCAGTGGCATTTAAACTGAGAGAGACCATCCTGAGCTGCAGCATTCAAATGAAATATTTTATTAAAATAAATGTAGAGACAGACCAGATACTGGAAGGGAAATTATCCAAGTGAAATACAGCAGTGATATGGTGGGGTAGTCTGGAGACATCTCTAATTAAGATGAGAAAAATCACATTACTGCAAATGATCTTCATGTCATTGTACTTGGATAAAACACAGATATGAGAAACAAAGAATCCCCTTATTTCCTCCCTGAAGTGACACTTGCTGAAAGCTTTTCCCTTGCCTCTTTTTTATCTTTGCACTGACTCCCGTCAAGCCTAAAGGCCAACATGAATCCCACTATTCAAAGTGATTACATTTTAATTTCCCAAATGCTTTATTTGGTGTTTGGATTCACTTAAGTATTTTCACAATGAGGAGGCACATGAGAAAATGGCATAGGTATAGGAGAGCACCTAAACAGTGAGATCTTGCTCATGTAATCTGCCACATCTGTGGTATCACCAGCAACACCATTTTGAATCAGGCTGAGAGAAGCTGCATCGGATCTTGGCTTTGCTGGATTAGGCAGAGCAGCTGATAACCCAGTTTATGCTGCCTGTTAGGGGGCTGATACCTGGTCTGCCACAGAGGCAGAAAACCCATGAGGAATATCACCTAAAGCCAGGACTAAGCCTGACAGCACAGAGCTGACTCCTCTGCAACCATGAGCCACTCGGTCAAGATCATCCCAGGTCACCGCCCATTATAGGCTCCCACTGATTTTCATTGACCCTGCAGCTGTATTTATTTTGCTGCCAAGCCATGGCAAGGTCTCCACAAGAGCTGACAAGAACAAGTAGCAGTCCACAGCCTGGCAAGCAGGGAAGGGCCCTTTTCTGGAGATTTGCTTTGAAAGCACATTCCTGCCTGAACGTTTATGTAACATGGTCAAAGACAGCCAAAAGCAGTCAGGCCTGCTACGTGTTCATTCCTGGACACAAAGCAGTGTCAAGCCTAATGACCCACAGAATAGTGCCACACCTAGTAATTAGAAATGAGAGAAGAAAAGCTGTCTGTAGTTCTAGATGTGATTAGATGCCTAGAAATGCAACTATATCAACATATAGAAAAGCAGTTCTCAGAAATAAGCAGAAATAGCCAAGCAAACATCGATCCAGTTAATTGTCAGCATTCCTAGCCTTCCTGCTCTTTTTTCTTTTGTTCTGATTTCCACTCAGAGCCTGTGAAAATAGTATTCCCATCATGCTTCTTGCCACTGAGAAGCAAGCAGAGAAGAGAGAATAAGACTTTCACAGAGTTTGCTATCCCATGTGCTCTCATGCAGGCAGTATGAAGCCTTACAGACAATAGAAGAGGGACTCATGCTGCTTGGACTCGTGAATCAAAGTGCTACAAAGCATCAACATCCATCATGAATGTCAGGGAAAAATATATGCCAGCAACAAAAATATAAATAGAAAACTGCCTTTGCACCAAGTAGGTGAATTAGTTAATCATTAATCTGTTTTGGTTCCTGGATAAGTGAGAAACTAAGGCACAACACTTATATCCAAGCTGAGAGGGTATTGTCCTGTACTTAGAAGATATCTGAACCACAGACCCCTGGGATGGAAAAAATTCTAAGCCAGCAAAGGATGCTCCTACACCTACTTTTCTCTGATACTCTGCCTCAGTCACTGGCTATTGGGGCAGGACACAGAGCTACAGGACTTGTGTTTTTGCTCTGATCCAGACCAGTCACTTTTAAGTTCAAAAAAAACATTAAGAAGATGCATATCAACACTGAAATTGCTAGGTTTTGCCTAATAAGAATATTAATTTAGCCTATATCAAGTAGTACATATGAAATAAAAGCAAAACATGTGCTTTATCTTAAATGTTTCAGGTCTTCCTAAAGAACACATCAGAACTACAATAAAGCACCAGTTCACATTAGAAAGATTTCAAGAGTCAGCTGGAGATGAGACAGCTCAGGGGGATATTGCTAATGTGTATAAACATGTGAAGGGAGGGTGCAGAGAGGACAGAACCAGACTTTTCAGTGGTGCCCCGTGACAGAACAAGAGACACTGGGCACAAAGTGAAATACAGGAAGGCCCCTCTGAACATCAGGAAACACTTTTTCTTACTGTGAGAGTGCCTGAGGACTGACTCAGGTTGCCCAAGGAGGCTGCAGAATATCCATCCTTGGAGATTTTCAGAAGCCATATGGACATGATCCTGGGCAACTGGCCCTAAGTGATTCTGCTTGAGTAGGGAGAGTTTGGTCCAGATGACCTCCAGCGCTGCCTTTCAATCTCAGTCATTCTGTGATTGTCATTTCAAATGTGAACCTGTACATCCAAGATTGCTCAACACGGAAAGATGGAATGGAGCCTATGCCAAATACCTGGCATTTCTGTTACCTTGTGTGAATTAGCCTCTTTGGCTTCTTTGAAAAATCCCTTCAAAACTATCTTCTTTCTCCTGCTTCTCCAGCAGAAGCAGCTTTTCTGCACTTCCTAAAGAAAATGAGCAATGCACCTATTAACTATATAAACCAGAGGCAAATGTTGCCTGAGCAAGGGAGCTGAGCAGAGTTACATCCACAGAAGGATTGCCTGAGCAGATTCTTTCTGATATGTAGATGAATGACGAAATTGAGACTCCTCTCTGGTTCAATGTATTCATTATGAGCATAAAGACTTTTTGAGGCATTTTCCTATATTCTTGTTTCATTCTTTTTATGTAAAGGAGGCAGGATTTGACTTCAGGGTGAAAGCCCCTCTTGCTGTAAGAAACAGGGGAAGAAAAACAGGAAGATTCACATGTTGAACCTATTTAAAGAGGATAAGCTATTAATACAGTAGAGAAATTAAAACCAGAAAATGCCTCAAAAAGATCAAGTTAATTGGATCCTTGACTCTCTGATGAATGCTTGTACCTAAATATACACCCAAAATATAATTTGTGTTTTATTAGCAAGGTTTAGAAAAATGTCACAAAATATTTTCCTTATTTTTTTCAACTACTGCAAAGTAATTATGGCATTGTCATCTGCTCTTCCTGCAGGAATACAGCCATGAGAGAATTAGGCTATGACTACTGAGAAAACTTAAGAGTATAAAGTAATTTTGAAGATGAGCTGAGTGTCCAAAAGAGTACCAGTATTAATATCAGTACTCCATGAGTCCATCTTATGAACCAAGCACAGCAGCCACAGGGCTCTTCTGATGCAAATAAAATATCTGCATACCTCTACTGAAGTCTGATGATGATTCAAAGGAAACTTAGCCAAGGTAGTGATGTAAAGCCCACAGGTTTCAATAACTTGGACTGCAAAATCTCTCTCTTCAATTTCTTCTCTGGTCTGAAATTCAGTGAGTTCAGAAAAATACACACCAAAGGCCCTCCTGAAGACTTTTCAAAGATACAGTCCAGAGCCACTGTCTCTTGGAGACCGAATTTCTGAACACATTACAAAGTATCAATAATAACCTGAACTGTCTAATATTTATGATGGCAGGTAATATCACCAGAGGGGAAATTTGTTTTTTAGAAATTTCCTATTTATCAGAGAACTTAATAATGGAGGGCAGAAATATGGGGCATTTGCAAAATTGGTATAAAAATACTTCAGTCTATTTGCAAGCAGGGAATATAAATTCAGTCTACCTGATGTATTTACTTTTTATCCGCCACCTAGTGCTCTCCTTGACATATTTTTAAGTCTGTTATTATACTGAACAAATAAACCAAGTCACAAAATTGAGTACACACATCTGAAGCAACCTTAGATATCACTTTTTCTCCAGACAAAACAAGTACCAGTGAAATTTGGAAAGTGCATCTCAGTCCACAGCTTTCTCAAATGGAAATATTTCAAAGCTTTCTTGTAAGAGAAAAAGAATAATGCTCCCTTGAGAATTACTTGCCAGGGGCAAATTCCATCTTCACAGTGTTCTAGCATTACCAGGAACCAGCCAAATTGCTAGTTTTCCTATATAAGATCCCTACAGAGATTCATACAAGAAAGGCAGAAAAATCACTGCCAGGCTTGCATAACAGGAACTGCTTCTGATGGCAAATTCAGCCTAATAAGGCAAACAAAGAAGAGGCAAACATAATCACAAATCCCACCAAAACTTGAACCTAATGACTTAGAAGAGAGATTGCTTGCAATGTCAAATCAATGATATCCACAAACTCATACAAACAGGTGAGATGCCTAGAAACAGTTCATCAGAACTTAGGATTTTTAGAAGTATGTTCAGAAGACAGTAAAGGAAAACTGCCCTTTTTTGCTGTTACTAACTTGGATTTACCAGATACATGAAGACAATTCCATATTGAAACAATAAATCAAGGCAGGGACCTCCCCTTGCTTTGAACCCAGCACAGAAGAGATGTTTTGGTTGGATGAAGAAATCTTAAAAACAACAAAAAAATCATGTAGCAAAACCATAAAAAGTTGTTGTAATTTATCACGCCAATAAAACTTATAAACTCATCAGTAGAACCAGATGTATGATAGAACTATCCACATTCTTATTATTAACAAATGTTACATTTGATTTATACATGTTAAGGTTTTAATCCTTTATTTTTCTACCTTATCTTTAACTCTAACAAGCATTTTCTTCCAAATCCCATGTGCAAGATCCACTACATAAATTAAAATGCCATATTTCCTGCTGATTTTGCAGCATTTAATAGCATAATCAAGTTATTTTTCTAACAATGTGCAGCTACTTTAAAAAAAAGAAAACAAAACCAAACTTGCACAAGTACACAAACATTTTACATGAAGTTCAATTCATTATTATACTATTTAAGAAAGGGGTTTGCTCGGTTTTTTTGGCAATCAGAGCAACAAACTGTTATCACATGAATATATATTAAAAAGAAAGAGACTTATCACCTGTATCTTCTATACTGCAGCCAAAGAAAATGCTGATTTTATTCATGGTCCCTGCAAGGCTGCCCAAGGATAAGACATTTCAAACGGGGACAAACTGAATTTGGATTATTTTACAAAGTTTTGCTAACTGACCATGTGAGAATGTAACATCAGCTTCATCCCCATCTCACAGGCACTTTTAACATGCCATGTCAACTAAGAAATTGATCACAGCTGCTGTGTTGGACACTACATCATTTTTTGATGTGCAAGGTAACTTTTCTGGCAAATACCGACTACTTCAGAGAAACACTCCAGTACATTTTTAAGAGCACAGAACAATGAAACAGTACAAGAACTGATTACAGGGCAAAGTTCTCTACTGGCTGAAGATCAGAAAATTTGATATTGTAACTTGGAAAGGCTACACAGTTGTATATACCCAATCTACACGCGAGCCAGGGCACAGGTGGTTTCTTTGGGCACTTAATTTCTACAATTCCACACTCAGCAGCAGAGACTGTGAGATACACTTGTTCTCAAAAGCAAGTAAGAAACAAGTGGAAAAGAAAGAAACCACCAGTGGCTTCTTGTTCACTCTTACTTATCACAGATACTGTTCCTCTCTCCCAGCATCTCCCTCAAGTCCCAATGCAGACAACCCTGAAGACTTCAATAAACTCCCTTCCCAGAAACTGCCAATTTACCATGGAAAATATAAATAGACAATTAATCAAATGGCCATATTCAGGAGGGTAAGTCAGCAACAGTAATGATAGCAACAAACTTCCTGTAAAAGGAAGGGGAAAGGGAAAACTCCTGCTACACACAGGCAAGAATAATAGCAATGCCATGGAAACCATGTAAAAAAAAAAATCAATACAGTGCAGCCACTGAGCTGGGAGCTGAAGATCAGCTCTAAACAAAGGTGAGACATTAAATCATTGACTGGAACTACTTTTGGTAAAATCTCATAATTTAATTACAAATCCTATCCTAGTTCAATTTTTCTTCAAAAAACTAATCAGAGTAATTGAGTTATCTCTTTCAGGATCTTGAAATGTATACCATCCCTCCCAGGTAACTATATTTGTAATAGAGTTTAGAACTCCACTAAAAGTCATTCTTCTGCTAAATCTCAAAATGAAATAAAGATGTTTCAACATAATGCACATTATAGTACTGGAAACATTCATTACTCATCAAGACTAACTTATAGTTTGCTCATCGGGAAAGTATCAGATGCCTCTATGCCTGTATTATGCTATCACATGTCTGTATAGACATGGGATATATCCCAAGACATATCCATATCTTGGCCATGAATCCAAACACCAAGGTTTTGAGTTACTGTGCAACAACTCCTGTTCCTCATCCCTCTCTCTCTAATAAACAGTGTTGTCAATAAAGTTTGGCTTCTACAAACCAAAGACCCTATCGTTACTCAGAATTATCTGGAAGCAATACTAAAGTCATGACAAAGTAAATTGTGTTTCATCATTTCTTTTCCCCCTCCTCTGGCTGTGAGAACACACAGATCAATACTCTTCAGCATGAGAATTCTGCAGTGAAATTTTCATTTGCTACAAACAGCAACAAAAGGGCCCCAAGCATGCCCTGTCACTCCCAGTTTAGAAGGAAACGCACTAATAAACTCTTCCCCCCGGGTCATCTTTGACAATGGGCAATACTATGCCAGCTCTTATTAAAGGCAATTCGTATCAGTGGCCCAAAAATTTCCTTTAAAATTATCATCTTTTGTATCCATGTAGCAGGATGTCAGCTTTAAAGTGCCACTGAGATATAGGACCTGTCATTATGGTTAATTTTCAGTACAGTTTTAACACCAGGGTAGCTGATCCCTAAGGGTATGGGTATGCTTTTTTGGCTAACAAGATTTATTTAGCGGTTATCCAGACAAACAAGAAAATATATTACTGTATATTGCTTTTCAAATACAATAGCAAGCAATAAATCCAACTATAAAACATATATCTTTATTCTCTACCATGATGTCAAATAGATGAAAATGGCTTTGGAAGGTTTATCTTTTAAGGCATTTTTTAATATTTTTATTTATTTATGTATGTATGTGTCTGCATATGTATATTTAAAAAAAATTTAAATTCTTGGACATCCAATAAAAAGCACACAAAAAATAAAACCTTTAACCTTAAAATAAAAAAAATCTCTATAGCTGCTATATATATAGCTAAATATCAAATTTATCGTTTGAGCCATAAATGTGGCATTATTTATGAAATTACCTAAGTTTTGCAGCAGAACAATATGATGCATTTTAAGAGATGACACTATGAAATTTTATATTCTTGTTGGGTTTTGCTTTTTTTTGTTTGTTTTGTTTGGTGGTTTGGGGTTTTTTTGAGATAAATAGTATTCTTAATACCATTTTATTGCGGTTTTATACTAGAAAAAAAAATAGAAAGCTGCATTTATTGGAGAAACACATTGATTTGCCCTGCCTTTCTAACAACAAAAGTCTATTTTTGTGCTTCAACAGGACTTATTTCAATTTATTAGGATGAAGACCATCTTGCAGTTTGCTAGACAAAAGGTGCATCTAACAGAATAAAAAGAAGCTCTTAACATGTGTCTAAATCTTTGTATAGTCAGCAAGGCCCATTTTTATTGATGTTTTATAGCAGCCATAAAACCTGATTGACCTCAATCAACTGGTCTCCCAGGGAAAATACCTCTGCCAGCAAATACCAGATAAAAAATAGGTCAGGGCATTTCCTACACCGCTTTTATTTCTACAAGCTGAGGACAAACTTCTTGCCCTGTCCCCGCTCCAGGTGCGGCGTGTGACCTCAAGATGCCCAACTGAGCAAAGAGCCCATTGCTTCACCAAAGGACCGGGCAAGAGCCCACTGTGTGTTGGATCCCTGCACCTACCTGGCCAAAACAGTCCCTCCACCAGGCAGCAGCCCTACAAACAGGTTTTGTACACCACTTCTTTTGCCCAGTTAAAATACTGTAAACCTCATTGCAACTAAGAATGAAACACGCAGTTTTGGAGGAAGCATAATTGGTAAGAAGCGGTTCAATAGCTTATTCCAGGCCATAGAGCACACAATTTTGGAAATGAAAAACTGACCTATGTTCAACCACATCCTTTGCCAGTCAAGATTACATGTTCCAGAGCATAAAATGCAAAGAAGAAAAAAAATCACCAACTTGATCACACCACAAACAAGCTATGGTTGCACACCAGCAAGCTTTTGAATTAATTTCAACCAAAAAAAAGTATTTCAAGTGGGAAAAGCAAGTTTTCTTTTCTTTCCTTTTACTTCTGTGTTGGAAATCATCACAGAACATCTCCACAATGCTCCCAGTCCTTGGGCAGGTGAAAGTTTACAACTCTTTTTATCTACCCATCTCCCAGGTAACAGAACAATGTATTATTTGCTCTACTACCAGTGTGCTCAAAGCAACAGATTTTAAAAGGGAATGGTAACTATGTATAGGTGGAATCTGATTTGCACCTTAAGTTCAACAAATAGCATTCCCATAAAAGCATACAGGCTTTTACATTCCACACACTGTGGGAATCAGGGTTTTACACAGGTGCATTCTGTGGAAAGCAATTGTAAGAAGCTTTGCAAACCAGTCCCTCATCTTACTGACAGTTTCACAGGGCTATCTTTGTATGATCATTTCAGATCAAGGCATATGTAGGCTAAATAAAAAGTGTAAGCAGAAAGCACTGGCATTAAAAGCATTTAAATGGAGAAAATGAAAAAAAAAAACAACTTTACCTCGAACAATAAGTTGAGCAAAGTTTGAGACTCCAGAACCTCTCTCTGACTGGGTTACACAGCGGTATAAGTCCTGGTCAGTTTTTGTCACCTCTTGCAACTTAAAGGTAGCTGCAAATCTTCTGTGATTGATATTTTTAGTCTGAGCAACTGGAATATCTTCTCCATTTCTTCTCTGAAAATCAGAGTAACCAAGGCAGAGTTAACTCAAAATATATAAATGACATTTTTCATTATCATCATATAAAGAAGACACAAAAAACAAAACCTCAACCCAAATGCATTCAGACTGTGCTACCATGCATTTCCATGGTAGAAGAGCTCAGTGCTGAGGTCCCATCAATTAGCAAGCAGTACTCAATAGCATTTCAAAATCAAGTTTGGCAGTGCAAAGCACCATCAGGATTTTGCACTGGCAAAAACATGACTGTGACATACCCAACTGTAACTTATAGCTGGAATCACCCTAGGAGAGCCCAGCAGTAACAGTTGTACTCCTAAGAAAATTCATTCAACTTTAAGCTGATTTACAACACACACACTGGGTATATTGTAAGATATATTTAAACAAACCTGGCATTGAGGGATATCAAAGGTCTGCAATGGCTCTTTTTCACCAACCAACCAATGTTTCCTTTTTAATGCTTCCTTTTATCTGTACAAGTTCAATACCTTCTAAAATTTTAGCTTTGTTATACTAAGCACCACCTATCCATCTAAAGCTAGCTGAAATAAAAAGTGGAGGGCAGGAAGGCACTAAAAGAGGAATAACACATATCTCATTTAAAGGAAGGAGCTTAGAGAGTTCTTAAAAAAAAGCATAGCTACCACAAATCACTGAAAAATTTAATCTGTCTGGAGCTGCGGAGCCAGGTGACAGGTCAGTAAGACAGAAACAGTTTGAGCTCTTGTGGGATCCTTTTTCCTTATTACCATTCACATTAAATGTTCAATTTTGATTTCAGTTGAAAAACAGACTCTCCACCAAAAGTCAGTATTAAAAACACCCAGAAACATGCACAAAGTGAACAAACAATGTCACTGCTTTCTCCCATGGATCAACTGCATGTTATTTCCTGACCAGGATACAGTTTCTGAGCACTCAGCATTGCTCAGTCCCTGTAAAGATGGCAGCATTTGCTTGTAACCACATTCTGTTCAACACACAGCAAAGCGTGACCTCTGTGGACGTTTTTAGCTCTAATCAATGCCTGGAATGAGAAACTTCATTGAGGTTTTAAACTCCAAGCTTTTTAACACCAAAAGCACTACTGCTGAGCCACAGAATTTAATAACCTGAAAGCCTGTGGCAAAACACAAAGGGCAGAAAAAGGAGATGATTTAATGCTGCATGTGTATATCAGCCAGCCTCCTGTCACAGGCAAGAGTACTTCACAACACTCAGACCCTTCATTTTACATCTACCCTTTGTCATCCACGGGTTAGTCACTTTAAACAGCTTTGTGGTAGATTAACCAGGGGTCCATCACCACTTCACACTCACTGAAACAGGCATTCATTTTAACTGTTAATATGTAAGATTAATTCCATTTACGTCAAGCAGGCAGATTTCAGTCACTCATATTCCAGTACAAAGACCATGCCATCACCTTTACCAACTGCAGGTTTATAGATGTGATTTTCTTACTGCAGGAAGACACCATCCAGTTTCCCTCACCCAGCCACCCTCTCTGTCATTTCCTCAGGTGTGAGCTCTGTCTGAAGAAAGAGCCACAAGATACCAAGAGCAAAAACTGATTTCCAGAACAAAATGGCACACAAGACACTTCCAAAAGGTACTCGTACTGCTTCTCCCTAAAACTCTCATCATCTCATAACAACCAGAAGCCTGGTTATCACAGGGGTGCTCTCTGAGGGTGCTCCCAGGGCAACAGCAATGGATGCTGAGCTCTAGGACACCTGGACCAACTGTGGCACAGCCAAGTCACCCTGTGACAGACACAGGCTCCGTCCTCAGCTCTGTGGGTGTCTGACTCCAATTTAGAAAAAAATAAGGAAGTTTTCTGATGCCTGCAAATACACATGAAAAGCCTCATGGAACTTCAGGAATCAATGAAATTATTACATTCCAATATCAAGTAAATGAAGGATGATGTTAAAGACTTTATTTTGGTGATGCTTAAAAAACAGTGAAATTATCTTGTGGGAGGTACACCTTCCCCTCCAGCTAGCTGGCTTCTTTTGATAGAAAATACTAAATTTAAAAGCAAGATTTTCAAGCCCCATCCTCCTCCCCTCTTCACCCTTGCCCCCCTCCCCAGTATCAGCCAAAGGTTTGGACTGCCAGAAATGATAACTTAATATAAACCTTGGAACTAGTGCCTTGAAGTAATCAGAATAAACAAACCTCATGCTACTTTCTTCCTCTCGGGCTTCTCCCATGCCTTTATGGCCTTGCCACATCATAGCCACCCAGCAGAAGGAAGTCAAACCCCCCCACTAAACACAAACCTGCCATATGATTGTCAAAAATACCAAGTAGCCAATAATAAACTGAAGGTGTATCTTTAAATCTTATATGACAGCAGACTTGACAAATAAACCATGTAATACAGTCATTCCTGTTCTGCTATGAAGATAAAATACATATTAGGGGGTATTCTAAAACGAAGGACTCCATTTTAATAAGACCAGTGCTTTAAACTGGAATGCCAAACGCTTAGTCTGCAGCAGAGAAGCATATCCAAGCTACATTATATGAAATAATTTACACTCTGAAGATCAGAACTTGCTTACTTAAGCTCATCTGCAGGCTTCAGGTTGAGAAACAAAGTGAATTGGGCTCCTACTTAAAATACAAGTGCACTTTCAGAAAAATTAATTAAAATAAAATTTGACAAGCTTTACAGTTCTAGAACAACATCTCAGATTTTCTTTTTTATTTTTATCAATGATTTCCTACCATATTATCTTACAAGGCTTGGAGCAGTTGCTCTAATTTCTTTATATTAGAATTTGTTTCTTGGGAATCCAACTGCACAACTACATTTTCAAAGTCTTTCTTCATGTACAGATTACCCATTAGAATATTTCTCCATCATTAAAATGATGAAAAGTTCAAACAGAAGCAAGTTCTCATCTAAAAATGAATGTTAACAAAAACCCTACATTCATTTCAGCACATATCCCTTACACTGGTAACCCATTAGCCAGTCAGAGTTCAGATGCACTGTCACGATCTCTTAATTAAATTCTTCTTTTTAATGTCAGAGCATTACTACTGATTTTAAAGGAGAAGAAAGAAAGGCAGCAGTGCTCTCTGCTTATTAAGGCTTTCTGGTACATACTGTTTCAATTTATGTCCTGCTCACACTGAACAGAGCTTGAAAATGCCGCTCAATTAAGTTTTAAAAATTCAATTTAAAATTAATGTGGAGTTATACTAATGGGTAATGGCTGTGCCCTGCGCAATCCTTGGTACCTCCAGTCCCTTGCTGTCTGATTTGATAACCCTGAATTGCTCATTTAAGAGAGGTCACCACCAGGCAGTTCTCCTCTTTCGTGAAAATAACTCTGGGCTTCACAAAGAACTACTCTCTATCAACACTTGATTAAAAGAAATATTAGCCTGTGGGAAAAAAAACTCCTTAATTCTGGCATTTCGGGCATTTAAAACTACAATCTTAAATAAATCACTCTGACTTCAAGGTTATTTTTAATTTGATAGGAACATGATTTTATTAAACTTTTTTCAGGCAATGAAATTAGATCATTTATATTTTAAATTAAGTCAACAGCAAGGCCTATGCAGCTTAAAAACAATCTTAGGTAAATTAACAATTAGTCTTAAATATCTCTCTTTTGCCTCATGAAGGAAACCAAGCATTTAATAAATATGAAATGCAATTTTAGTGGATGTTTTAGAACCTGAGTAGAACCAAAAGAATCTAAACTCCAACATCTTATTTAATTAGTAGAATTTAAGTGCATACCTTACACAAATTTAAAATTTATCAGCCTTTCTCCCTCAACTTTTCAGATTGAAAAGTGCTGAGTTTTGCTTTTGTTTAAATAGCTGTTGGAAGCGATGTTCCCTCTAAATTTTCCGAAACCCTTTTTTTTCACACCAGTGACTTTTATAAGCCTGGACATTTCAACCTTACACATCCCCATTCTTTTCCTACTGTAAACACCTTAAAATAAGTCTGCTGTACAGCTAATAATTACAGTCAACTCTGGTTGCCTTCTCGGGCTCCCAGCTGGATGCCAGGATGCCTCCAGAGATCAGAGGATGTCAACACTGGCTGCAGTGACACCTGCGTTACTCTGGCAGCAGTGCCCTATCAGCTGCCCTGCACTCGCTCCCTCCTCACCTTCCCTCCTGTGCTCACACAAAAAAGCCAACCTGGAATATGAAAAACCCTCCTGAAAACACACTCCCTCCCCGTATATTATCATCACCAAATGGATTAGCTTGTGATCGGATTCACCGCACGTCCGCTGGGAGCAGAAGAGAGGGCAAGTCATGTGGTAAGCAGGGCACAAGTCCACAGTTTGTCTGAGCAACCCAGTCCCCAAAGCTGCAATCAGAACTTCACCAGCAGCACAAGGGCTGGAAAGATGCCCCCAGCAGCCTAGGGCATTACACCTCTACTGCCATGAGGAAAGGGGAATTTGTAAACAACATGTTCCAAAACATTCCTAGGATTACTCATTATGTAAAGGAAGAAATGTCTGGTTTTGATGGGGGAAAAAAAGAAAGAGGGTTGACTGTGGATAGTTTATATGCCAGCAGTAAAGCACAATCTCTGCCAAATCATGTTTCCGAAAACTAAAAAAAAAAAAAAAACCTCCCAAAAACTATTTTCCGAAAAAAAAAAAAAAAAAAAAAAAAAAAAAAAAAAGTGAGAGGAGTAAAAACCACAAATAATGTTTACATTTTACTTTATAAGCACCTGTCCATCACTTTTTCACAGACATAAATATTCTTTTAGAGCATTTAAGACACAATTTCCAAATTATGAAAAACTAAAACCATTTCATTATTATCACTATTATTATTATTATTACTCTTACTATTATATTTTCTTCTTTTACACAAATGCCTCAATATATTCTTGGCATTTTGAAATTTTTTAACATACTAGGAACATAATAAAGCATGACATATGTTTATTGTGGGAAGTTATAAAGTTTTAATTTTTTTCTCCCACAAAAGATTTAATTACTGAACAAAGTGGAATTATTTTTCCAATTTGATTTTATAATTTATTCAAAATCTAGACTAAGAAATCTTTTCTTTTTCAAGCAGATCATGAATTAGAAATATAGCTTAGATAATATGCTTAAATAGTCCTATCTTCTTAGAATAAAAGAAGGTGAACTAGCAATTTCTTTTGTTTGATTCATTATTAAGGGGAAGCACTAAATATTTTTTAAGTAGGAAAGTAATAGGACTTGCTTTAACTTTCTGGTCTCCTACATATATAGCAAAGCATAGCAAGATTCTACTTTCCAATGAACTGTGCATTCATTTATTAGAAAATAAGCCCCACAGCTTTTCCCATGCAAACATACACTGAAGATCATGAACAAATGTGACAAGACAAGCTTTATCCTGCATGCTGCACTGCAGTATAGAAAAATCCACGATTACTTTAAATGTCTTGGTATGATGCACTGCTGTTATTCAAACTTGTCCCCTTTGAAGTAGCCCAAATTTCTATCACGCTGCACTGACCCTCCTACTGAAGAAATCAAGGGCTCTGATGAAATAATCTAATTGAGAGCCCTCCAGCCCATTAGAGGTAGCACTTCTAATTTATTTTATTATAACAAAACCCACCAGAGGCAAACTAGGAAAATTCATACCACTGTGTCTCTGGCCATGCCACCACACAAATAAAAGCAACTCACTTTCTCTGAGCATTTTAAAGCCTCTTACTCTGAGCCCAATCAAACATATGTTGAACATACAAAAAAAAAAAAAGTATATTTTTTAGAAAAATAACAGAGCTTTTCAGAAAGCTTTGGTTCTTGATTGTAATGTCCTTGATTAAAAAAAAAAAAAAAACAAAAAACAAACCAAAAAAACCACAAACAAACAAACAAACCAACCAAAAAAAACCCAAAAAAACCCCAAAAAAACCCAAAAAACCCCAAGCAACCAAAAATGTATAATTCACAGAAGTATAGATTCCAGACACAGTGATTTAAGGTCTATACCACCTTGAGCAGTGCACACAGAACTACAGTATTTATTCCTGCAGCACAAAATAAAAAATAATCTGCTTAGTTAGAAGACAAAGAAGGAAAAAAGTTGCACAAAAATGCACCACTGAGGGCCAACACACCACAAGACAGGTGCTCAAAAATTTCTCAGCAGACACTTTTACCCTCTCCTAAAAGCATCCAAGATTACCAGCTGCTCTTATTCTTCTGTAATTCATTAAGTCCTGCAGCTATTAGAGGAAACTAGGGCCTGGGGTATTAGGCTACCTGTCACACCACTGAGGAGAAGAAAACCTGAATGCAGGCGATAACAGACAAGAGTCACAGGACAGAATGGCCAAGGAATTTATATCTTTTTGCAAACATCACCTTTATTTCAGGTGCCTCATTTACATGGTTGCTTCAGTCACTGCCTGACTGCGGATTGACTACCAGGACTACACAGAAGGACCAAACTTCCACTGCAGCTGTTCCACCTGTGAAGTACAAAATGGCAGGAGGGGAAGGAGTCACCGAGGCCACAATCAGCAGCACAGTACCCAGCACCAGATGCTCCAGCCACCACAGGACCCCAGAGAAGGCCTACAGGGACAGCAATTCCAAAGGCTGCTGTGTAAACTAAATGACTGGCAGACCAGAGGACTTAGCTAACTGGGGCAGAATTAAATTAAGACCAGGAGGATTATAGTATTTCATGTTGTTGAAACCTAGGATGACCGGGCATCTAGGGGAAACTGCCATATTTATCCATGAAGCTGATAAAGTGAGGCAGGAGAGAGGGAGAATGGTTCATTCAGGGTTAAATGACACAGATAGCATCAAAGGTGAAGAGAGGGGGGGAAAACAACAGAGGAAAGGTGTTGATTCACCTTTGTGAAACAAACAAGTTATGAATACTGTAATTTTCATGTGTTGAATATCCTTTATAACCATGTCTGAGTCAGGAGGGTGTGATACAGAATAAACTACAGGTCAAGTAGTTTACAAGGAGCCAAAGAGATCCCTTCAAGGCAGATTTTCATACAACTTTGAAAAAAAAGGTTTGAAAAACAGGGATGTGTATCACAGACCATAAATATGATAAGGTGAAAGTGAAGGTAGAATAGACAAGTCATTGCAAGAGAGTCCTCTATGCCTCCCTATACTGCATTTTCCTTTGAAAACCAGCTTTTCTCTAAGTAAAAGCAAGCAATATGAAACAAATGAGGAAAGTGAAGTTTCTGTGCAAGCCTCAAGCACAGCAAAAAGAAAAGAACTTATATAAGAAAAGAACTTATATCCTGCTTAACCACTCTCAGTAATCAAGATAAAGGTAATATGAGGTAGATTTGAGTGGGATTTTACTGGCTGAGGAAAGAAGGTTTTGCACAAACAGTCCAGTTTGCTGTGCAAATTAGTATTTCCTTTAGGCAGATGATGATGATAATCCAAAAACTCTTCTGTCTCCCCAGAGGCTCACCCACTGCCATCCAGGGAGAAGAGTGAAACCAGAGCCATAGGCTTCCTCTCTTCCCGCAGCCTCCACACAACATCATAGCTCCCACTCCTCCTTAGGGCAAGCAGGCCTGACTGACTTATTTCAGTTCAAAGCCAAAAAGCATCAAACTTGACAGTTGACCAAAACCAAAAAGGGGATCAAAACTCTCCATCGCAGTTCCACGGCTGAAACCCTGCGGATGCTAGCAAGGCATCTTCTCTGAACTCTCTCGAGGCAGCACTGAATAAAAAAGCAAAATAACAAAGCTTTTCTACCATTCAGAGTATACTCAGCTCTCCTTAACTTTCAGGGATCATAAAATTTGTGCAAACCAACAAAAAACATTCTTCCAGCGTAATGAGCATGGTGAATAGGCAGATGCACTGTAACAGCAAATATTTTATCATCAAACTAAAGAGAGTGTATCTTAACCAGTTAATTAACTGTACCAAAATGCAATGGTATCTCAGAAGGTAAAGTTACATTAGAAAACTCATAGAAAGCAACATATAAACAACGTAAAACAAAAGTTAAATTGGAAGAGGCTCTCCCATTAGAAATGCATTTTTTCTGAGACCAAAAGGGAGCCCTCCCAGCACTCACTGTTAGGTTAGCTAAATGGTTTACCCCAAAGGCCCACGGCCCACACTCCAACCGTCCCACTGAATACTAATCCATGTCTTCACCTGGGAACAGCAGGAGGAAAGGACTTCTGTTGCATAACTTCTCTCCTTTGAGAGGAAATAGCTCTTCCAGAAAGCAAAACAAAATAGTCAATGTTTTGTCCCTCAACTCTTTGCTAGAGGCATGAATTTTTATATAGCCTTTCTAATCTAAATTCCTGGAATACTGTGTTGGTCACGCACAATGCATCATCACAGGATACCATCTGCATGTGCCCAGTCCAAAGGTTTGTAAAAGAGCGCATATATGCCGTACCTAGCAAGAAAAATGAATGCTAAATACCACATCCCATTCTGTGGCAATCAGCACCAAAACCCAAGATGCTGGTGAACAGGGCACTGAGGATTATGGCAGTTTCTTCTACAAAGGGAGTGGGATGCAGCCAGTTGTTTGAGCCTGAACAGACACTCGCTCATCCTCCTGTAACAGTTGGTACCGCTGGGAGGTCAGCCTGACTCCATTGTTTTTACAGCAATTTGCATTTTATTTTCCATAATGCTGTTTAATTTCACTTTTTCAATTATTACTCTCAGGCAATTGCTTTAATTATCTGTTATTCCACGAGGAAAGGCACTCTCCTCTGGCAGAGAGAAGGGCCGCATCAGACCGTGTTAGCGCTGACGAGTCTCTCCACGGGCGAGCGCAGGGCTGCCGCGCCAGCCTTGGCAGCCCAAGAGGAGGGCGGTTAGCCAGCACCCACAGCTATTGCTGACAGATTGGCCCGCTCGCCACCGCTCAGATGGCAAATCTGCCCAGGATTACAAGGCGCATATTAAACCTTTAAATGCATGCAGCCGGTACCCCTTTGAATTTCAGATTCGCCAAGGCAAGTGGTATCACCGCAGACCGTGGCAAAACACATCTGACTGCAAAGCCAGAACAAGCCGCTTTCCCTAATCCAATGCTATGTTAATGCAAAGCTCAGCAATGATGGATGGACTCATTAGTGCTGCAGTTATCGCCATCTGAACCAGGTGCCAAGACATATGGTTTAACAGATGTTCCAGCAAAAAAGCTCTGCACGCTGCGCTGTACGAGTGTCCAGCTAAACCGGACATCGATAAGACACTGAAAATCGTATTGGGCTTCTGGGAGCCACAATCGTTCCCAGCTCAGGAAGCTGTTAAACACAGCCCGATTATGCAAAAAACCCTATTGCTCTGATATCCCAATTAGATTGGCAAAACAAATGCTGGACAATACATACACTGCTTTCTGGAGCCTTGGTGTTCCCAAATGTTATTTAATCTAACCACTCAATTCTATTTCTCTACTATCTTAGCAAAGAAATAAATCTTTCTTCAAATGGAAATCGTCAAATGAAACAAGCAAACAGAACCCCCATCCCACTCTTGCATTTTCATGTTTAGAATGCCCTGTTGCACTATTCTTTCAAACATTTAATACGGAACAGATACCCATTCTGACCATAGGCTTACCATGCAGAAGCAACTTGTTTGCAAGCTTATTTACTGACACAACTCCAGTGGAATGCATGAAATTTCACAGGGAAATATATAGAATAAAACAGGGGTCCTTCTTACACTATTTTAGCAAATCAACGTGCATAAAGCAGCACGGTGCATCAAATGCCGATAAAAAGAAAAAATCCTTATACTTTAAATGTCTTTTCAAAGAAAGAAAATTCATAGGCTTTAGAAAGAAAGAAAATCAGCAGTAAGTGGGCAAAAACCAATTAGTTATTATATCTATCTATGCACACTCTATTCATTTCTTCAAGACTACACAGACACTTATGTTCACCTCCTACAGGAAAGCATTTTTCAGCAAGAAATTCTGCTAATTCCTAAATCTTACAAATGAGAGCATACCAGAGCATAACAGGTGAAACCGAGGTTACCCCCTTGGGCTTAGGGACTCCTGTCACATAGCCCAGCTGCTTCAGTGTGGGCAGCAAGACCAAACTACAGCTGTTGGTGTGTGATATATTACAGAGGAAATTTTAAGAGAAGATGGAAAATACTGAGAAAAAAAGCCCCCCAGCACTACATTCTGAAGGGAATGACAAGTAAAAAAGAATCAAAGCACTGTGAAGGACTGAATGTATTTCAGAAACAACATCAATGTTGTTTAACATTTAAACAAAAACTAAGGTCTTTGAAAGACTTTCAGAATTTGCTAATAATTGCAGGTCACAAAGACAATCCTTCAGCTCATAACAGTAAAAGATTTGATAGCAGATCAGGTTGAAAAGATGAAGAACAAAAGAATCTGAGCTGCATTTCTGCCCTGATCCCACACCTACTATTCACACTGTCACAAAGGTGTGTTTCAGATGATCTTGTTCAACCAGTTAAATCTCCTTATCTGTGCAAATATTTGTTCTGTATTAATGCAGCCTCAACTTTTGAAAATGTCTGTTATCTTTACTGCTTATCTTTCAATGACAGTTTTACTGTCCCAAACATTGGTCCACTGAGGCTGCAAAATACAGAGGTGGCAGGAAAGGGGTACCAAAGGGGATGAGAGACCAGATACAATCCAACAACAAACAAACAAGAGCAGAATCTGCAGCCATGAAAGTCAAAAGTTCAATTCAGTGTTAATCCCTACTTGTGTGAAATGTTTACAGACATACATTTAGAGAAAATGGTGTTGATGAAAATACTGTCATCACAGCAGTAAACATGCAGGAAACAGCATATTGAAATGTTGTGCCTATTTTTGTCCATTTTTATTTTTAGACACATAAAGCTATGTGCACTTAATTATATATACACTGGGAAAAACATAGACAAGGAAATGTACTTGCAGATAGAACATCTAGTATATGATCAGGACCCAAAAACTAAAATGAAATTGAAGTTTACATAGGTCTACAAGGAGACACACTACCATAATCCCCACTTTTATATCATGTGGTTAGAGTCTTTCCCTCTTCCCTACTTCCAATGAAACATCCCAATCTTTTTCCACCTGTTGGTATTATTTATAAGGGCAACTTATACATTAATCAAGCTGGGGAAAAAACACACACAAAAAACCTCCAAAAATAAAAGACCAAGCAAAAAAATTAAAATAAAAGAAAACCACAAAAAAATCAACAAAACCAAAACAAAAAACCCACAACAAAACCCCAACCCCCTTCCCCCCAGCAAGAAAAATCCAATTGGAGTCAAAATCTTTTTCAGTCAGATCACTTTCCTGAACTGACTTACTGGAGAGCTGCAAAAGCTCCAGATCAGTGCAGAGAGGGATCAAGAGGGTGAAGCTGAGATTGTAGCAGCTGAGATCGAGCCCAGCTGAAGCAGGGAACTGCAGGACTTTGAACACAGAGCAGGGTAGCTGCTGTTTCTTTCCATGTGCTGCTGAATTTACTTTAATTCTTCTCAAAACAGAAGACTGCAAGAGCCAGAGAACACTTGGTAGAGTCTTCAACACAATCTCTGCCTGCACATATTTACTACTTCAATGGAAATGAAAGCAAACTAAATGTCAGATCTCCTCAGATGCAAAAAAGCCTGATGTCCCAGATTGCTCCTCAAACTTTTCCTTATCAAAGAATGTGTTTTAACAGAAAATTCTTAGCTGTTTTTCTCCTTTTTCTTTCCTCCTCAAGGAAATAGTTTTTCTCTTTCAATAAAGACATAACCAAAAGCTATTTTCTCTAAAACTATGTGCTTGGCAACTGTCTTCTTCCCCACCATCGTCCACTTATTTTTTCATTTTTGCACTTTCTCTCTCTTTTTTTTTTTTTTTTTATAATGGCCTTTCTTGTTATGAGAAAAATACATTCCTGGAATATTTCAGCTCAAGGCTCTCAAAAACAATTACTTAGGCATTTGATTTGATCTGCCAGTTCTTCCTTTCAGGCTATTCAGGCTTTATGAATCTTGAGTTTGGTCAAAGGTTAAAGCAAACCTTTTCCAAGTTACACTACAGTGTTTCATGAGGCCCGTACATATCCATGCCAGTTTTTAAGGATAAGGAGTAACTTCACTATTAGCTATGCACAACAACAGTAGCTTTGAGTGCAATCTAAGGAAAATTACTCTTATAGGGAAGGTCGCCAATTCACACTTATATTGGGCAAGTAGGATTGCAAGGTGGAATGATGAGTGAAAAAAAGTCACCTTTAAGTTGGTGAAAATTCAGTACTGTTTATAGGAGAACAAGAAGGAGAACAGAAGTATCAAGGCATCTTCAAGAGTATCAGGGCACTTCACATGCCCAGGCAAGCAGAGTTATAACCTCCAAAATACTTCATCTATCACACTGTGAGAAATTATCACATCTGTGATCCACATACACACACACACAAAAAAAAATAAACTGTCCATGAAGCATATGGAGGGACAAAACATATGTTTTCTGAGTTGATGTGGCTGCTAGCTGGGCTTCTCCAGGGAGTGAAAGTTAGAAAGGATAATCTGTCAGAGGTATCTGACTCCAAGGAGTGAGTGATAGTGAAGATTTCCAGCTGGCTGTCTCTACTGGGTCTTGCTGACCCACAATCAACAGAAAGTGGTGCTTCACAGGTTTGCTGGAATGTTCCTTATGCTATTGTCTTGCCTTGGATATAGCAAAAACCAGGCCAGTTTCATTTTTTGTGCTGTGTGCGCTCTATTTGGCAAGTCTCTGAAATCAAGCTGCTTTTCTGAATGAATGCATTACATGTTTACTCAATTTAAACAAATTACTGCTCAAAGACATGGAGTACAAATCATTCCTACTGCTGTGATACCTTTTCACTAAATGTAATGCAGTTACTGCTTGTGTTCCTTTTTAATGTTGCAGCGTATTTGCCTAATGATACATTCTGCATATCAGATTTTTTAATCATCTTTCAAAAAAATCTCTTTAAAATTTCAAGCTTATCACATGCCTATATGCAACAGTTAGCTAGGGTTCATCATCTCCACTATTAAAACAGAAATCAGACTGAAACAACTGATTATAGTTCACTTCAAAATACATTTGACCAAAAATACGTATTTTAAAGTTCTGACTATAATTTAAAAGAATGTTTCCCAAAAATTACATAGGTTTTCGTTTTGAAAAGAAACAGAAACATGCATTATAACAAACTAAAGTTTTAGAGAACATATTTAGAAACCACTCTAAAGGCATGCTGGTGCTTAAGGTTTACATATAAACAAAAGAATGCAAATAAGTTGTACATGTACCACTAAAGTGATTTTTTAAATCCTTTTTAAGTGGTAAAATTTAATTTTTTAAGAGCAACTGGAAACTTTGCCATCATTCTACTCAACCAGTGGTCTTAAATGTAAGCATTACCCCATCACCATAATACAAAGGAGATTGGGTATTTTGGAGGGAGGGTGGTGTTCATTTTTTTCTTTCATAGTAAGAAGGGTTATATTCTGGTTATAGTCATCTCAAATTCTGACATACATACTATTCACAATTATACACAGGTAAAAGTTAAAGCTCTTTCTATTATGGAGACAGAGAAAAAGGATGTGTAGCAGTCCTGTTCCAATTAATATGCTACTGAGTAAAACTGATATGCACACAGAAGTACAGCCACGTCCCTCCAGAAACCTGCTTGGACAGGTAATTTATGTGATTCTAAAATCCTCAAAATTCATGACAGCTGTATTACATCTGTGTATTACTAGATCCCAAATGCCAGTTATCTGCATTTAATAATAATAAATTTTGATACAAAGGAGTTGATTTACAATGAGAGAAGGCACACAATGCCTTTAAGGGCCAACCTTATCCCAGCACCCACACAAGTTCTTATTTGTAATCCAAGCTTTACAACATTGCAAAATTGATTACAAGTTTCTTCATTGAACAGACATAAAATTCCATTTAAACTACATAACAGAAGAATATTTTACATGCAGAAGAATAATAGGCTTTGGATTTTAAACACTTCATCTCCAAGAAAACAGCTTGTCCTCTAGCCAAATAGACTTGCAGGAGTTAGCCTTACCTGGAGCCATAACTTGTTATTCACTGCATCTCTCCCCGTAGCAATGCATTGAAATGTAGCATTCTGCCCTGCATTGACCTCTACATCCCCCAGCCTCAAAAAATGTGGAGATTTATCTGTAGAGGGGGAAAACAAAAATTACAAATAAAAGTCATTACAAAAAAATAAAGGTGCCAGAAACATTATTATCTCCTTCAACCTCCATGTTTTAACAATCTTTGGCTAAAAAATAAACAGAGGAGAGAAATTTTTTTGTCTCATATGTATTTGAGGAGTGCTTTCTGTCCTTTCCCTTCTCCCCTGGTGATTCTACTAACTTTATATTATATGTGTGTTATAATAGAGTCTTTTTAAAATAGAAGCCAAAAGAAGGAGATCAGATGCCAAAATGTCAGCAGCACTCAACAAGAATTATCCCAAAGACTTTTGACTGTATAAAATCCATCACACTGAGAAAAACCCAATTAGCAGCATACTGCTCAAGCAAATAGATACTGTTCATGTTATTTGCAATGCAACTCAAAGCTCTTATTTTGGAAAATGAAATCATTTGTGGCATTGAATATGAGCATTTCAGGAGCTGATAAATCTATTCCCCACACTGAGAAGGGCTGTAGGAAATCTCAGCAGCACAACCACCTGAAGGATTTACTAGACCTACAAAAGCCAACAGAAACATTTGAGGAATGGGCACATTGCACAGCTCACACACCCTTTTCTCAAGAACGACTAAAGCAAACAGTAGCTGAACTGTTCTTTCTTTATGCTTACTAAAAAAACATGACGCACAGGAAAAAACATTAAATTGGAACAAACAGGGTTTAAACATCAGTAACAAAAAGAGCTTGTCTGAATACCGTAACATACTGATAATGTGCTAGGATGACTGTACCCAAGTGCCTTTTGTTTTAGCACTTCAAAACAAAACAAAAAGAAGAGGCAGAAAATAAATATGAAAGCCAGACACTCAATCCAAGCAGAGCTTTGCTGAGTACAGACATCAGATAGCTGGACTGGCTGAAATATTAAAAAGGTAACTTACTCAAATACCCTGTAAGCTTGGTAGCTCCCGAGAGCTACGGTTTAAAAAGGTTTGAGGTAGAAGAAAACAAGATGTGAGGTTGCCATTGGAACTTTATTATTTGGCATCATTTTGCAAAGATGTAACAGGATATTGTTATGTCCTGGTCATTTCAGAAAGCAATTAAATTATCAGCCATGTGGTACATTAGAATGAAATCATAGTTTAGAAAGGACATGTCTAGTGGAAGATGAGAAGAGTTGAACAGAAACAAATTGCCAAAAAATTTTGATAACAAGTGTCAGAAATGCACAGTAACAATTTGTTCCCCAAAACCTTTTATTACTAGAATATTTTCATTGTCACAACTTGGGTTTGTGTGTGTGCAATTATTCCCCAGGATTAGCTGGGAAAGGCAAACATAAATGCCTGAAGTCCATCCACAAAAAAATAAACAAAATACAATCCCTCAGTAGTTCAATAGCCAGAAGCCCTTTTTTCTTTTTTTTTTTNGGGTATGAAATCTGATAAACCTCCTACAAGCATCTGCCAATTCAGTTTTCTTTAATCAGTGAGTATAGACATTAACATTAAAATCCATTTTGATTATGCACACCAACTGCATATGACTAAAAAGACACTGAAGAATGCCCATTTTTTTTTTATCCCTGTATAATTTACTTCTGGCAGAAAAAGATTTCACCCAGGTAAATCACTATTGCAATCACATTTCTTCCTGGAAGCTGCAACAAAAATACTGTTGAAAGAACAAAGAATATCAGCGATCAAGTGATGAAAACTGAGCGGTCCACAGCAATATCAAATATGTCCTGAAAAGACAGAGAAAAATGCAGCTCTTAATCATTACTTACCACAAGGGTAACTCAGGACCTGGATGTCATCAATGGCAATGTAGCCATTTCTTCCATCTGAGACTTCAGCTTCAAATATTACCTGTCAAAATGAAAGAAAAAATGTTTACAACACTCATTTCTACAGAATTCCCCCGGTGGCAAGTGTGTAGATATAAGACACATTGCCTTTTTCATTTAGTTGAAGTTCCTACAAGGTTTGACAACTGAATGGAATATTTATTACTCAGTGTGGTGCAGTTCCATACCATTCATATACATGGCTTGCTTTGGATTTGCTGCTCATAGCACATCAGAAAAAACAGGTTTTGCTCTATACTGCTTTATCTCAGTTAAATGTGCAAACATGATTCAATTCTGAAAAAATGCCATTACTTTCAGACAAGTTAGGCATCACAGCACACAAGTGATCAACCAATTTTAACAAAATTTGTGTTCTTCCTGGGGGTCACAATATAGTCTCCTGTAACCTTCTGTGGCACAGTTGCACAGGAAAACATAGAATTAGCGCAGCACTCTCCAGTGGCAACAAAAAGCTCAGCTGTAGCATGAGCTTTATGCAGTAGTCATTCACTTCATTCTTCCTTCTTTCAAGGCAACAAGGAAATTCCTATGCAGGAAGGAAAAGAAGAGAACATCTTCACATCCAGTGTCTTGTCCCACCCCAAACAGGCAGCTAACAACAAAGAATTCCTTGGTGGTGTTGGTTCAGAGAGTTCCTGAAATTGTGCTTTGACTGCAGAAAGAGGATGCCTGTGGGGCGTGTATATTTTGATAGCACTGGACTACAATCCTTCTTCCAGTTTCTCCAGACATTCTTGCTAAGACTGCACTTCCAGCCAGTTTCTTTTTCTCTTCCCTTCTAACTTTATTTACATCCAAATGGAATTCATTCTCTGCCTCCTCCTCCTGCCTTGGCCAAGAACAGTGTGGTGGAAATTAATTTAGTGTCTGGGAGTCCTACTTTCGCAGTGTGCCTTGTCCATTGATATTTCTGACCACAGCACTGTTTGACAATGTCTACCCACTCTTCAGGCATTTGCAGAGAGCTGGCACTTGTTCCCAGTAATGAACATCAATATAAATATTTTTAATTCTTTAATAATTTGGATTATCATCTTTTTATTTAAATGATTCCAGGGTATGGAAGACAACTCAGTAAGAAATAAACATTATATTTAAAGTACTTCTGACAGACTGGTTTCTTTGCAACACAATACAGTTCTATAACATACACAAATTCTGAAAGCACATTGTTTCTCAAAGTCTAGTTAAGAAATTTGAGCACCAATGCTAAGAAATGAACTAAATTTGCACCTCACTCTAACTGGGTTGTTATGAATTCCCTTGGAAATAATTTAGATCCAATTCTCAGGAAAGCTCTGCCTATGTAAGTGTATCCTTCGCCTGTGTGTTGATACCATTTTACACTGGGAGTCAGAAGAGAGGAAGCTACCTTTCTTGGGGTGCTGCTGGGAATTAATTTATTTCAGTTTTTTCTACTTCTGCCAGATTAATTCTAGTAATCTTCACCCAGCAGGAGTAGGATGTTATCAGAAAAGGATAAATCCACAGAAAACAGAAAGATAAAGACATAGAGATCCAGGAGAAGAAGAAAAATAACAAAATAGGAAAAACAAAACAAAACAAAACCCCAAACAAACAAACAAACAAAAAACCACCAAAAAACAAAACAAACAAACAAAAAACCCCCACAAAACAAAACAAAAAAAACCCCAGCAAACATGGAGAAACATGGAAAGGCAAGAAGTCTATGAAAAGTTATAAGGGATAAGGTTTACAAGGTAAGCAAAACAGTAATACAGTGATTAAAAAGACATATTAGAGAGCTGAGATTTCATCTATATAGTATCTTTTAATTCATAATTGGTACAAATGCAACTATGAAACATTCATAACTATAGATACAACATAGCTAAAAGTTCAGCTCAGTTTAAAAAAATTATTATCAGGCTTTAATTTGATAACATCTGTTCACATTTAAAATGGGAAATGGAAAAAGGGAATTGCATATATAGGTGAAAACCGCAGTTCAAAATGCTGACACATCAGACAAGAACCTGAGGTAGTTCTTTTTTCCCAAATACACAAACTACCTGAGAAAAAACAGACTGTTTAGCCATTCCTTTCACCAGAGGAGGCTTCCTAATAAGACACAAATCTTTGGGATTGAATCCTGAACTTCATCTGCACTGCTGTTCAGCTTACAGTCCTAGAAAGAATGGCTTCGACACTTTTGTTTTAGCTGAAAAATGATTCAGACTATCACTCTAGCCAGAAAACATTAGTTGTCTGTGCAACCATAAATGTCCTTCCACTTATTACAACTTAATTGCATGCCCATGTAGTTCACTTCTGCGAGATTCTCACTCTCTTTAATGGAGGGGAGAGAGAAACTATTTCCAGGGGATGGATTTGGCTGGCACAGAGCAGGGTTGTGGAGACAGCAATCCTGTCTCATTTGTACCAGAACTGACACAGTGAATGAGAATGGGAAGTAATTCAAATGCTACTCAAGGGAATCAGACTTCATCCCAGAATTTTCTACACAGTTCCAAGATGATCTACAAATAGTCATTTACTTCTCCAAATAAAAATGCACATCCTTGTATATGAAGTACCTACATTCAGATACAAATGAAGATCCAGTGCCACTGGAGCTTCTGAACTGGACGCACTCCTACGTATTTAGCCATTCCTAATGTATTTCTTATTCATATACTGGGCCATTTTCTCCCTAAAACCATGCAAGCTTTCAGTGAACACTGTATCATTTGGAAAAATCCATGGGTTTACTATGGACAGCATTAAGAGATGTTTCCTTTTGTATGGTTTATACCAGACTTCCTTTAATGACCCAAATCAGTGACAAATTGATCCCAATCAGCCTTTTATATTATTCACAACTTTGTAAACCTCTATCATATATCTTAAATATAAATGTAAAAGTAATTTTTTCTCAAATTTGAAGAGTCTCAGATTGCTCAGCCAATCTCATATAAAAGCCATTCCCTTTTCTTTTCACTCTAAAGATCTTTCTAACAGCACTTTATTCTTTGAAGATAACAAGAGCAGAGCTAGCACACAGTAATCAAAATATGGGCGAGTCATAATTTATTCAACAGCTTAATACCATTACCTAATTTATACTGAACTTGTTTAACCATTCTTAACACTTCATTTGCTTTTTTTGACCGTCACTGGGCTCTATGCTGATGTTTTTATGAACCCCACAATTTTACTGCAGAGTGGCAATGGCAAGCTTCAACTGAGTCCATCATTCTGTGTGTGAAATTTAGATTTTATGGAGTGTGCATTTTTTATGTCTCACTATCAACACTAAAATGTGCCTGTCATTTTATTTCTCAATGACTCACAGTTGGTGAGTCCTTCTACAGGACCTCATAATTACATACATTACATTGTCCTTGCAATTCCAATGTAGCTTTTATACAAACTTCTGTGTTTGTATTGTTTTTTGGCACCCACTCAGGTCCCATATGAACATGATGAAACAATTCTGTATCTAAGTATCTCATAGAATGGCAGCTTAGCTTCACTACAAGTTTCTGCAGAGGAACATTTGGAAATCTAACCAGATTCTGTCAATCACATCACTCCTACCTATACAGTCAACCTGTAAAAGGCTCCAAGCTGAAAATTCGGTGTGTGATGAGAACAAAATAAAATAAAATAAAAATAAAAATAATTTTTAAAAAATCTCTTTTGGTTTAGGCACCAGAAAATAACACATACCTTTTCATATGCCAGCTCTAAAATCCAGATGACAATCACTATTTATTTAATATTATCCCAGAAAGAAACATTTTTATCAATTTAAATACTCAACAGTGGTTGAATGCAATGGAAAAAGTAGTAATTATTACAGCAGAGACTCCTATAGGTGTTTAGTTATTGAAGTTTAATGCTTAAGAAATACTTAAACCTCCACATGGCTTCACAGCCCTAACAATGCATCCTGTAAGCATCACGAAGGCTAAGCCTGCACTAGCAGGAATATAAGAAATGTACTTCTTAAGGACTGGCCTCACTGAATTTTTAACTCTTGTCAGGATCCAAAAGTTTAGGTGTCATCGTCATTAGCTCATCTGATGCACTGATCAAAATAAGCACTCCTAAAGCATACCTAGTCAATTAAGTAAAAAAGTCTAGCCAGGAAAAAGGGAAAACAAGTCTGTAGCCCAAAGCCTACCCTTAGGAATACAATTCTGCCTAGGTTTTGTAAAAGCTGTTTTCTTGTAAGCAATGCATCACCACCAATGATGGTGTTTTCAGCACAATTTGGAAACTTCCTTGTCCTTTCTCCACTTGACTAGTTCTGACCAATCATGGTAGTGAAGGAGGCACAGTCTCCCAGTTTTGACAGCAGTCCTGCCACATCATCATATATAGAAAGCAATGCCTCAGTTAGATAAAAGTGAGAATTAAAAGGTTTAGTTACAACACAAATGCAGTGTTTCATTGACAATTTTTTCCTGCTAGGCTCTAATACATATAATTAGAGAGAGGTGAAGAAGAATTGGAGATGAAAATATTAAGAAGTTTTTAAAAGGAAAAACTCAGATGCTGTAATTTCCATAAACCATTCAATCTACAACATATTTTTGTTCAGGCTTCTACTAGCTAAGGCTTCTACTAGCTAATCAATCTGAAATCAAACTTGTACAAGGATGAATTCCAGTGCTTGGTGGAAAGGTATACTAGAGACCTGTGTGAAGACATCAGTTATCACATCTGTGCTAAATCACAATAAAACCACAGTACAACACAAAAAATACCCCAAAAATATGGAAAAACAAATGACAACAAAATCCCACAAAAACAAAACAACCAACCAAACTTCTAACCAAAAGAAGCAGTGAAGTTATATTGACAAACCTCACCAGATGGGTTCTGTCAACCTCACTAGATTAAAACTTCAGTCTTTCATAAGAATATAAAAAGAAAACTTTAAAGTTTTGTAACAGCACAGTACAATATTCCAGATATACTCAAACCTGGTACTTGCAATAGAATTGATAAAGGTTAAACAGCAAGTAGAAGAAAGTTTATTTTGCAGCAAAATAATTCTCTGCAGATGAAATGTCATGCAGAGCAAGACCAATATATATCAAACAGTAACAAATCCTACTCACTGACAAATTTCTAGCCCTATTCAATGCTTTCACAGTGTTAAAGGCATTTTAAAACACTGAATAAAAGGTTTTAATTACCAAGAAACTAAAAATTAATATAAACATGAAAACAGCCATGTTACAAAAGAAACACTTAATGGAAGCTAGCTGAAAGGGACAGCTAAAGAAATTTTATCTAACATAAAAATTTTGTTGACATAATAAAAAGCATTTCCCTTGTGAAAGTTACAGACAATTTTGCTGAGCTAATTTAGAAATCATGAAAACATAATTAATTCCACTTGAATGCTCAAGTAATGCTTTGAGGCAGCCTTTGCAGCTGACACAATCCAAGAGAACTTCAGCACAGCAAATCAAACACTTGGGTGACAATGTTGGAATCTCAAGTCTGCCAGGCCAGCTAACACCTTATTACTTCTTTTTTTTTCCTCAATTACACACCTCCTGAACTGGAAACCAAAGAAGTTAAGGTTATCTTCTCACTGGTATCCAGCTGAGCTGGTCATCTCAAATTCTTTGATCATCTCAGAGTCACCTACAAGGAACCCTGACATTCACAACTCCTCTCATCCCCAAAGTTACATTTAAGCTTCACTTGACATAGGGAAATCTGTACTCCAAGATTCATTTCAGTTCATGCTCTCTGGTGAAGAATGACACACAAAAAACATGCCTTCCAAGGGTCCTAAAGGGTGATCTTTTAGACAATTTATTAGTGGAAAGTTACCTAGCAACCTATTCAAACCCTGAGGAAAAAATAAAAAACTAAAGAAAAAACAAAGCCAAACTACAACTGTAAAATCATCTCTTCATGTGAAAGCAAGAACTGTAGGTTAGGTTTTGTTGAGCTAAACAAATCAAACATGATGAGACTTAGTAACAGTATTTTACGTCCACAAACAAGACAGATCTTCCAGCAAAACAGATAATTAATATGGAGCATAATAAGCTTTTGAAAGGACCTGTGTGATAATTGCCTGATGGCAGGAAAAGCTAGAAATTAGACTCAGTGACCTAGGAAACCACTGTGTTAGTAACAAACACCAGAAAGAAAAAAAAATCACATCTCTGTGCTTATCTTTGCTTACTTCTTTCAAGTTGCTTATGTCAAATGTTTCTAGACTCCTGCCTAGAAAATGTCTGGATGAAGTAGCACACACAGATGAGTTACAGCTACTCTGGCTTTGGAGCAGTAGTAGTTTATCATGGGGGAATAGTTACAGTTTTGTAAAATCCCGCTTGCTCTTGACTGACTGAAGAACTTGAAGAAAAAACATCCTTACATAGCCCATAAACACCAGATCATCAAGCACCCAAAATATTTGTTTAAGGGTGAAAGCTCTTAAATGATTGAGATTTTAAAATAACAGTAACACCATGTACGAAGGCATGACTCTTAACCATGGGCAACAAAACATTGATAGCACTGTAAATCATGACATTTAAAGGCTAAAACTGGGAGAGAAGCAGTAAGAGACAAGTTAAGAATCCATATGAAATACTCAATGCATTGCTAATTTTTGCAATAGACTAAAACCTTAAGGAAAGTCTTTCTAGTAGCACAGAAGCAGTCCTTTGGAACATGGGCAGCTACCTGAAAATGCAGCAATACAAGCCTGGCATAATGCCACTTCTCCGAACCTTGAGCAGAGGTCAGACCTTTTTTGACTTTCAATGACCTTTGGGAATTCCCTACATGTGGAAAAATTTTGAGCAGAACCTCATAACCCTCATAAGGCACAGAGGTACCTTCCAACTTTGACCATTCTGATTTTCTGAAACTGTTGTGCCACAAAATAGTTTTATTCCACTTATATTAAACAGAAGGACTTAAGTTCACTTTTGACTATCTTCCAGACTCTCACTATGGATTGTATTGAATATAATCCTTTTCTCTTTAGAAAGTGTTAATTGAAAATCTTCATGTATGCACTTTACAACTTTTAATATTTACTGGATGTATTCCACCAGAATGCTGGCTACCAACTAACACCTGCCTGTTTCATGATGATTCCTGCCTATGAATCATTTGTGGGATGATGGAAGAACTATTGGTATAAGGCACCTGGAAATGTTTGCTATCCCCTTCCACTAATAACCTAGTAAAAATATGATATCATCCATCAACAAAGTTTTGAGCTATAAAAGGTTCTCCAGCAATCATTTCTAGCCAAGAAAAATGTTATCCATAGCCACAGAGAAGCAGAGACACGTTCAAGGGACAATGCAATGTACTTCCAACAGCCTTGCCCTGCCCTCTGCACTTGTAGGGTGAGCTCACAGATACTTCACTGCCAAATGCTGACATCTGAATAAGCAAGATTTTTTATAACCCACACCCCAAAATCTTTTGTATTAATTCCTATATTTCTATGTGAGAATCCAAGCCTAAATGATCGCGCTGCCCTGGACTATGGAGATGACTCACAGTAACTCCTAAATTATCTTGTATACTTTTTCATACTGTCTTCCTTCTTTTTTTTGTATCTCAAAGCTTTTCTGGGTTTTGGTTTAATGGACCAGAAGTTTAAGAGGGCAGTCATTACAGTCTTTTTAGTGATGACAGTTTATCAGCAGTAACTACAGACCCAGCAAATCCATGTATTTATCAAGGATAATCATAGGGCCCTAATTTATAGGTATAACAATTGCATGGAAAAGGCAACGCAAGCAAGTTGTCCAGAAGCACATTACAGCAAAGAAATCAAGTACAAAACGGCTTTTGTCACAGTGAAGCAATGGAATGCAAGCTAAACTTAGTTAACCATTAATATATTGCTCCACAGTAGCTTTGAACAAATCAATTTGACAGGCTGCACCTTTGCTTTAGTGTAAGCAGCAGAATTTCCACATAGGGTTAGGACAGAAGAACAACCCCAAGCCACGCCTAGTAACTGATTCAGCTCCTTTATTTTTTATTCCTACTACAACTGAAAGAAATTAATTCCTCATGGTTGGCAAAGTGACAGCAAAGGCTACCAAATCCATATCTATGAATGAAAAAGTGGAAGAACCAGGTGGTTCTTGAGAATATGACACATTAAAAATGAGACCCTGAAGAAGAATGAGCTTAAAGTTTCGCTTCTGTCTTAATAAACTGATATAACTTAAAAAAAAAACAAAAAACAAACAAAAAAACCCAACAAAAACTAGACTACATCTCCATAGATACGCAACAGTACCTACAGCTTTGCACTCTAAAATTTAATTTTGTAAAATAAAATAAAACAAAACAAAACACAAAAGTCAAACACAAAACCAAAACCACCCCAAAAACTCCAAACAAACAAAAAACACTAACTGAACTTTTTGAAGTATTTTAACTGACATTCTTGTACATGTCATGTCTACAGTGTACACTTGAGAGCAGGATCTGGTGATTTTGCCTTCACTTAGACTACCTAGAGAGCTACAAAGAGAAAGACCTTGAAAAGGTCTCTAAATATACCAGATATGCCAGGCCTCCAGATACAAAGATGCAATTTCAGCAAGTCTTTCTGAAAATTATCTTCCTACTTCTGAAAACATTAGACCAGGAACAGTGAAGCCATTTAAACTGTCACTACCACTTGGCTATACATAATAGCACACGCCTTGCTTAATGAAATCAGACAAGTCAGATTAATTCCCTATTTTCCTACTTAAAGCAGAGACTTGCATTTAAGATTGTGGTGGTGAAATATTTATTTTTCAGGGTACTTCTACATCAGAAATAGGTAGTAAAGAAGAGGAAGCAGGAAAAGCAATAGCTATGGAATCTGTCTGTGATACTAAGTAGATAAACATCAGTCAGGAACAATACCAGATCTAGGTTTCCCCACCACTGGCAATGACCAATATGTTAAATTAACTCAGAAGGGATTCTCCAGATATATTTTTCTGGGATATTTTTGGAGCTTTCAGGCATTTATATCATCAACAATAAAAGAATTAAATACAGAATCTTTGAAATTTCTTCCATTTATTTGGAGTAGAAACCTAAAGGTATTCAGCTTATATTATCATTTTGCAGGCAGAAGTATGAAAGAGTTACATACTATTAAGGAGCTCAACAAATGAAACTGGATCAGAGCAAAGAAGACAAGTCACTGACAAGTCAAGTCAGGCGCATCACACAAAGATAAAAATTTACCAGACGGAGACTTGGGGGCAAAGAACTTCCTCTGCCCCCATTAAAACCCTTAACTTCAATATATCCACCAAAGTCTTATTAGTTGTTTTCCTCTCCACGTTCCCTCTATTATCCATCTGCAAAGACATCTGATACTTCAACTAGCCTTTGAACAAATAAGCTAAACTGAAAAGTCAAACAAAGGAATGATGAATCCTAACTTCAAGAGAAAAAGGTCTCTCTGATCTCAAAACAAATCCATTTCCATTTTTCAAGTGCTGAAGACTAATACTGAGCAGACCTTTTTTGTTAGTGTACCACGTAAGCCATTTCAGCAATTTTGCCTACCAAAATGACTAATGATTCTGGTCTCTAGTATTGCACATGAATGTATCATTTTTTCTCCACAGAAAAAGGAAGGTAAAAATACTTCCCAAATGAATATTGTCTCCTGAAAGAGAGAAATAACCAAGAATCATTCATAATCACATTCTTTGAACTTTTTCAGGAAAATACACCAACTTGGGGATTTTTAAATTGTTCAGAAAAATAGCTGTGAAACACCAAGCAATTACTATTCTTGAAACAGCTTAGGTTTTATAATGAGCAGAGCAAAATTACCATAGCTTCTTTTCATTTGAAACACATATTTTTAACATGCCTATAAAATAATTTTCTGACAGATGGATTATTAAATGGCAGAAAAAGTTTGCATAGATGAATACTAACCTTTCACCTCATAAAATTACAATTTTTATCTACAATGAACCGATAAGAGGGAAAAGGACATCCTTGCCAGTAACTTTCAGATAGGTTAAGATAAACTTAAAGCCCAAGACAAACACATTTTAGAATTTCTGCTCGCAAGGCTCATTGTTCATTATTGTAAGCCATTGTAAGTTATTAAAGATTGTGCCACTGGCTATTAAATGAAAGTCAAAAACCTATATTTAAACTGCCCTTTTTCCCAGGGAGGGGGCAGGGACACTATCCCACAAGTGGATGCTGTTGATATCTGTATCACAGCACTCTGCATTATGTTCAACACAGCGCTTTTCACTTGCATGACATTTTATAAAGGATGACAAAGGCAATTCTTAAGTGGGAGTAAATTAGGGTTTGCGATTGGAATGATGATTTCTCTCCTCACGAGATTCAGGCTTCTGCAGTCACAGGCGATTATCATCATGTTGAGTTCACAAAGATTTGCAAAACACCACAGGCCACAAGAAATTCCCAACACTAAAACACAGCTTTAACAACCACAGACAAATACCAGACAAAAGCCAAGAGTACATTGCTCCACCACAATAAATACTGAGAAGACAGTCACAAATTCTCTATTGTTTCCTACTGGAAAATCCATATAGATTTAAAGTAGCAAAGTTCACCACAGAATATACATTTACTTCATGCTCACATTTTAAATACATGTGCAATATTTATTTTCACAATTCTAAAGGTAAGCTACAAAAATTAATCCAAATCCAGCTCTGTGTTAAAAACTACAGGTCTTGATCTGTTTACACGACTTCTTCTGGATACCAGTTCTCAAAAATCTTTTAAATAAAACCATAAGCCTAAATGTAGCAGAAAATTCAAATATATATATATATATAAACATCTGGTTATATATACATAACTTCCAAAGGAGATACTAGAGACACTAGACCAGAGCTAGTTATCAACTTGCAGGATATCAAAATATTTCTGCATTTAGTAATTGATATAAAGATGTGTGCAAGAATGTGCTTTGAATTTGGACAAGGTATTGATTACACACAATGAACAGGGCACTGTGTCTCAGCAAATATTAACTATTTTTATCCAAAAACTGCGGTCAGACTCATTATGCCATTTTTAGTTAGCAACATTTTCAGATATTCTTGTAAATCCCACTGATCCACATAGAGTTACCAGATTCCTCTCTGCTTTCCCTTGCTTAAAACAGACCCAGCTCTTTTCCATGTAACTTTTAGGTTCTCCTTCCCACATCTCCTGGCAGCTTTGAAACAATACTGATTATAATGTGTAATACCTGACATCCAACTCTGAGTAAGCTTTTGTCCAAACTCTGTGAAAGAAACACTCCCTTAACTCAAAGGTAACTTGCACAACACTACCGAAACAAACATGAAGATCCTAAAACAGCTTCTAATGTTTTTGTTCAATGTCAGACTTTCCAACAGCCTTCTTAGGAAATAAATATAATTTCAGGGGAAAATTAACATGTAAGATTCTCCTTATGCCAAGTTCATTTCTCCTCATTTTTCCTTTCCTCAACACAGCGTTCCCTTCTATCAGGCATTTCTTGACAGCTTTGTGTCTTTCAGACTCTCTCCTCAGTTGCCACCTTGCCTATCTTGTTCCCCTCACTCCTTCCCAGAATACACTCAATTTGCACATGTGAAAACAAGGCTTCCTGCAACTACAGCTCCATCTTCCTTAATTCTCTCTGTCTCTCTTTTCAATGTTGGCATCTCCAAAAGAATAATTTTACTACTCCATTTCCTTGGTTCATCTTTCAAAGCAGGAGTACCATCACCAAGATGCATCCCCCAATAAAGCTAAGATTCATTTTCATTCTCATCTGACAAGCTGTCTTAGTGTCCTCTCTTCAAAAACTGAGTGTACTTAGCTTCCATAGCATAATTTTCTTTTAGGTCTACTATTTAGATGTCACCTGAGGTTTCTCTTGTTCCATGTAAGCACTGGGACTTCACAGGAGCTTTACATTAAGCCTGATTCTCTGCTTCCTCATTGCTGATACCCTCGAACACTAAAATAATTTTAAACCAAAATTTATTTCTATTCTTTTGAAACACAAAGTTAAATGGTGGGGAAACTTCTGGTGAGGTAAGCAAACTTTTTCTAAGACAACTGATTGAAAGTCCAGTGCACAAATAAAATAAATGAAACAGTGAGTCTGGAAACACAAGCATCAAGGAATCACAAGGCAACAAAGACACCAAACTAATATTCAGCTGGCACAAATTCCAAACTCCAACTGATTACTATGTCATATCTGGCGTGATGGGCATGTCTAGGGATGCCCACTGTTGTAATGAAAATGGGTATCAGCAAATAGGGAGGAAAAAAACACACACACAATGTCCCTAGATCACACTACAGATAGTCCTAGATTTTACCTCACTTTCAAAACATCTAGTAATACAAGAGCCAGCCTAAAGAATTTTGGAAAGAAAATAGTACCAGATTTCATGAGTTATTTGTATTGCTCACATTCTTCAGATTTTCTTCCAATAATCTGTCTCTAATCAGTTTGGAAATTGGAGTGCTGTACTTTCTTCTGCTGCTGCTTCTCTAACACTTTCTCAGCTGATAGTACTTTTCTAAGTTATTCTGCCTGTTTCCATTTCATCCACAGATATAAATTGTGCTCACACACACACACTTCACACTGTATATAAGAAAGGCAAATTCTACTCTTGCTTGATATGAACAGACCATATGTCTGTGAAGGCAAAACTTAACATGACAGAGAAATATGTAAAAACAATTTGATAAACAGGAATTCACTTCGCTTCCAAGTATCTCAGCAATGCATTTCAGACCCTCTCTTCTTGCAGTTTCAAGCCAGATATGCCAACCATGTCAGCCAAACCTCAGCCTGAGGTTTCAAGGCTTTCCACTTACAGCACCCAGCTCTTTGGGTTCCAGAATTCCAAACAGATCCAACCTCACCACAGTGTTCATACAGCACCAACAATTATATTCTCTCAATGGAGTGCGTCAGCCGCATTCAGGCAATTTCTGCCCTGTCACTGACCAGAGCTTGAGGATGTGCCAATTGCAGAAAGTTGGTAATGTCTCCATCATTGGAAACTAAATACCAGAACATACACATTCACATAAAAATCATGCTGTCTCCTATACTACACGTTCTCCTCAGCTATCCTGGCCTGAAATGACAACCATTAAATTTTGTATTTAACTGCTCAGTCAGGTAAGTTATACTTTGGCTAAGGATGAATAATAAATAATACGAAGAGTAACCAAATACTTATAAAATATTAAATAAGAAGCACATGTGAGATTGAAGGAAATTTGTGTGATTAGATCTTGTCTCATGGTGGTGTGATGCGGCAGAGAGATTCAGTTAATCATGTGTCACCTAAAGCAGCAAGACTATTACTTCGGAAAAGCAAGTTGAAACTGCAAATCTGAACAGTAGCTTTAACTGAATGCCCATGCTTACTTTAGACCTCAACTCATGATATTTAAGCACAGAAGCTCTACCCAGATTTAATTATTTTAAAACAAACACCACACAAAATCTATCCTTTTTAATTTATTTCATAACATTTGCTAAAATTACTTTTGCACACCTTGCTTAGACAACCATAAATATAATTCAGTTTTGTGGCCATCTCCTTTATAGGCAGTAAAGACAAAACGTTTCACTAACACACCAAAATACTACAAAATATTTGAAGATCACCTTTAATTTACCAGCATTTGCTGATAGCTACAATGACTGATATTCCAGTGGATGGCTTCTCCTCTGTAATAGGAATGGGAAATAAACAGTGTACCTTGGCAAAGCAGACTTCCATTTCGATCAAGGTAAACACTGATAGGACAGGGCTGTTCAAAGCATTTCTGTTTCCCTCCCTTACAGTGATTACTGTTTAATAATAGCAGATACGACAAACTGAGTAATAGTCATTCTGTCCTTTGGCATATCTGGCTATCCGTGGCTTAAGCTTAGTCAATCCTCTGCACAAAACCAAAGTCAAACATCACGGTCCTGACAAAAGTAAGTGATGAATAAGGACAATACAAACTAAAGAAAAAAACCTGTGTGATCCATCTCTGTGCTGTAAACAGGTCTCTGGATGTGAAAAAATTCAAGGTATTTGTAGAACAATAAATTCAGTGGATGTCAGAATATCTAGGGAACTCAGGGGCTATTCATCTTGTGCCTGAGAGATATGGAGAACAATCCCTTACTAACAGTCATGCTTTCTTTTCCGCCTTCCTCTTCATCTTACGCTATTTCACAGCAAAGTATTGAATGCCTCAAATCTTACATCCAGGATGGACTTCTGAGGACAAAATGCTTTCATTGTGAGCTAAGCAATTTATTATGGACATGTCAGGGTATTAACACACACCTGCATATGCACAATAGGGTGTTTTTCCCCTTACTGTCTTAATTGCCACTCTCTCTAGCAACATAAAAGATTTCAAGACTCTGTAAGAGAGCCTCAATAAAAACTTCTGTTTGCTTCTTCATCCACACACTATATAAAGGTCCAGAGTAGAAAAGGAAGTATACTATTACCATAAAAATTAACTTTGAGTATAAGGAAACATGAACAGATGGTGTATTATATTCAAGCTGATTTATTTATAGTTTAGACATTTAGACTTGTCTGATTTCAACCTAGAAAAAACTTTATATGCTGTATCCAGTGTAAACTTCTGATGAGTACCAGAAGACTGAGGCCCACAATTATTAAGAAAAAAAGTCATTAGGTTCCAGGGCTTTAAAGCACAATTCTATGAAGTGCAAAACCCAGGCATTCAGCAGCATTGCTCATTATGCCTCAAATACCCTCCTGCTACTATTTTGAGTTAAAAAAAATAGAAAAGTAGATAAGCTGGACATATGTTAAAAGGCTATTTTATATAATTTTGAAAGAAATAACCAGACATATCCTTACCACAAACCTGTGACAGTAGAATAGTCCTTAACTGAAATGGAAATACATATGACATACCAAAAGAACTACTTTTAAATTATCAAACATTTTAATTCCAAGGGGGAGGAAAGCCAGAAGTACCATTAAAGGGAATGCTTTTGACACTGACACACGGTGCTTATTTCCAGACAGTTATCTTCAGCAGACCCTTGTGTGTCTGTGTGATTAAGTCACTACAGCACCTCGTGCTTTTATCAGCTTACAGAGCTCCAACAGAAACCATTACATTAACTACCACAAAAAACCAGCTCATTCATTCTGAAGATGCTCTTTGTGGCACTTCCTCCATGCTCTTATACATCCATACATCAAAAACTGTAAATATTTACTATGTAGTCTCAGTTGTTCAATTTTTATTTCGTTTCAAACTCTTCTTCTACCCAGTGAACAGTGGAGGAGCTAATCAAAGGATAAGACAGAAAGAAAAAAAATCAGGGTTTGAGTCTGATTGGTTTTATGTTTTTCCATTTTCCAGAAATGCTTTTACTAAAATTAAAAAAAAAGAGAGAGATTAAATAAAAATTGTTACTGCAGCAAGAGTTCCTAAAATTGATGCAATGTGAAATTAAGCTTACAGCAGTTTGCTGAAATTAAGCTTTTTAGTGCATATAGCCTGAGGAAAGTGAAAATAAGGAATGGAATATCATACCTACAGAAATGTTCATGTCCTCTAAAAACTAGCCAGTGAGGACTGTATTCCAATATTTACATGTAAGACAGTTACTCAGATGTCAGACAAGAGTAGCTAGACAAGCATATATCATACTTCATACACAAACTTTTCTAGGTAAAAGATGGGAAAGACAACATTTTATAGCCCAGTTATAACAAGGGCTACCTTGACAGGTTGATACAAATAATTTTATACATAAACTGAACTACATGAAAGTGATGACTAGAATTTCTTCTAAAATTTAAATAAAATCTAACACACTTAAAAATGAACATTTTTATACTAATTCACACCATTCTTAACTGGTTGTCTCTTTTGACTTAGCTGCCTTTTTGATCAGTAAGACTGAAATAGAAAAAAAAAAACAAAATCAACCCAAATCTCCCCACCTAGGCCATTAATGAATAAATTTGACAATAAAATGAGGTCAAACCAAAATGTTTTCCACTGACAAATCAAAGGGTAGCATCTGTTTTTGTATATCACTAGCCAAACCAGTTGTAGGAAGTCAATTAATGATAAAGATATTCCATAAAAAAGTGACCACTGTATTCAAGATGATGTTACCATTTGTAAGTTTGCTCAGTTCATCAAGTCAGAGTACACATAAAGAGAGATGTACATTTTTTTCCCAAGAAAATATTATTTCCTAAAGCATAATTTCCTTTTTTCCCCTAACAGTGACCCTGACATCTCCTCTTTCACTGTTTTCTTGACCTTTCTGCAAAAGATAAAGTATCTTTTGCTATCCTCTGAAAGGAGCTTCAAGGATAGTAATTTGGTTCTTTTCATTTAAAGTACTCTGCTTCATTCATGCAAAGCCACGAGGCTTCTATTCAAGGCTATTATGATATTTTTCAAACAGATACCTGAAAACTTCCTACATAAACTATATCTTCATTTATAAGGTAGTACAGTAAAAACAAAGCCGGAAGTTGAAAGTGTCCCATAGCTGGCAGCATAAGTCTGGAACAGAAATTTAAATTACTTAAAGCAAAAACAGAATAATAGAATTGTGGAATCATTTAGGATTGAAAAGACCTTGAGATTATCAACCAACTATTCTTCATTCACATGCTTATCTGAAAATACCTGATAATGTTGTTTTAATTCACTCATGCAGGAGCCTGTGTATAAAAGTTAAGCATCTTAGCTAGAAAAAAAAACCCTGAAATCTTGCTTGTGATTGACACAAATCAACATTGTGTGGCACCCGATGACACAACACAAAAATGGTCACGTTCTCCCCTTCTTCCTCAGTGTTCTACAGTCACTCAATCCAACAGCTCCATTTACAGTCAAACCTTAGAATCCTTTGCCCTTGTCTGGGATAAATTTGCAACCATCACTCGTTTGTTTTCTAGGCCTGCCTTCTGGAATGACACAGGTTTGTACACATAGGGCTTTTCTACTTGTTCTGATTTTGCATCTGGTTTTTTTTACTTATATAGAGCAAATGTGATAATGCTTTTTAAGAGAGGTCTGAAATCTGACTGTCTCAGCAGGACAGGAAGCAGTTTGCCAGGTTAAGGTTTGAAAATGCAGCCTGACACACTGCTGCTGATAGATGGGGCAGGACTTGCTAAAGGAGCAGGGCTGCTGCTTTGCCCACAGACACAGAGAATGTACATGATAGGAAACATGAATCTTATTGTATTCATGGACATGAAACCTTACCAAAAGTACATAATTACTCCTGAAATCAAAGGATATCTTTATCATAAATGAATTCAAAATACTTGTATCTAAGAGAGCAATTATTTTACCTGGTGACATTTACCTGTAAGTGATCTACTTTTTACAGTGCTATAAATATACACATATATATTAATGACTGCATTTATCAGTTAAGTGACTGAAGTCTGTTCAGTTTTTGGTTTTGGTCTTGCTGTTTTCTTTAAAGAGTAGCTCATAATCTGTCTGGAGTACCACCTACATAGAATTATTTCTTCTTACCTAAGAAGGTTCAATGCATATGCTTCAGCACATACTGAAAACAAACAAACAAGTGCTTATTTTACTGGCATATCAGATTGTTCACATTTCTGAAATGCTTCTTTTGAGTCACTGTCATTTACATTACATATTTTCCCTTTGTAAATAAGTTGCTTGCTGCTATAAAAATGTGCTTAGTATGAATCAATAAAACATAAATCTATTTTATACAAATCAAAGAGCTATCATATGTCAATGACTGCAAAGAGCACTGTCTAGCAGTTGTGTTTTCAGCCCACCCATGAAGATCACACAGAGCTTATACTCTGCAAGCTCCTATGGTGATCAGTTTGAACATATTTGCTGTAAACTTCTGCTTTTTATGAGTCAGCAAGTGCCTTGCACCTCTTTTTCAAATTTTTCATTCTGTTGATAGGGAGGGGTTTTATCTTCATTATTTTCCCCCTGCCTGACTATATTTCAATCCATCATGTCAGTGAGGAACTCATTCATTCCTTTTTCCTGGAAAGCTCCAAGTCTTTCCTCTGCAACTGGGCTGTTTTTGCCCAGGTGTCAAGAGTTGGCTCTTGATTTCACAGGAGGAGTTGTGCTTGTGAAATATGTACCATAGAGTCCGTGCAGACAGGAAAATTAATAAATCTAAATATCCAAATGTTGGCACAAATGGTAGCACCTGTGCTTAAATACTCATTATTTTCCCTACATCCAGTCAGACTTGTAACTGCTGCCTCTTATCTTCTTGCTGTGCATCCCTCAGAAGAATTCAGTTCTGTCTTCTCTTGAACAACTTCTAAGCAGTAGATCCAAGGTCAACACTAGGAACTTAGATCTATTTGGCTTCCAGCTTGCTTTTTCACATTCTTTTGAAAAATAGATTGTATATCTATATGCTTATTCACATACACATATAATTCATATATAGAAAGCAGAGGAAAGCATCAGAATGTGATTCTACCCACACACACAAAAGGAAACCTGTTATCCAGAAGTTTCTGATTATTGGGAGGAAAGATCTCAAGCTCTAAAAATTCTTTAATACCATGTGGCATTTTAAGCAGCAGTTCAGTGATTTCCATCTCCGAGCTAATGAGATGTATGTTTCCTTAGCCAGAAAATGCTGTCCACCAGAGGAAGGTGAGAAAGATTATGGTAACTATACATTTTTTTCCTTCTTGGAAGTGATTATTTACAGGACACTAAATAATAAGAACTTCCATTTTATTGTTTGTCTTTTCAGGATGAAAGATGGTTAAAATGAAAGACCAAAAACTACAGCCATCAAGAAGACAGCTTCCTTAATGTACTAAAGAAAAACATCAGGAAATAAGGGTGACACTGAGCAACATGGTTCTTCATATCTGAAGAACCCTTTAGATTAGAACTTATTCTGAAGTATATGGAAGTTGAAAGGTTGAGAGTAGACAACTTTGCCTTTCTTCTAAATGGCTTAGAAGCCAAAATAGTACACCAAACTTGTACCATTTTAACTTGTACCATGGTCACTCGTACCATTTTACTACCTATGCCATTGGTCTCTCTGGCCTCTGTAAGGGTGCCAGAAGGTATCAAATAATGTTCTCTCCAAAGCAGAAGCTCCAAAATTATTGTACTTTTTACTTGAACCAAAATATCATTTTTGCTCTCAAAATTTGACTTCCAAAATTAAGTATAACTCTGAAATTGCTCTTCACACTTTGATCCGCTTTACAAATTTTCATAAACATATGAATCAATTTTTGTTAAAGTTATCAAATATTAAACAGACAGAAAAAACTCAAATCAAATTGTTTTACACTGTATAATACCACACCAAAAAATACTTACAGTAGTATTTACCTGATGTACCATAAATGGCAAGCAAATACCCTTTTCTCCACTTGGTTTGAAATACATGTAATGAAAGTACATATTCATCATATTTCCTCCTGTTTGAGGCTATTTTTACTATCCTGAAACATTAGGGCATTGTTTTTCTTTTTTAAACTGCATTTTCTTTTGTTTAGACACAGTTTACCTGGCTGTATGGCAGGCACCATTTCAGAACAGTCAAAACTGATGCTATTAGAACTAATCCCGAAATTCTTTCTGCTTTATTCTTTCTGTATTAATTCTCTCTTTGAAATTCTTAATGTTTTATTTTTCTTTATGATCATCTTTTTGAGCAATGATATTCCACAATCTATCCAACAGCTCTTTCCTCCTCTCATGTTTCTTTGCCACCATCCATGATCATCATGAGATACTAATTCATAGCTGGAATTTCTCCTCAAACATATAATTTATTCTGTAATATTTTTATCATTAAATTTATTTGGCTCAGTCTTGTGAGTATCTCTTTTGCATCTTTTCATAGGCAATTTTAGCTTTGACTATCCAAACCAATTTTGATTTACTTGGAAAAAATATCTCTTACTTAACCATCAATTTTTTTATTCATTTGTGAGGATGCTGAAGGGCATAGCTTCCAGAAGATTTATTTTTGAATTTCCAGTACTGGGTTTTCCCTCACCTTCCTGATCTATGGCCATAAATTTTACTCCTACCCATAATTTCTTTTTTTAAAGGCAAATGAACTGCAAGTTGTCTTTTTATACATATTTTTCACAAGAAAATTTAAGCCCTAACAAAAAACCTTTAGTCAAAACTTTTCTTATATAATCTCAGAAAATATCAACTGAGTCAGCCTTACAGTTGTCGTTACATAATTCTTTTCCATGAACTNACTGTTTTATATTCTCACTCCCTTTTTTATGACTGTCATTAGGGGATGCCTCGCACTGTTTAAAAGACCTCCTTGTAATACTCACCTCTGGTCTGGCCTTAAATCACAACAGCTTTTGGGCTCAGTGGTGTTGGGATATTCTTGGGCCTCTTACACTTATCCTTCCAGANAGGCAATTTTAGCTTTGACTATCCAAACCAATTTTGATTTATTTGGAAAAAATATCTCTTACTTAACCAACAATTTTTTTATTCATTTGTGAGGATGCTGAAGGGAATAGCTTCCAGAAGATTTATTTTTGAATTTCCAGTACTGGGTTTTCCCTCACCTTCCTGATCTACGGCCATAAATTTTACTCCTACCCACAATTTCTTTTTTTAAAGGCAAATGAACTGCAAGTTGTCTTTTTATACATATTTTTCACAAGAAAATTTAAGCCCTAACAAAAAACCTTTAGTCAAAACTTTTCTTATATAATCTCAGAAAATATCAACTGAGTCAGCCTTACAGTTGTCGTTACATAATTCTTTTCCATGAACTCAGAGGCCTAAGAGGAACAATTTATTTTCATGAAGGGGATGAAGACCTCTTATACTCCATTTCTGTACATTTATTCATGTCTTAGCTATTTCTGCTGGGTTTAGAGAGGATGAAGTTAATTTTCTTCATANACTTTTTTGTTTTGGCCTAGAAAAATCTCACTCCTGTGTGACTGCTCCTATGGTATGCATCAAGACCACTCCTATGAAACAGCTATCAAGATAATAATAATAATAATAATAATAATAATTNTGCTTCCACACTGCCCCACCAGTAAGGAGGCTGCAGGTGGGCAGCAGGTTAGGAGGGGGCACAAGCAGGACAATTGTACCCCAACTGGCCAGAGGGACATCTCATGTCATATTGCATTGTGCTCAGCAATAAAAGCTGGAGGAAATAAGGAGGAAGGGAGAGAACAGNTTTAGGTAGGTTTCCTAACTAGTTACCTCAAGAAATAACCATTCACAGAAGTGAAACCTTGCTCTCCACATTGCATCTTAACATTTACCCCACCAAACCTGTATTACTGGCTTAACGTATCCCATTAACAGTGACCATCCCAGCCAGTTTGGGAGTTCAGTTCCAGGATAACAGTTGTAGGACAGTCATAACAGCCATAGCATAACTGTTCACAGTATTCTACTTTTTCACAGGGTTTTGCCAAAAAACCACATTTTTCATGTTTTTATGGGTCTGACTCAATTTTGAAGAGGCTCCTTAGTTCTCTTAGGAGCTTGGTTAGGAGCAAAAGATTCTTGAAATACCTCCATAATGACAGAGAGAATAGTAGAGTACTTCTTATAGATTTCTTTTTTTGCCTTCTGCATATCTTACCCTTTATTAAAGGAAATAAAAAGTAGTAATGAACCTATATATTCAGCAGAATAGAAGATTCCAAGCTTATCAGAAGACTCAGGGAAAAGAAAACATTCTCATTTAAAGTCACACTAACTTTTAAAAAATACCCAATTAAGTGTACTTTGCTTTCATTTTAACAATAAAAAAAATCCCCAATCATGTATGCTTTATCTTCATTTTAACAAATCCTTAGCAACAAAACATTGTCATATGTGGTTGCTATGACAAAAATTATTATAATTAATATGATTGGAAGCAAAATAAAAACTGCTGTGCACAGGAGAAGGTATCATAACAGGCTACAATGAGAAAAGGTCATTAGATACAGTAGCTAATAATAATTAGCTGCTCTGAAAAGTCCCAAGAGAAGCTGCTTTTCAGTTTTTGTATTCTCTAACATTCCTACATTCCTTGAATCACTGTTTGTGCTTAAGCTGAAGTATGGACTTGACATCTCATCTACCAGAAGCCAGACAAAACAGCTGCCTAGTGCAAAACTCTGGTTTTCAATCCTTCCAGTATCCTTCAAGGACAGGAATGCAATTTCCCATATTTAACAAATTGGCTTAAGCAATGGGAGTTGTCTCTCTTTAAATTCTTATATGAAAAACATGTTTAAAGCTGTCTTTTGAAAACTGAAGCAGCTGTTAATTATAGCTTATTCCATATCAGCTTTCCCATCTTTACTACATTCTAAGTGCTACTTCCAAATGCTTTTAAGGCTTTTCAGGTTCTTAAAAATAATTTTACATACATAATTTTTAATAACCATCTTTAGATAGTAATGGTTTCTATTAGAGTAGTTACTAGAAGGTAATGATAATTTGAGTATCAAAGCGGAAAGTGAAGACTATGCTTAGAAACCTACAGGAAAAAATTATTTTTCAAACCAATAAATACAATTTGGTACCATTTTGACCCAGCAGATTTAAATTAATTGTTGTTTTGGGGTTTTTTGGGGTTGTTTGTTTGTTTGTTTTTTTAAATATCCAAAGTGCTTTATAAGGCTCAGTTACACTGTGAGTGATATTTCAAAAGTGAGCACTCTGAGGTAGTGACTGACACTGGATCATGAAAGGGATCTCTGTTACACAGCACGCGTAACAGGTGACTGTTTTTCCAAAGATAATAAAGAATGCTCAGTTTTTAATACATAAACTCATAGAAATTTCTTTTTATTTTATAGCCTCAAGGAAAGATCACTGCTTGTTCAGAAAATAAGGACAAAAAATACTAAAATCAAGATCACATTCACAGGGTTACTTTCAGATCCCCAACAAATGTCTCTATTGCAGCAATTTGTAATTTTCAGCTTTTGATCATGTTAAGCAACATTGGGGATTCACAGATATGTAAACATAGGTGCTTTAAATGATATAATAAACTACAAACACAAAAATTTCATGGACAAAAAAAGATTGTTTTTCTGAAATTTGGATAGTTATGGCAACATTTTAGCAAGCGGCTGACACTATTAGCACTGTCCTATTGCAAGGCTGGTTTCCTTCTTATTTTCACTGCTCCTGCCTGCCCAGTGCTGCCTTTTAACAGCATCAAAGCTTGTCCTCAGACAGGGCAAAGAAACTCTGATGATTTTTATTGCAGGGTTAGGTTTTTCTGCCAGGCTCAGTGGTTAAACCAGTGGGTTGGTCCAACCAGTTCCCAAGCATGCAGAGTGGGAGCAGCGGCCCTGCATAGCCACAAACAAGGAAGGAAACAATTAAGTTCAATAAACTGGAATTGTAACAGCTTTTCCGGGCAATAACAAAAGTGAAATCAAAGATGAAGCAACCTTATACTTTCCTGTGACCAGGCAGTGCCTCCCCTACTAAACCCTGGGAAGCTGTGTAGGGGCAAGCCGACCCACACTGGGAATGGTGGAGAGAGAAATACGTTCCTAATCTCATATGAAAATGCAGCCAGACTTAACAGCCTCATTTTACAATCATGCCCCAAGGACGCTCCTATGCCGTCTGTAAGTACAGCAATGAGTTCAAACTGCAGTTCCTCGAATTTATAAATGTCAGTCTTCTGACAGTTTTAATCTGTATATACTGCTTGCTTTTAAAACCTGCCCACCAGGTTTCCTGCTCTTCAGATTGAGAAAGTGGATGAATGAAGCCTTCTAATGGAAAAAATAGCCAGTTTTCTGAAGGTGCTGTAATTCAGGCAACAAGCTGAGCAGAGAAATCACTGAGTGTTTCCTGCCATTTTTATCCAGTATCATATCATAAACCCACTGTTAAAAGTTATAAAAGTTATCATGGGGGGAGAATAACAAAGTAATATAAAATTAAAGCACTTCAGAGACAGCAAACAAATCCCCCAGTGCACTAGAAAAACAAAAACTACATGGAAGGCACAGGGTTCTCAAACGTCACTTCTGAGCATTAACCCAAGCATCTTGATTAACTGCAGTTTAAACTAACTTAATGAGATGGCAATAAACATCATAACTATTTTTCCTTTCAATTTCCTGTCACCATCCATCCCTTCCAAGTTCTTCTGATTAAAAAAAGAAAAAAGAAATGAACTTACATTTCCAAATGACCAATGGCCTTAGATGTACTTCAAAAACAAAAACATTTCCTAGTTCTTTTCTGGGATAGAGATGACAAGAGAGAAAGAGAAAAAAAAAAANAGCAAGCATCCAAAGTTGTAGAGGATTTTATTTAACTGCTGCAAGGAAAAAAAAAGTGACCGTTTGATCAGTGTGACTAAGGAGAAGTCATACTGCTCAATACACTTCAAGGAAGAAAGGTTTTCCCTTCTAACAAGAAATAATTAGGGGTTCAAGATTCTGTAAGTCCCTGAAAATCAATTTAAAAACCAGTGTTCTGAACCAGTATTTGAAGATTTTATAACATCAGCAGAACTCAGTATTTCTCTATTCAAATGGACAAAAAAAACCCACTTCAAATACTGACTGACATTCTGTCTTGCAAATATCTATGTTCTGCTCTAGAGAGATGACAAGGAGTTGCTCTGATGTTTTTTTCAGAACTGTTATTTAACACTTTCCAACTGTGCAAAGGCATGAGAATATTAAAACTCAGTTGTTGGAAGCAGAGTGTTTGAAAGTTCATTGGCAGAGTAGTTACATCCACTTTTCAAGAACACATGATAATTCTCTCTCTGGTTTCCCCAAGTAGAGGAGGGGGAAGAACACAGAAAGAAGGAGCAGCGCACACAATATGCTTTTACTTCCATCTGCCATCTGTTAACAGTTTCAGCTACTTGGATAAATATGTATTTGTACTCATCAGGAAAGATTACAGTCTTGTCTACATGCAGTTACACAGTACAGATGTTCATGAACAAGTCCAAGGTGAGGGCATTCTGGCAGAACCAGTATCTAACAGTGAAAAGAAATAAAATATTTTGGAACAAGAATAGCTAAATAAAGAACTATTCAATAACAGGTGCTTGTGAATAGCTAAATATAAAGCAATCCCCACAATTCATCACAATAGGGTCTACTTACTTGTACACCATTATCTATACAATGCAGAATCTGCCAGCTCAGCCTTGTCCTTCAGAAATCAGAGGGAGAAGAAGAAAGTTCATGTTAAGCAAGTGTAGTTACAGGGACAGATGTAAAAGCTTTTTACTGCTATGTTTTATATTAATTTAGGAAGTTGAATTAAACCACACATCTATCAAAAGGTTCTTTTATCTTGAGAAATTTAATTGCTTTTTCACTGCAATTCAGTTGCCTCTTTGGCACACAAACTAAAACCTTTGCAGCTTTGATGAGCTCAGCTAGCAACACTGTCATCTCAGATCCTTCCCACCTTAGCCTCTTGAGTAACTGAAAATAACTTGAACTAAGATGACATGATAGTAACTACACATGGGAAGTAATCATCTTTTATTTCTGATGGAAGTGATTTAAGACAAAAGAGAGCAATTGCAGCCTTGTGAGAATTTTTTAGTTTTCTCCTGAAATTGCCTGCTTTCAGTTTTCCCCTGAAATAGAACTGCTCTGCAAGAACAACAAAAATCTACACAACACAGGGCACTGCTAAGGCAGACTTGTCACTGGCAGAAGCAAGTCAATACAGGCCTGACTCACAAAGTCACCATCTTCTGAAAGCAGCCCAGAAATGCCTTACCTGGGCCAGGAGGTTGTTTACACCCTGCGCATGTTCAAAAGTCACATGGGAATATGAGGCTACAGGTTGGTTTACAGCATAGACCTGCTAAGTATGAATAAAACTTGTCTCAAATGTTCATAACTGGGGAAATTACTACTAGGAGTAGATTAATACAAACATCTATAATTGAACTTTTTTTTTAATTCTTGTATTAGAAATAACCACTGAAGACAACAAAAAATGTTAAGCCTCAGCACCCCTAACTAACATTAGATACAGCAGTATTGGCTTTGTTCCCCAGCTCCAGACCCATACACAAGTTAAACATACAAAATATAGGTATCATGTTATTATCAATTAGAATATCTCATTACTTCTCAGTGCTTACTGTATGAATTGCATGCTAAGCTAACCTTGTATCCCTCACAAAACTTCCTCATGCAGAGACTGCCTTTGTAAAATAAATTATCACTTTATTCTCTGGCTGTGCATTGCTCTCACTACACCTCTATTTGTGTTGTGGGAAGGACTAAGATGTGCCCAGTGTGGACTGTGTCTCCATCTCCACTGTGATGCCAGGCAAATTGGACCTCATGATTGTGTTACAAATTTGAATGGGAGAGGCTGAAGCCAGTTATAACAGTGGACCTTCCCTGGGGATTTCTTGAACTTGTTCCACTGCACAGCATTAGTTGTCTGTCAGCAATCACACTGTGCATTCTGGCTGTGGTTTATTGCTGATTTGGGCTCCAGTACACCTAAGTTGTCCTCTTTGATTTCACTGGGAATGAACCAGTAGACCATTTTTTAACACACCCCATGCAAGTCATTTTTAATTACAGCACACTGCTAAGTTAACAGACCTCAGCCTCTTTTCTGTATAACGCTGACAACCTAGAACTGACACAGTGACTCAGATACCGAGTGTGTGCTACCAAAAACTCTAAACAGGCTGATTTTAGACATGGATACATGCCTGCAAGACATGACAAAGATTAGTGGTGCACAAAATCTCTGTATCAGCTATCAAGGACCAGTTCATAAAAACTGTTTACATTCCACTTCAGGAAATGCATGGTCTGAAATGCTGCTGCTAATCAGAAGAGACAGAGCAATTCATGTTCAAACTGAGCTGTTACTTGTTTTCAGGACCAATGTTTCCCTTGGTCTGCACCATGCCTTAGCATGCTGGCTCAATATCAGTCATCCTTAGAAAAGGCAGCTTACAGCCAGCACAATACCAACAACTCATTTACAGGAAAAGAAACAACCATGAAGGAGCAAATTACTCCTTTGAGAAAAACAGCAAAGGTTCATTTATAAAATTAAAATACTGAATGTTGTAATATGGGTGATGAATTTGCAAATTAGGGAGAAGGTGATGATTGAAGACAAGGTAGAGAAAAAGCTGCCAGAGGTTTGATTCAGGTAATTTGGTGCTTTATGCTGGCTATATGACGCTGCCAATGAACTCTCTGGAAATGAAGGGATAACACAGCAACACACAATCAGGGGATAGAGCAGAGAGGAGTATTTTTCATTTTAATTGGCTTGGGAAAGAAAACCTGAAGGAGAAACTAAAACACCATATTTAAAGTTGCCTTTAATTACTATCTGCCACGGTAATAAGAGCAAGGAAAGAGGAAACACTATTCCCACCTTCATGTGGGAACTTGCCTCCAATGGCAACCACCTGATACATCTTCTTAATACTAAGAAAATCAAAGCTTAGTTACATTAGCTACCAAAAGAAACAACAGCAAGTAAAAACATATTAAAGCCCACTAATAACCACATCTGGATTGACCAGTAAACCCCACAGATCCAAGTTTTATTTCAACTAGGGTGTGTGAAAATTCTTCCTGGAGAATTTCAGAAGAAAATCAATCCCTTCCTAAAAATTTTTTTTCCTATAGTAGCATCTAGAATACAGACTTATTTAGCACTCTTTTATACACTGTATACAAAAATACCCTCTAGAAAATATTCTTTCCTGAATACTTAACATATTTCTGCAGGTAATCTTTACCAGTTTTGCAACCAAATTTTATTCCTATTCTCTACATAGCCAATTTAACTTTGGAACTGTATTAGAGCAGAAATACTTTTATAGTTCTAAATGTTGAAGTTTAATTATATATTAAATATCATCACTCTGGAACTAGAGGAGGACATACCTTTAAAAACTTCAACATTAAATAACATGAGTACAAATTACTTATCAACTCAAATTCACAATATTTACCTGGAATTGAAGAATTTAGAAAAGCAATTAAGATCTGCTATAAGGCTCCTTTGTACACCATGAAAAATTACTACATTTAAAATTACAGTAATTGAACCGATAAAAGTGAAGCAATCAAATGAAACCACATTTTAGCATAAACACAAACTGTGTCATTTTCTTTACTAAACTAATGTGATTTGAAACTATATGAACAATACCCATGGAAAATCAGAGGTCCAGTTTCTGTGATTGACAAATTTTCCTGGGTCATTTTTCAGATGTTCAGATTTAGCTTCATCTAGCACTTCAAGGGAAGTGTTAGGGGAAAAAAGTAGTTTCAGCTTGGAGTTTCCACACAAATGACTTCCAGATGCAGCTGCACACCTCCTCTGAGTGACCTTTGGAGGCATCAAGTATCTAGCCCTATTCTCACCTTGGAATTAATTGACTCGACTAAACAATACTGCAATTATTATAGTTCATAGTTGATATGGTTTGAAATTGATCTGGTTTTACATTTTTACAAAAAACTACACTTGATTCTTTTTCTTCCAATTTCAAAAGAAATGTTTTTGATTTTGTTTTGTTCTGCAAATAAACACACTAAACCTGTTGATTACACTTAAGGAAGCAGAATCTATTCTCACCTTGAGATGTATTTTCTGAAAGCAAATATTTAATCATTAACACTGTCAAAAATAAACTCTCCCTAGAAATACTCCTGGCATTCACTTATTGCTGCATTGGTTCTCCAGAGGCAACTTAACTGGCCATTAAATGTTGCCTCCAGAAATATTTTTTGCCTTGTACTGATGCCCCAATTCTAGGAAGTTGCTGCTCAAGCGACAACTTTCCATTGTCCTCCCCACCTTTACCCTCTGGTGCTGACTGTACCAGCAGCTTGTGCTCTGCATGTAGAGCCTTCCCTGCAATTTACCTCTTCATTATCAGCTGCAGATTTCTGGGGAAAACAAAAGCAAAAGCAAAACCAACCAAACAAAAAAAGAAAAACAAATGAAAACACACACATAACAAACAAACAAACAAACAAAACAACAACAAAAAAACCCACCCTACAGGTACTTTGCATTTGCCATGGGTTCAGAGACTTCCTTTCCCAAACACCAAGGCTACAAACCTGCCTAAAGTAAAGCCAAGTCTCCAAACAGCACTGAAGCAAGCTTTTGTACCAGACAGCCCTGAGAAAACAACCTCCCCGATCTTAAATGTAAATACAGCCTTTTGTTTCCCAAAAATCAATAAGGACTGGTTTGTTGAGTACAGCATCAAGTTAGAAGTCTCAGGTAGTTATGACACAGACCAGGTTAAGCAAACAGGTCTCTGCATCAAAGGCAGCACTGTGCTGACCCCTAGGCTAAAAAGTGTAGGAGCCTCCTGATCCTCAAACCACTCCCTTGCATCCCCTCCTGCCCTGGCTGTGCAACCCTGCCCACTACACCCAGCAGGGAAGCATCACACTCTTTAGCAGACTTAGGCTACTTACCAGCCCAGAATGCAGAGGCTTGTTTTTTGCTGTGCGATGTAGTTAGGCTTTACTCTGCAGAGCTTGCAGTTTTTTAGTATGTAATTTATTTAATTTTTTTACTGATACAGCATGAACCTGCTCAGAAAGGAAGTTAAACTGCATCAAGAAGACCGCATTTGCAAAATAACACAATTAACTTACTTTTTCATGTGCTATGCTTTGTTTCCAGCATGGTCCGAACTAAAGTAGTCTTCCTTCAAACTTGTCAGAAAAGATTGTTGAAAAAGTACAAGAATTTGGAATAAATTAGTTACCAAGGTGCTTTCTGCAGAGTTTGGGTTGAAGGTCTTTCAGAGCAGGGAAACTGCTCTTGAATCTCAGCCATACACAGGACTTGCAGAACCGGTTTTAACTTTAAAGTAGACTTGCTGGACTATTCTGGATTTTAAAATGGAGAAACTAGTTTTCCCAATTTAATTAACAATCTAACTAAGATGGAGAAGAAAATTACTTACTTTGTTATGACTTTACTTCTGAGTAAAATTATAACCCTCTACATTATTATTAAGAATATCTGTAAAAGAAACTTACATTTATTGTCTCTGTTACTGATCCTGTCATTTCTTTTTCAGAATAAGACATAACACTTGCTCAAAATAAAACTCTCTCTACCTTCAGAAGTGAAAGCACCTGCATTTCAGCAGACCTTGCTATTGTAGATGTGACCACAGCCAACAAGGTTCTGAAACAGCNTTCCAGAAAAATTAAAGGTTTACTCTTACAATTTTGGAAGGGATTTTTAAAAAAGGGGGCGGGGGGAAAAAACCTTTTTCATTTGGGATGCAGTTCTTTATTGAAGTGTGTTGAACCTAACCAATGGTTCTGTAAAGCCACAGCCAAAGAAAGCTTGTGTCTGATTTAACTGTTTTGTTGTGACAAAATACCCACTTAACACATTTTTCTGTTTCAACATGCTATGCCACATTTATCTAACATATGTAAACAAATAATACATTAAAATGCATGCCATGTTCCATTTCAGTAGGATTTCTGAAACAAGACAAAACTGAAACTACTTGCATAGCATTTAAAAAAATATTGGTTACGCTACACATTATACTTTGGACAAATAGTAATAAATCAACACCCAGAAGTGCAATTCAGATTGAATTCAATGCTACCAAGATAATACATCTGATGTTCCAGCTCTTCTTGGAAAACCAGACAGCTGCTGCTAATTTCCATTTCATTGTTCAAATATATGCTGTTAAGACCTCATAATTAAGTGCAGGGACGAAGATAATGCTTTACTTTTAAGACTTATTTTTATCCTTGTAAAAACAAAAGTAAAAAACCTAGGCACATGCAAACACATGCTTGTTCATATACACAAAAATCCCATCACATGTGTCATTTCTAGTTAAAAGAGAAATGTGCCAACCAAACAAATTTCAGCTTTGTTCTGATTTCTCTGTTAAGTCGCAGAAGGAACAACTGATCTTCTGGCTATGACAGAAAACACTGTTTAGCAACCTGGAAATGCACTGCAAGCTGCTTGATATTTTAGCCTGTATCAAAAAAAGCATAACCATATTTTGAAAACTTATCACAGCTTTCAGTATATTACAAATAGTTTAATAATCCAATTCATATAGGAAATAAATTTGGATCAATGTGAACAGCTTGTCTCTCTCCCATGGAAAAAAAAAAAAAAAAAACCTAGATTGTTACTCTGCATTTAAATGTTTTTTACATTAAAAATCATTAGAAATATAGTAACAAGAACTTGTCATCCCCTTGGCTAACCATGATGCAAAAAGGGAAGGGTTTGGTTAAGGGTGGTTTTTTTGGTGGTGGCATTACTATTAACCATTAATAATTATTGGTTTTGTTGTTTTTTTTGTAAAGGGATGGTGTCTATGTGTGTTCTTTAGAAGTACAAGCATAGCATCAAGGGCAGCACATATTCACCCTATCAAAGGAGAAAGCCAAACAACATCCTGAAAGCAATTTCACAGCAGGGTAGGACCTGTGGCAGTGCAGAGGGAAGACCAACACCAGCTTCCTCTACATCCCTTCCAAGGACAGAAGCTGGGAAATCTGAAAAATGGACAGTGGTGGGGAAGTATCACCATTGCAGCCCTCTTGCCTGCAGCTCTGGGTGTAGAAGGAGATGGTAAGCAGGGAACAGAATTAGAGAAATACCAATGTTCAATTCATTAAACACAGCAATTCAGGTATATCAGTGGCTGATTTTCTTTTAGCCACTAACCCTCTGAAGGGGAGAACCAGTTGCCAGTGCAGACACACAACAAAGTGCTTATATTGAATACAAAAAGTAACACAAAAAAACCCAAAGATGAAGCAGATTGTAACTGTTTCTTAATTCATTTACTGGAGCTTGAAAGTTTACAGTAGTCCCTTAAGTATGGTGGAAAAGAAAAAGGTGAGAAACAGGGGATCAACTCATGTGAGAGAGGGTGGACCTGAGCATGTGTATCTTTAAATTCTCACAAAGAAAAAGGAAAAAGGAAAAAAATCAGACTAAACCAAGTCTATCTTTCGCCATTCCTGTCTAGAAGTCCACAAGAAGACTTCTGGTTTTGAACTGTTTGCATGTTGGGTTTGTTTCTTTGTTTCTTGGGGGCTTTTTCAGATGAAATCTACTTGTGAAGTGAACCAGTAAACTGCACTACCTGAAACTAATCTGGTCCAATCAAATTAACTAATGATCAAATCTACCAAAGTTACATGACATGAGCATAATACACACCCAAAGGGCAGCCAATACACATTACATAGAAAGTGTTTTACTGCTGAAGTTTGACAGCTGGAAGATGCAGTATCATCACTCATTCCATTCCCCTTGTTTTCTATGGCTTGCAAGGCACACTGAAAATGCCCTAAGCAAACAGATCCTTTAGGTGTCTGCTGTTGAATTTGGCACAACTGCTGTTCCTTCTTCCTTTCTCAAAATTAGAGGCAGGATGATACCCCCAGAAACCCACATCTCCACTGAGTTACAAAATTCTCTTGTTCTGTGTGGTGCCTTAAGGCCACCACCAGTTGAGTATCAAATTCCCTAATATTTGATTTCTGTTTCGGAAACTCAACAATGCACTAGGAAGATCGGAGTTACAGGATTTGTGTAATTTAATTTTTTAAAGGCTTATCATAGTCATTCACATTGAACAAATATGCTTTCCTTGCTTGTAAGTAATGTCATTCCATAAATAGCAACAAACTGCTACTATTACTTCCAGGTGAGAGTTATTTTCTTCCAACAGACACCACCTACCGAATAATGCACAACCTGTGAGATACATTCATTGCCTGGAGAGCACAGCAAAATTGATGATTATGGCAAAAAAAGTAACCCAAGCCAAAAAGCTGACTCTAGACTAAAAATCTAGACTATGAAATTTCTAAAGGTAACTCACACACAGGCACCAAACAGGCACACACAACCACCCACAGTAAATATGATGTTCACAGCACAGCAGGTCAGCAAAGTGACACTGCAACAACCCCATCAACCCTTCTGCTCTGCATTAGCAGGGGTGCCCACACAATCTGTACCTTCCAAGAGCATGAAAAACATGTCTTTACTCTGCCTTGCAGTTGGCCAGCACTAACAGCACTGTTGGGCTTCTATTTGCTGTTGTTGCTTGTCTGTGACACAAGGAGGGATGCAGTAATCCTGGCATATGCATCAACAAAATCACAAAGGTTTCCAGCTACAGGACCCATTCCAGCAAATGAATAGTACAGGGAAAAAGTCTCATGGATGACATACAAAAGGCACCAGAAGACACTGAGGCCACCAAAAACTAAAACAAATAAACCAAAAAACACCAGGAAAAAAACAGCTTAGGTTGTACTTTTAGGTTCAAGGTACTTTGCTGAAGGAATCCACTCCAAAAAGTTTTATACCAATTCTTAAATCTTCTGGGAATTGCACATAAAGACATTTAATGAAAATAGTGAAGGAACTCCATAACTGACTGGGAAGAAGGGGAAGAACTCTCTAAGAGGAAAATAACGTCTGTAAAGACACCAATGCAATCATCCCTGGCTTGGAGCCTGGAGAACTATCTGCCTGACTGTGCCATTGCTCTGTCTCCCACATGGCAATTGTCTATTTGCAAACTTCCCATCACTATCTTAGGGCCAGAAAATTGTTCTACTTCAGATAGTGTTTCAGAACTTCCAGAACAGGAGTATAATTTACTTCACTCTGGTAAGAGGGGCAAGGAGGGTGACTTTAAAACGCTTTGTAATATCTTTTGGACAAAGCAGAAAATTCAATACCAGTTTGTTTATTTGCTTAAATACACAGACCTTGTACATCTGATCAGAATGTGATTCCAGCACAAATAAATTGATACACTTCCCCTCATCTTTGACTTCTGATTATTTTCTCCTTCAGAGCAACTTTCTCAGTTGTTTTTCCAATGTCACCTCAAACAAAGTCTAATCTTCAGAAAAGAAGCACATGCAGGGTAGAGAGAATTATAAAGATATGAGGTACTTATTTCTCTCTGAGGAGGTCATATCACCAGTCAACATGGGATTCCTATTACATACCAGTCTGGATGAAGAATACCTTTTGACTTTACTCCAAGCCTCAGGCTTTTTCACCATTTAGCATTAGAAAAAGAGAAAATATTTTAAATAAAACCATCAAAACAACTAATGCATTATAGTATGGTGTTCACATGCTCAAAAAATTTCTTCTCAAGCATTTCATCTTGCCCTAAATAACAAAAGTCAGAAAAGGACAAAATAAAGTTAAGTAGCAGCATAATTCTCAGTATTTTTTTTCCAACTGTACTGGTTTTGTCTGGGATAGAGCTCATTTTTTTTTGTAGTAGCTGGCATGTGGCAATGTTTTGGATTTGTGCTGGAAACAGTGTTGATAACAGAGGGATGTTTTAGGTACTGCTGAGCAGTGCTTGCACAGAGCCAAGGCCTTTTCTGCTTTTCCCACCACCCCTCCAGTGAGTAGGCTGGGGATGCACAGGTTGGGAGGGGGTACAGCCAGAACATCTGACTCCCCACACACACAAGTGACCAAAGGGATACCCCACCCCATATGGCATCATACTCTGCATGTAAAGATGGGAGAAGAAAGAAAAAGACGGGATGTTCGTACTGATGCCATTTGTGTTCCCAAGTCCTGTTACATGTGATGGATCCCCACTTTCCTGGAGATGGCTGAACACCTGCCTGCCCATGGGAAATGGTGACTTAACTCCTTGTTTTGATTTACTTGCACTCACAGCTTTTGCTTTACCTATTAATCTGTCTTCAGCTCAATGTACAAGTTTCCCTGTGTTTGCCCTTCCAGCTCTCTTCCCCATCCCAGCAGAGAGGTAGAAGGAAAGTACTGTGTGGGGCTTCATTGCCAGCTGGGGTTAAATCACCACACCAAAGAGGCACTAGGAGTTGGTGGTGGTCAGGGAAAATCCAGACTACTGGCAGCATACAATGCTTCACAGCAAAAATTATGGAAAAATATATCTTTTCAGTGTTGAATTGATGAGTTCAGACGAGTTCAGACTTTTAAACTGAAAGCCTTGACTCTTAAAGGACCAATTTTGAAGTACAGAGATTTTAGTGAACATTCTGATAATGATTCAATACGGCACCATTATATTTTTTTCCTTTATTCTCTTTCACTTACGGGTAGTCCAAAAACCCCTAGTAGAGCACAATTCATTACTCAATCTTTTGAGAACTCATATAATGAAATGAAAGTATTATCAATTTCTGCTTTCTTTTAACCATCTATTTCAAGCATATATCACTGATTTCTGCCATAATCCTCTTTCATTCATTTCACTTTTCATGTGAATAAAAGAGCCAAGTGGAAGAGTATATCATTGCCAGCTCCTTGATAGTGTGATATTCACAATTTTTCTTAGAAAGGGATAGGATCTTGCAGAAGCTGATAAAAATATGACAAAATCTAAGCTTCTTATGTAACAAGTAATTATGCATTTCAACTACAGACTTAAATCCGAAAAAAGAATAATCTCCACAAAAATAACCATATCCAGAATTCTTTATTTACACACCATGATTTAAGTCAATCTTGTATTTCTGAAAAAAAAAAAATGAATCAGGCACTCTGAGATGGCTGATTAGCAATAGTGTGTTTTCCACTTCACTGCCTGACAGGGCTTGCAGTATGACAGGGAGGAGAACGCTACAGGCTTTTCATAATCTTGGTAATCAAGGTTAATACAAAATTTGCATACCACCTTGCAGATACAAGGAATGTTTCCTGGAAGAGCACTGAGGTTAAAGTCACATATATCTCCCCAGAAATTTAGCACTGGCTAAAAATATTACATATTTATCTCAAAGTAAGTCCTCAGGAGTTTGCAGACGGTAATGTTCCACTTTAGATTTTTAGGTAATTCTTAAGGTAATTCATAAAACAGATTCATATGTCATACTCACCTCCAAATCTTTCACTGACTTGGAAAACACCAAGCATCTACTAAATTTTCATCACTTCACCCTAAAGATAATCACTCTTTTGTAGGGAACAGTGAAAAAAGGTCAAGATCTTCATCAGCCTCATTGGCACTACATTATTTGATGGAGAAAGAGAATGGGAGAATCTTGTATGTAGAGCTATGTAATTCCTTACAATACTTCCGTACTTCAAGTAGAATATTTCTACTCTCCTTTAAGTTCAGATCATACATACAGCACACAAACTCAGAGCACAGTAGAACAAAAGGAAGCTACTCACAAATTGTAATATAACGAAAAGCAGTGGAAAAGATAATATTGAAAATTTTAAACAAAGGAAAAGGGAAGGAATAAACTGTTGACATTTCTTTTTTCAGAATACAAACTCTTTAGTGTCAAAATTATGTGAATTCAGGTTTTCTCTAGGACTAACAATGAGCAACAGAACAATTGTTCAGGTTCTACAGTTCCTGTAAAAACCAAGGCATCCAAAGTCATTTCTTCTACACCCCTCCTGGACTGGAGTTCTAGATGTTTTGTGGAGTCAGAACCATCTCTCCTTGCAATGGTGAAGTACAGCTTGTATCACTGACTTAGACATGTCTGACACATTTTACCTGATTAACAATAATTTATGCTATTTTTAATTGTAAAAATTTCTTTGATACTCATTTATCAGCTTGGCCCTTTTTTAATGCAGCAGACCCCAGAATAAATTAGGTCTCATCAAAAGAGGCAAATAAAAATCAAACCGATCAAGCTAGGAAAGCTATATATTTCCTTAAGGCAATTTTAAAGTTCTTAAATAAAAAAATAATTTAAAAAAAAGTGGGGGCGAGACCAACAGCATGTATCATCGTTATTTACCTGCTTTCCCACCGCCATCATTCCTTATCCCTCAGGAAGTTCTTGTGTTCATAAATGAGCCAACTCTGGATGGACAGAAAGCACGTTGTGGCTGGCCTACAGAACATCCCCTACTGAAACAATGCCACAGACCTGAACTAACAGTCAAAGCCTGCTTGTCATCTTTAAGAAAAAAACAAAGAGTTTCTGAGATGTCTCCAATACTTATGTTGTTACTGAAAACCTAGATGCTGGCACTTCAGCTGTGACAAGGCTTGTTTGGGCAGTGCTCATTTTCACTCCCTGCACTATGATTTCCCAGTTTGAATGCTAGAACAAGCCAGTATTTGTACAAGTCCTTTGGCAGCTGTGAGTACTTTGTGATCTGCAGAACTAAATTATTAAAATGGTTCTGGTAATCACTCTGTTGGAAATTACACGGTTTTTTGTCCTCACCAAATCAATAAACATCTTGGAAGAAATGAGACAGAAATGTGACAGATATGCCTGCACGCATACGTGTTTATCCTAGCAGTTAGAAAAGCTGGTGTTTTGTTTGTACTAGCAAGGCTTGGAAAAGCAATAAGAAAGTTCATTACTTAAAAAGTCTTTCTCTAACTAACTCTTCAATTAACTGCATAAAGAAGAAGTCTTCTGATTAACTGCTGCCTAGCAAGTAATAGTCAGGAGAACACTTAAGGGTTTAGAAGGTGTTTCTGATGAGAAAGCAACATCATTCCTCTTTGGAGGTATTTTCAAACATTAGAGATAGTGGTAAGTAGTAAGGTTGTTAAAAGTGCTTTCATCTGGTGAAATGTATGAAGGAAAGAAGGAAGACAAAAGAAACAAATGTATAAGCCATTTCATTGTGCAGTAATGAAACAAAATAGTTTATCAACAGTCACCTTAAATTCTTAACAGCCACAAAGCATTCTCCTTGGAGCTATTCCTCAACAAGCGTGCTAAAGAATGATGAACCTACACAAGGAACATATCAGTAACTTATATCACCTGCAAACACAAGCTGTTCCAAGTTTAAGAAAAAAAAAGCCCTCACTTTATTAACTTTACCTTAGATTTCTTTAATTATACAGCCAACCCATCTTTTACTAACACATTTTAGGAAAAAATTCTTATATCTCTGCTAGAATAAAATAACAACCACCCTTCCAAAAAGTTCTAATTCATACTTTATTTCTGAGAATCCTTATAAACTTGAAGAATTTAAAAGGCTAATTTTAAGTTTCAATTTAAAAAGTCTAAAATATTATGCTACCCTAAGTGAGATCGAAAGGAAATGGTAAGGGGAAAAGAGCCAAGAGAAATGGGTGTAGGGGTGGTAGTGGCAGACAAAGTTAGCTCTTATTTCTACAGCCAGACAAAAGCCTACAAAAAATATGACCAAACTGGTTTAAATAACCACAGAATAAAAAATAAATTACATTTAGGAATCCAGAAAAAAACTTAAGCACACATCCGCTTGGGGGCTGGAGAGGGCTATTTCTGTCAGGCACATTCATGGGTCTAAAGCCTGCAGTGTGACCAACCTCTATTCACTTTTTTCAGTCTGCTTTACCCACCAGGCCAAAAAGGCTCCTAATTCTTGAACTGGAAGAGGGATTCCCCTTCATATTAGTGAAGGTTTTGCAGAACTGCATCATATTCCTGTAAAATGGGTCTTTTCTCAGATAACTTAGCCTACTTCAGCACTGCCTCTCACACAGTTATAGACCCCTCTCCTCTGCCCCTGAACTCCTCCTCATGCTGAGAGTTCCAGCAGACAATTTTCAATCTTGCAATTGAAATCCAAGACTTATACAGAGAGTTGTAATATTAACTGGTTGGCTGCTTATCAGTGTTGCTCAAATTTTTCAGATAAAGCACCTTCCATATTACATTCTTACCTAACTAATCAAAAATCTTGCACTAGCTCCAAGTTTTATTTAAAAAGTGTTTCTTTGGTATTACTATCAGTAATTTTCTGTATTCCAAAATATTTTAAATAAAGGCCTATGAAAATATCAGTCCTTTGGAAAGTTGCTGATTTATATTTTTTTTCAGATTTTTTGTATTTTCTTGATGTTTCAAGGGTAAAGTTCATATATAAACAAAGGACATTGGCCTTATTAATAGGCAGTTGGAGTTTGGGAGGCTGGGTTTCTTCTAAAGTTAGCCTATAACTCAGTTCTACACAGTTCACACAAGTAATTTCCATTTCACTTGTAGCTTTCCTCCCTCAGCTCTACCAAATGACTAACTCACATCTAACCCTGTCTTCCCAACTTTTTCTGCATGCAGCTTGTTTAGGGTGTCACATGTCTACAAGTTCAGAATAGTGATCTGATATCCAAAAAGGCAACAAATTCTCATGTTTCACATGAAATCTGTTTCCTACCTTATGTGGCATATGGCCCAACAGTACACACCATTACTCAATCTTCAGTCTCCCATCCTCCTGTTATACTTCTATTACAGCTTCAAGACCTTTTAAGATCATAAAGGAAAGTAATTTTCCAAGATCTTTGAGCAATTTAAACTTTTGCAAACCCTATAAATCATCAGTATTATAATAAAGAACAGATTAATTGTCCAATTGGGATTCACAATTCTGCAAGAAAATTATTTGGCTTTCCAGAGTTTCCCCTGCAGTATTTCTTAACTGATAAAAGACCTTCTGCTCAGTGCAGTTCAGTATTTTTACTTTGGTAGCTATATTTCCAGGTGCAACATCACTACTATGAAGCCAGTATCCCAGCCAGCACGTTTGCTAAACTACAGAGCACCCCCACTGTACAGTGAATTTTTAAAGAGCCATAAAGAAGCCAAGTAATTAGTGTTTTACAAGTTTGAAATTTACGGTTCCAAGTCAAGAGTTGATTTACCAGTTTCTGATATAAACATCAGACACCTAATATAAAAACAAAACTGAAAAGCCCATGGTTCACATTAGAAAGCGGACCTCATATGTGAGTGAGCACAGATGTGATCCTGTGGAAGCAAAACAAATCTGCTGAGGAGGAGACCATACAAAAACTAGCAAACAGGGACGTTTGGGAGACAATGTTTAAAAAAAAAAAAATCAAACTAAAAATGTGTGACACAGGTAGCAAGGGAAGTGGAAAAATTACTGTGACAGAAGCAGAAAGGAAGAGACAGCCTTCAGCAGTCAGATAACCCCTACTGTGCAAAGCAGGAGAGAACTTGGGGAAAAGAACAGAAGCATTAGACAAAATAATTCATCCAGACAGGAATAAACATCCCAACTTAATTTAAAATAAATTAATTACAGTAACAACCAACAAACAATACAATGAGGCAAAACTCTCAGTCAGTTACAAATCTTAAACAACAAAAAAATCCCAAATTATTTTTCCTTTGCTAGTTTGAAGCAAACTTAAGGCAGGTCAAAGGTGGTATATTTCCAACAGAGTGATAAAAAAAATATTCCAGAAGTAACAAGTACCAAAATCAAATCAATCTTGATCCCAAGGCATTGTCTAATCAAACTCTTTTCTTTGAGAGTTCAACTGCATGTTAAACAAGTGGAATAGTGGTTGCAGATGCGTTGGTAGCAGGAGACAGGAGACAGATTGCATCATTATAGGACTTCTGTAACTCCCCAAGAGCAAAATATGACAATTGAAGAATTACAGGCCCCAGGCTTGGAGAAACCCCCAGAAACAGTCCTAACATGGAATTTACATCAGAATTCCTTGTCATATATACTGTAGACGCTAGAAGCTTAAATCATTAACACAAAACAAAACACACACACACACACAAAAAAAAAAAATCCAAACAAAAACAAAAACAAAAAAAACCCACCACCACTAAAAAAACACAAACCCACCTATCAGGAATACAGAAAGGCATCACTTAGGTTCTTAAGCTCAATGTTTTTGAACCTCATATATGCTCAAGGCTGGAAGTGTACTCTAGAAGACGTACCACCATGAGTTTGTACTGTTCCTGAATTCTTCTACAGCTTCCACTCTGCCAGCAGAGACAGGGTGCAAAACTAGTTAAAAACTTCTATCCAGTAAAGCTATTATAATAAATTATGGTTTTATATGGTTTTTAAAATAATAACTATGTTTTTATGTTTTAGTTTATTATAATAAACTATGTACTATGTTTTGTCAGAAAATAAATATATAAATAATTGCTCAGCAGAATACTATTAGAGAAAGTTAAGGAAATGGATTATTTGAACAATATATTCCTGTGAGCAAAAGGAAGCATTAAATCCATCCAAAAATGCATGAACTGAATAAACTAGAGTGACATGCAAAAACACTATGCTAGTTTTGAACAGGAAGCAGTAATGCTTCAACAGAGCACAGCAGAGTACAGACTTGCTGTTTAGAAGCTAATTAGCCAAGGTGCAACACCCTGTTATTACAACTTACTTGGCCATGCTGACCTCCAAGCCACCACACGAGACTTGCTTAGAGTGCAACCTGTACTATTCAGCCCCTGATAGTCTCTACTCTCCTCCCTCACTTAAAAGTGAAAGAAATGGCAGTGAAGTTGACCTGATTGTAACAAAGTACATGCAAACAATCGTGCCCAGCAGTGATCTTTAGCAGTGACCTTGCCTGTGCAGGCAGGGATCCGATTCCCAGGTCAGTAAAAACCCACTTCCATCTTGTTACAGAAACCAGTGCTTATTTTCCTCAGTGCTAGTTAAACTCATTGACCAACAGATAGATAGAAATGCCAGTGTCACAGGCTACAGCTGTACAGCATGGAACATACGAGAAAAATGAAAACAATACTTCCATTTGAAAACACAACTCAATTGAAAACTAAGGGGGAAAAAACCCAGACTGAAAAAAAAAAAAACAAATTAAAAAAAATCTACCAAGAGCAATGTTGAACCAGAACCTTGTGAGCTGAAAGAACCAAAATCACAAAAATTCCAACCCTGTTTGTGCAAACAAGCAGTTATGCATAGACAGCATGCAGATTTCCCCTCCTGTTCATAAAAACGATTGTGCAAGTTGGCCACAAATCACAGCAGGTTGCATTAGCAGTCCTCCACTTCTACTCCAGGCTTATGTTTAATTTAAACACAAACTGGGTTATACATGATTTCAATATTCTGTTGGATGACCAAGCAAGGGAAAGAATGAATTTAAGCAGAGTCTATGGAGAGATAATGTGAAGGTTATAACGTAAGTGAAAAATGGCCACATTGCTAAGATAAGGCTCCAACCACCAATCTCATTGTCAAGCCTGGCCATCTGTCAGCAGAAACTTGATTTACTGCATATAATGCTGCTATACTTGATCACTACTGTTCTGTTATAAAAGGCTCCTGAGGTTTAAGGACACCAAATGGTACTTTCCAGCAACATAAAAAGGGTTAATAAAACATCTCGTCAAAAGCCAAGTTTTTTTGAAACCAGGCTTCAGAACTTTAAATCAAATTTTACGCAGTTTCAATGCCACTGGTAGATGAAATTTCTTTATAAATAAAAACATTAAAACCATGGAAACAAAACCCAAAAGAGCCCCCATAAAATGATAGTAAATGACGTCATTTTCACTGTATATGTAAGGCTGCTTGCACTGAAGCTTGTTTATGGATGTTATTTTGATGGTGGAGAATTGCTTTAGACAAAGGCACTTTTAAGATACATTCCTAAAATACTACTATTGAACAAAACCATTAATAAAGCAGCCACTTTCCTTTGTTTAATAACTACTCTGGATATCCAGACTGTTTATAAGAGCACTAATGATGAATATTTAGATAGGGGCCTGTAAACACATTAGCACCTCATGGTCTAACAATTCAGGTGAGCACATGTAATCCAACTCTCCTGACTCCTCCACACCAGAACAAAAATGCCCATGTATGAGATTCATCCTTCACACCAAATACCCACTGAGTAAAACAGCTGTAGGTACTTTCTCAGGTTGGTCAAACAAATCAAATAACAGCATCTAGTAATAACAAAACAATTTTTCCCTCCAAACAACAGGCCTGTGCTGCAGGTGGTTTTGCCCCATAGCAAGCAAACAGGAAAAAAACCACATCCTGAACAGCTGCTCATTAGGTGAGCACCATTCTGCTTGCACAGCAAATGAAGCAAATGTCATGTGGAAAAAACCACAGTTTACAGTCATGTAATTAGACACAGTAACACAGGCATACACAAAAGAGGAGGGAAGACAAGTACAAATTACAGTTGCACAGGCAATTTATTTCTGGGAGTTTAAAATTTTTGATGTTCCTGGACTTTAACCTTACCATTTGTTTTAACAAGGCTTTTTCCAGCTATTTTTTTTTCCTATTATACAACAACAGATAACTTTGGACAACCACCTGCTATAGAAAAAAAAAAATCCATTCCCATACAATTATTTATACTGAATGGAACACTTCACTTGAGGACACTAGGAGAATACTCCATCAGAACAGATCAAAACAACACAAAGTGGATAGGACCTTGCAGTAAATATTATAAAGTGTGAATTTATTGCAAGTTTACCTGATATTCATTGGGCCAGAAAGTGCTGACAGCCAACTCTGCTCGAAGCCAGTCTTTGCCAGTGGAACCAGTGACATTCCAGATGGGATTAGCCAGTGGTCCTTTGTTCACCCTAACAAGGATGTTCAAAGTGCCTGGGTTTCCTCCGTTCTTGCTGTACAGAAGGTAGCTGAAATCAATGCAGTGAGTATCGTTTTCTTTCATTGTTGGAAGCTGAAGTCGAGTCTTTTCTCCAGGGTCATGGTCTGATGAAATCACTATCATGTATGATCCTAAGAAAGGGGGGAGTAGGAAAGGGAGGGGAAAAAAAAGTAGTAGTAAGGAAAAAGATAAATACTAAGAAACTGGTTGTTCACTGTGAAAAAGGATGAAATGCATAGGTTTTCTTATCCCAGAAATCTTAAAATTCAAGTGGCCTGAAATCAAGCAAGCTATAAAGTGGCTAGGCACATGGCTGAAGCAGTACCTACATAAGACATCACATATCTCTGAGGACCTTTCTAGATGCTTCTACCCTCACTCTTGTTTTAGGATCAAATAATTGGAAATAGGATCACGGATGGGAAAAAAATAACAAAAGAAGCAAAGGATCATGGTTTTTCTGAGGTCACTGAGGCCAAAATTCTCTCAACTTGCTTGGCAGATTTTCTGAAAACAATAAAAAATAAGGTCCACATTCCTCAATGCAGCTTTATCACACCCTTTTCTACCCAAAAGAAAGGCAGACTTGAATTTGAGACATATTAGCAATGGAAATAGCTGACTTACGACACCGAGCCAAATTTCTTCAGAAAAGTTTTTTTGCTGCTCCATTTGCCAATGGATTTAAGGGGACAACAGAAGTTTCTACAGCTAGAAGAGTGTACATCTTGTAAATGTGCATTACAAATACACACAAGACAAAACAGGCTGTGCCTGTCTAGGTACAAGGGCAGAAAGTGGAAATCATATGTTTCAACATGCTATACAGACAGTAATAATGAATCAGTCTGTCCTGCTGTCCTGCAGAATGGATGGATGGAGTGACAACCCCAGACCAGGTACTACCTAGTGAGTGAACCCCACAGAAGAAAGCTTGCTAGACAGAGTATGCCAGGCTGAACTTTCCAACCAAGTGATAAAATCCAATTCAATATACCATCTGAATCATTGCTACAGGAAAGTTCCTAACCTAAATTTTCCTACTCATCTGCTTAATGATTCCAGAATGTTCCTGCTCACAGATTTTCCTTCTACTTTCTGTCCTCAAGGGCATCACAATAAAGAGCCTTTTCTTGTGAGGAAAGTTCAGGATAAATCCATCAGAAATAGTGAAAAAATTTAACCAAAACTTAAAAAAATAACAGATATGTCAACATTTGCCCAAATGAATTACTTCTCAGAAGTCTTATGAGTATGTACATGAATACTGGTGGAAAATCTTCTATGAAGTATGTTTATATAAATTATTATCATGGTGTATGTCAAACTTTATCCTTTGATTTTTAGACAATAAGGAACTATCGTGTTCCAGTATCTCCTAAACGGTTGTATTAGGCATTCTGAAAACTGTTCACAAGCTGTTGCTCAGGAAAAGATGAAAATTTATGTACATGGATTAAATCATCTGTGTGAGATGCTAATTTACTAGCCTGTAAAGCAAGTCTGTGCTAAAAAACTTAGGAAATAAAAAGAGAAATACTATAGAATGAAAGCTGTTCTTATTAAAGCACAGTGCATTTTTGAAATCTATATTTTTAGTAGTCATCTTTAAAAGAGGGTTTAAAGAAAACTACTATAATGTAACATAAGCAACCAGTTCATATTTAGAATTATATTCAGAATCCATTATTTATTTTTCTATTGATGAATTTGGTAAAGTAGCAATTCCTGGTTATTTCTTCATCATTAACATTTATAAATATACAAAGCCATTTATAAATATACAAAGGAATCTTATTACACTATTTAGGTTTGCTGTTGCTTTAAGTCTTTAAAGATTATAGGCTAGCATCAGTTGATGACTGTCTGAGAAGGTGTTTGTAAACCACATCCACTGGTGTGCAATTTTTATGCCCCTTGACTCTATAATAAACTTAATAATATGCTTGTTTATAATCTCTATTTTAGTAATACATATGTTCTTATAAGCACCTGATCAACAGACTAGAGAATAATATTTTCAAAAGTTTTGTTGTGGCATTTATGCATGTATGCATGTGGCAGGGGAAGGCTCTACATCAGGAATTTGGGTTTTTCTCCTTCCACGTAAGAGATGAAAAACTGAAAATGTTCAGCAAAAAATTACAGACTGCTTCCCACACTGTTAGCATTAATTGTCCATGGCCATCTAAATTGCCTCTTTGCCTTTGTTACTTGTATCTTGCAAATATTTTTAAGCAACACACAGAAAGCAACTCAGCCTTTCCCACAAGAAAAAAAATACTTCTAATATGTTTAAAGCTAAGATACAGAAGAAGATAAACCCTCCAACATTTTCTGAAGGTGAATTTTGGCCGGGGGAAGGAAGAAAAAGAATTTAACAATCAACTTTTGCAGATTTTAAAAAAAATAGTTCTCTTAACTTCTCTCAGGATGAAACCACTGGAAGGAAAAGAAAATCAAACTCAAATTGCAACAAATAAACTGGAAGTATTTAAAGATCTTGTTTCTATAGCACGGGAATCTGCTATAGCCTTTGGAAGCTTCAATATATATTTTTAACATATCAACATATTTTATAGTACTCCACTTTCTCAACCTCATTTTTCAACATTTAAAAATACTTAGCAGTGAATTTGCATACATCTATCTACATGTTAGTCCTACAGCACTTCATGAAATGCTCCAGACAGCATTCATAGACCATTTATCACAAAGCCAAAGCATCTGTTCACCATCTTGGAAACTACTTCCCTTCTCCTCCTTTTTTTAAACTTAAGCAGCTGTATTCCACAAATGTACAGAATCCTGCTCCCTCCTCAGTCATCTACGTACTCCAAGAAAGTCAGAAGCCAATGCCAAACTATACAGCAAAATTATATCTTTGGAACACCTACAAAATACTTTCCTACACCTTTCATAAGAAAGTCATTCTTTACTTGTAAAGAAATACAATAGTATTGAATGAGTTAGGAGTTTTCCCCCATTTATATATGTTTGCAATATCTTAATATTAGTTATTAATAATTATATTATTGCAAAATCCTCATAATATCATAAGATATTATTGGACTTGGCAGAAATGCAAAGTATAAACAAGGGAATTGCTCACAGTCTCTTTAATTCCAAAGATTATCTAAGTGTTTGAGATTTTCAGTGAGAGGTTAGAGCAAGTGTTACAGGTAACTAACTGTTCACAGTGGTGTTCCAGTGGAGCAGGGACACAGGGTGAGGAGGGAGGAGCAGCAGACACCAAGTGCAATGGACTGACTGCAGCACCCAGTTCCCACCTCCCTGCGCTGGGGGGGAAAGTTGCTTAATTTTTTCCCAAGATGAATCTGTTTTGTCTGTAACTGGTGATTTACAAAATAAGTGATCTCCTTGTCTTAGTTTCAACCCATGAGCTTGCCCACACTATTTCCCCCCATGTACTGCTGAGAAAAGGACTGAAAAAAGGCAGGGTGAGGGTCTGGCCAAGGTCAACACACCCCAGCTGCCAGAAAGGTAAAGAGCAGCAGTTAGTGCTAGCTAACACTAGTACTAAGTGTTTTATTAAATCCCAGTAGAGCCAGGCTTCATGATTTTTTTCCCATTGTTATTGGCCTAACAAGGTCAGGCACAAGCAGATGTAAAACACTTCATACACCTACTTCCCTTGAAAACAACAAAGAAAAAAATGCATTAGTCTGTGTTCTGTTTCCACTAACATTTTACAAAAAGGAAGTCAATTGCAAGTCAGTCACTCCATTAAATCCCAAAATGGTAAAAAAAAAAAAAAAAAAAAAAAAAAAAAAAAAAAAAAAAAAAACAGTTAAATGAATATTTTTGGGACATCAGAGAAAGAAAAACTTTACATGAAAGAGCAGAAGTTCATTTTTTCTTCTCACAAAACAGAAAGGGCAAATTTCACCTTTGGGTGATGCTGCAAAGACATGAAAGAAGAAAAGCATCCAAAGTCACGTTTGTGCCTGGACAAATATCCATTGCTCTTAAATATTCCTTTCACTCCCTATTTTTCACCATGCTTCAGCACTATGTCTTTAGTTACTCTGGCACTTAGTGCAGTTCCAAAATGCACACAACTCATCAGTAACATTTTTCTTGAAAATTTTTCTTGCAGTTTGAAAGTAATGCTATTTCATACTTCTTTCAGTAATTCTCAGAATCTTCTCCATTCTTGTGAATTTACAGTCTTTAAAATTCATAAATATGTTCTCTTTTTCCCCAGAAGTTTAAGTGTTAATTTTTCATACTTGAATGTAGTTTAGATTTCTCCAAATCAAACCCCATCCTCTCATTTAGCTTTGCTTCTCTGAAGTGCCTTCTATCTATTTGCCAGTTAATAGCTTCTAATGCTATTCCTGATGTAAAAGGTCAATCCAATTCTCTCCTACACAAAACAGAAACATCAGACTATGAAACAGCTAAATGGCACTGCCTCCTAAGCTTTGACCAAGTTCATGCAAACAGTTCAGCTTTAGGATCAGTCTTTCAGGAAGGTTTTGATGCCTACTTGGCATTTAATTCATGAACTTGCTAAAAGGCATCTACACAGCCACAGAATAAGAGATACTAGATTTTCTCTGAGCTGTGTTATTAAACACAGCTGTATGTACCTCATAGTTTTCACTGCCTTTTATTTGTTTTGATATGGATTAAACTTGATGCCCTAGTTCAGTGGCAAGGACAGATCACTTCAGAATAAATTAATTCTTTAACTAATTAATTGTGAAAAGTCTTAGGTTTTATCCCCTACTGAAAACCAAACTCTCTTATCACCTAGCAGTTAATCGAAGCTAAGCAATCATGCTAAGATTAAAAAAAAGTCCTTATATATTAAAAAATAAAATAAAAATGGGCCACTGTAAGGTACCAATGTGACAGAGCAGTTTCCTGATCAAATTATTTTCTCTCACTTCCTTGTTTCCTGAAAAACGGGTTTGTATTTGAAGTGTGAAACTTGTAATTTTCAGCAGGCTGGTCTTCAGCTCCTGCAAATCTTCTTTCCTCCAAAGAACTAACCATCAAACCATCTCCATTTTGGGGACATACTATGGTAATTTCTCTGCCTGTGAATGACAATATCAGTTACAATAAGTGGAGGGTCCAGGCATTTATGGGCCTTATCCTAAAGCTCGAGATTTCATGACCTTTTTATCTTTTAACAGTGACTGTGTAACATAGTCTTCAATTACATTTTGGGCGACATTTATAAGAGACTGCAGGCAAAGAACAGACATTGAAATAGAGAAATAAATAGGCTTGCAACTGGAAGCAGACTGCAAAGAAAGTTCAGAAATATCTATGTTAATTCAAACTTATATTACACATGCATGGTGTTTATGCCTATTTTGTTCTTCAGAGAATGTCTTCCCTGTGACAGTTTGAGAGAGCCCTTTACCTGTATTTCTGTACTTTGCAAGAAGGGAAAAAAATAAAGGTTATGATAAAAAGTCAAAAACACCTTAATTTTTCTTCTTTCAGGAAGGATATTCTTTTCAAAAGAAAAAAAAAGCCAAAGCCTATGAATACATTAAATATATTCCAGGTAAACCTCCATGTGCCTGGGCTTAATAAAATCTCAAACCACTATAGCCTTTTCATCTTTTTTTGCCCTCCATTATCCAACATATAGTAAAGGTCTGCAACCCTAGAACAGAAAAAAAAAAAAAATAGGAAAAAAAAACCCCAAAGAAATTATGAAGAAACACTAGAGATATTGTTAGGGTTTTTTAATTTAGTTTTAACTGCCTGGCACAGTCAGTTAGGGATACTCCTTAAGGAGTGTGCCTAGAGCAAAATGTTACTGTAACACTACAATCTTACTTAAGATACATTATTTGATACACACTTAAAATATTCAACATAGTTATATGTTTTCATTACCTATTAACTAATGAAAGCTATTACCTGGTTCATTTAAAAAAAATCGAAAATAATGTTATTGGTGTAAACAATACAAGATTTCTCCAAAATTTATTTAGATGGCTACAATGCAGAGGTATCTTTCCACTTATTTCACTTGTTTACATCATTCTCTATGCAAGACTCAATTTGTGGAAGGCTTATTTCAAGTTCTTTACAAACTGTTAAAGTGAAAGCCAGGGTGAATCAGGATCATGAATTTCAATTTCATTGCCTAGCTCTGTTCCAAGGCACCACCACTCAAATGCAAGTGAACATAAGGCTCTGAATTTACTACAGAGATTAAAAATAACAACAAAACACACCTCAATACAGACAGGAGAAATTTTTCTCGAGAATGCAAATCTTTTTGGGGCTTTTCTACTTCCAATAGAAAGTGAGAATTATTAAAAGAACCAACCCAAAGGAGGTTATTAAGCTACACTGTATAAATAAAAGCAGAGCACTCACTCAATTTGAGCAGAAACAGCCTCATGGACTGGAAGAGCTCATCAGGTCATCAATTTCACACGAAGAGAAAAGGCGTCCTGCCCTCCAGGCTGTACTTGTTGATGCCAAAAGCCCTGCTCTACAGCAAGGTCATTCCCCAAGCAACTGGGATTCCCCCATTAACCACACCCATGGAGATCAAGCAACAGGGACACAGGCTGACAACACTGATCCAGACAAGGCAAATATAAACAGCATCAAATCAGCCAAAGAATTAATGGCATGGGCAGTATAACACTTAACCAGTATTTACAGCTATGATACTACTGGCTAGATAGTAATATCACTCATGACCCATTCAATTCCATGAGAACAAGAAAACGTTTGCAAAAAAAAAGGGAAAATGAGAAATGAAAAAACTTATGTTTCAAAGGCATTTGCAACAAAGTTCATGATGAACTTTTGACTAAAAAATGTTCCTTGGGTTGGATGTCACTACAAAACTTTTGTTCTCCATACTAACATTTTAGAAATTAATAAATATGAAAAATATGCACTCTGGAAGTGTTGGAATTCATAGTTTTCTCATAAATCACACCAAAATCCTGTGGACTTGTTTGTACTGATGCAGAGAAAACAGACCATGATGACATACCAGTTTCTTAGGTATGATAATTTTCTCCCTCTTTTTTCACATGACGGACCTTTAGCTAATACATTGACTTTAGGAATTCCAAAACTTGAGACAGAAAAATTTCAGCAATTGAAATTTGCAGTGCAAGCTTGTAGTGTCTGTACAAGAAGAGCATTTATCTTGCATTGTGCTCCTTTGAATTGCCTCTTCCAACAAAGCATTCAGAAAACGACGTTTGATACAGTGCGTCAGGCAAGCTAATGAAAGGACAGTGTTACTGAACAGTGAGCTGCATTTCAGTAACCAAAAGACACATGGAATAGTTTCATATTTTTTTAGGGATTAAGCGAGGTACTCTGTCATGAATTATTTTAACATCAGAGTCCATGAATGGATGGCTAAGATAAAAGTAACAACTGCTCTGAACTGTCTGAATTTGTGCTGCAAACCCATAAATACCCCACGGATGGTGGCTTAGTGACTCCAGGTTGCTTCTGTCATCCAGGGGCCAATCTGGCTGCCCAAAGAGCAGCTTACATTGGCCAGCTTTCTGTCTCTAAGAAAAAGTCTTTTCTAAGCAAAATTTCCACGAAACTCCCAACTCTAGATTAATATCAACCTGGGATGAAGCTATCCACTTGGGATATCAAATAACTGGGTACCATTTGTGCCTGCACTGCCTCAAGCCAGTCAGATGTTTTAATCTGAAGCTGTTTCCAGAGCAGCAGCTAAAGTTGCCAAACTCCAAGGCACTCCTGCACCTCCTGGGAAACTTTCAGTCCCATGGAGACGCCAACACCTAAAAACACTTGCAAAAACTCCACTGCAGGAAAAACAGGTGCAGAAAAGCATTTAAATCAATTTTGCTTTGCCATTCCTGTTAGCAGCTCTGATATTACTTGACTGGCTAAGGTGAGCAGTAATGCACAGACATCTCCGATCTCTGTCTTAGCTTTGTTCCACCCATTTTTGAGACAGACCCTCCAGGATGAAAGACCAGTGTTGGCCATTCTGTATCCACGTACAGGTCTAGGATGCCACCCTATCATCACCTCTGCTAAACATTCAGGATTTAGATGCTTCAGATGCTGATGAAAGAGACATACTTTACTGACGATATTACAAAAGACAGGGATCAAGTTACCTATTTCTTTGGAGTATTATTTATTTGGATAGAAATTAAAGTGAAATATGAAAATATTTGGAGTATTCTAGGGCAGACAGTCTTACAGAAAATGTCAGTGCTGAACACAGCTTAAGTCTTTGGTGTGCTGCTGTGTTCTTGCTGCAGAGCACAAGAGCAAGTTCACAGAGAATTCACATATATCAGCCAAGATGACCTGAAAGCTCACAGACACCAAAATTCACAGGACTTTTACTCCTACACCATGGCCTCCTCCATCTGTGCTCATGAGACCCTTGCAAAGCAACACACAAATCCCATAATAAAAGATCTAGATTTCCTGTACCTTCCTCTTGAGAGAGGCAAGGAGAGAAAAGTTTGATTTCTTCCTAGGTGAGGGAAATGAACTGACTCCTGGAAAAGTCCAACAAGAAAAAGAGCCATATCAAGACAAGAGAGAAAACGGAAGAAAAGTGGAGTTTTCTCCATTAAAAAACATAGCTACAAATAACTTCTTTCAATTATCTTGAAAGCATTAGAGAAAGTCAGATTAAATGTATCTTTCCAACTATTTACTTTGTTGCCAGCTAAAAAATACTTGGCAAACACTCTAGGCTTTTTTCCTGTCCTAAGTGCTAAGTGGCATTTAGACTTAAACGGAATGGCAAAAAAATATAATTTTTGAATGTGCATTCATACTCTGAGTGTTAACACACTAGTTATCCTTCCAAAAGCAACAGTATCAAAACTGCATTGAGAAGATATTTATTGCTACCAGCTTAAAACACTGAAACTGAAAACAGAAACAAAACCGGTCATTCCCTGGATGAGCATGTGACAGGAGAAAATAAGAATTAAAAATTTGCTGAGAATACTACTCCCAAGCATCATCAATAGTTAAACAAAGGCTCATTACCATATGTGACAGCAGATTACAACTGCCATGACAGACCTTTCAGAAGAGGAAATTAAATGTTCTATATGTTTTATAGAATTTATTTTAAGCATGGGAGGTTCATAGAGTTTTTTTGGTAACAGGAAGAATATTCATTCTTTTCTTTTCAATAATTTTTTTCAGCACCAAATAGTAATATTTCCTGTTATGATATCAGTTTTTCTCAGAATATTGCTTTATGCAACAGTGACCTGAAGAATCTCTGTTATTACCAGTCTTTGCTGCTTTTACAGGCGTAGGACCTACACTTAAGGAGTTGTATATTCCTTGATTAAATGCAAAACATGAGTTAAGAACCAAGTGCTGGGAAGGATTGCCAGTGATAGGAGTATTGAAAAATAATAGAAAACAATATTTAAATAGTGGAAATAATATTCACCCTATGTATTCAGAAGACAGATTTAATAGCAACCTGTTTGCTGTTCTTCAAAACATCATCTGACCTCCCCTCTGAAGTACATATCTCACTTTGTAGTGACTCACATTCCAGTTGAGTATAACCATAAATCAAGTCTTTGTCAATACAACAGCAGTACTATCTAGTGAACTCAAGTACTTGCTAAAGGAAAAAAAGCTGGAAATCTTGAGTTTATTAAGTTCCAAAGAAGTCTTCTATCTGTCTTCCAGACCATCAACACATTGTTATGCATATTTTTAAAATAATAACTTGAGCAATTTAACAAATATGGTACATTGACAATGAATGTCCCATAAAGAGCTGAATATTACATAGATGGAAAGGAAAAGGCTAAAAAAAGGATCAGATACAGACAGCTACTTCTGAAATTATTTTGATTTTCCAGTTACTGATGGTAATGCTGATCTCGCAATTGCAAACAGTCCTATAATGCATATCTCTATGATAATTATAATAAATAATTTAACAACCCCTATAGAGAACAGTCAAAATCCAAGAATCATACATATGCAAAAAATGCACTGAGGAATGCACTACCCAAGAGTATGGGGATTCATACACCACTAGATTAATTACCACAGAAACTAGATTAAAAACCCTAAATACACATTGCAAACCAGAAAAAATTCATACAGACAATAAAAATGACAAAAATGGACAAAAACTCAAGCCAAAACACGGTTAAAACATTTGTCTTGATACCTAGGAAGGTTTACAAAAGACATTAAAACCTTAAGCTCAGAAATTAGAATTAGTTGCTCTCCTAGATGCTGGAGCTTGCAGTTAAAACAAAGCCTTGGGGTTTATGGCGTGTGACAGCTCTCGTCGTGCTTCACATCTTGCTAACAGCCCTCTGCTCCACAGTCATCAACTACTCTCCCAAACACTTCAACTGATTAGCATTATGACATTACACCCGGAGTAAAGGCTACAACCTGCACGTAGCTGGATTCCTGCTGCATTTCCATCAGCCATGATGGCGCCGAGGATGCCTGAGAGGTCACCGTATTTTCTGTCTGAATTAGTTGTTTTAAAACAAACAGATAAATAAGCTCTCCTTATAAAACCCTTGCCTCTCAAGTTAGATTAGCAGCTCAAGTGGTTTTACACTTTAGTACACACCGTCTTTCTTCTACAGGGAAACACACCTGAAATGGATGGAAACAACCTTACATATTATAAAAATCTCTCATGCTAACATATTAACCTTTTTAATACTGTTTTGAAAGAAAAAAATTGTCTCAGTGTCCAGCAATATGAAATCAGCAAGGAGAAAGACTGCATACAAACTAGGACTGTTGTTTCAGAGAAGACTTGAAGTTCAACAGCTATGAATGGGGCTTGGTCATCTTCCTTGTTGTTTGGGGGATTTTTGTTTTCATCTCAGAAAACACCTCAGTTTATGAAGGTTCACATCTTTCCTCCTGACACCACCCTTTACAATTCATAAAAATTTGAAACAGCTTTTTCCTTCCAAATAGCTAGTTTATACATGCTAATGCTATTTAAGTCCTCCTCTGCTTTGAATACTGGAGTTCACAATGCCAACAAAATACTAAACATATTCATCCAAGCCCATAACATATCACCAGTATCTTCATACAGGTGGAGCATTTTCTTGGCACCAAAAATAAATTTCAATTTTATAGGAACTAATGTCTTTTCTTAATAATATAATATAATATAAACCAGCAGGAATAATATGTATTAAGTAAATACTTGTGAGTATAAATACAAAATATGAAGAAAATGCCTTTTTCCAAATAGCTCAATTATTCAAAGCAATCCATAAGAAGGAAATAATAAGGAGGTCTATACAGGGGTATATAAATAATGTCCAAAATTTTCCAAAAGTAGTTTGTGTTTACAAGCCTGTAAATTATTTGGAATACACCTGCAAGGTGAAACATTGTTTTCCTATTGACCTTTGAGGATACTCTTTATTGTTCAATGTGATTAACCTAAACTTCTTAAAAATACAAAAACCCTGAGAAATCTACCCAAATATGTACCATATGAAGGATGAGAACCTTGCCTCCATATCAGACAATTGGTGAACTTTTAACACTAATATTCATTAGTCAAACACTTTACTTAATTATTAGGACATTGGACCCATGTTCCAGAGGTAATTTACTGCAAGTATCATCTGTGATTTATTTCCCACTTTTATTTTTTCCAGTGAACAATATAGATATCAGAGTACCCAGTCATCCAAAAGCTATTATCTTTTCTTTAACCTGCAATTAGGCCTTTAAATAAAAGTTTTGCAGTTGTACTTCCTAAGCGAATGTATGACATCCTGAACCAAGAATACAATTTCAGTCTCTGAAACTTTTCTTTCAAAATTAAAATTTGCTGAAACCATAAAGGAAAACTGAAGTTGCTAACAACTTTGAATCATAATACTGCCTTCAAATGTTTTGAACGTCCAAAAGAGATGCTACTCAGGAATAAAGTAGCATCTCAGAAAATGGAGATTAATCTTATAGTATTGTCTTCCAACATTAAACTTTTTTAAAAAAGAAAAATTCTGTGAAGGGAATATCAAACAAATTTAGAAAAAAAGCACAGCTGTTAATCATGACAGCATAGCAACTAAAAAAGGGTTTTTTGAAAAAAGATCGAATATTTTTTTCCTCTTATGTTTTACCTATCAACCCTCTTGAGACTGACCAAGGATTAACCAGAATTTCCCTATACAGAATGGAAATGCACAGCAGTTAGGGGAAAGAGAAGGAATTTTTATTCTTTCCAACTGAAATTGATAAAAATAGGCAAGAGACTCTGTGTACATTCTTTGCTCACAAACTGAAGACACAACTGTTCCTGGCATTTATGCACATAGAAACATTTAAGGACAAAAGACTCTGACAGTAGATAGCAGAACACTTCTGACTCTGGTAAGAGACAGTTATTAAGCACTCAATCCCAGAATTCAATTAACATTTTATCTAATCATCAACCTGAATCTCTCTTACTGCAATTTAAGATTATTACTGTTTAACCTACCACCAGCCAACAAGAAGTTTAGGTTACCCCCTTCTTTGCACCAACCTTTAACTTCTTGAAAATTTTTATTTTCTTTTTCTGTCCTGTAAAAGAGGCAATCCTAATTTTCTTCAGACTTTGCATGGAGGAAATGCTGATGTTTAGCCCTCTGTCAATGCTTGTGCTTTCCTCTGAGATTTCCCAGAACAGGCATTTGCTTTCCATACTCCAAACTGTACCTGCTCTTCTAACTGCACTGAGGGGGGGTGGAAACAACCAAAAAAACGAAACAACCTGAAAAGATTATTTCACGTATATTTACACAGAACATTGTTTACAAACCAATTCTCTCTGCCTTTTTCACAACAGCATAATAAGCCTGAGTAGTTTCACCAAATCATTTCTTCTTCATTATTTTTCAATTCTTCTTGATGAGTATTGCCCCAATGCATCATAATCATTTCTGAACCCTTAAACTGGCTCACAGTAGAGTAACCCGAATAGCCTTAGCCAAAGAATGCTTGTTATTCCATCATCCATGACACTAGCAAAAACAATAAAAAAGACTGGATGCCATCATTGTTTTCCAAGCAGTTTTTCACCTGCCATAAAGCCTTTTCAGTTTCATCAAGATGTTTCATCCACAAGCTTAATGAAGTAAGTGGTATCCACTGCTTCCCTTTCTTCTCCTTATATATTTAGAGAAACAGATTAGCACTTCATTAAATATGACAGAACTTCTTTCCTGGTACTCCCCAGTATCTGCACCTTAGCTCACTACCACTTTAAATATACTGTCAAGAAATGGTTATGGAGCTGAAGAGCATCAGTGCTGGTGGAGAGAAGACATTTCATTCCAATGTCTACTCCTAAGCTGCCCGGGTCAGCAGCAACAGCAGCTATTCCCTGGCCCACAGGGATCAGGGAGGACAGGGCACTCACAGGTAACTCCATTCAGGCTGTCCAGAATGGCCAGGCAACCTCCTTGCACACCTGAGTCCTGTGTGTCACCTACACAGCTCTGAAACAGTCCTTTCCCATGCCCCTCCTGGGTCTTTCTTAGTTCAAAATGATGGAAATGGGAAAGGAGGGGAAAGGGGACCACAGTTCAGTGGCTTCTGTAGTACAATGCCAAGGCTATTGATGGCTACCTCAGGCTAGACTTCTGGAAGGAGAAGACATGCTGGAACACTGCTGGACAGCACAAGGCAGGAACTGGAAGACAGCATAGCACCAGAGCTGGCAGCCAAGCAGGGTCCACAACTGCATCCCAAGGGCTTGGGCATCAAGTACACCTTCTTGAACTAAAACAAGCAAGGAAACCCATAGCTCTGGGAATGTTCTGCCCCTATTAAAACAAAGTTACCTTTTACACAGCAATTTCTATTTTGAGTGCTAATTCATCAAGCAAAAATGAGAGACTAACAAAAGAAATTAGTTAAACAGGTTCACATAATTACACAGGAATCAGCTGTCTGGGTTGGGGGTGTTTTGGGTTTGCTGGTTTTGGGAAAGCTGTGAATAACCAAGTGCATGATTGCAGATAGTTGCAAGGTGGAAAAGAAATCCATCAGCTATCAGTGCAAGAAGGCATTCTGGTTCTAAGCAACTGCCATCTTACATTCCCTTCTCCAGTGTTCTCATTATTACATAAAAGATGCATAAACACATAAATAAATGGATTCACAGACCTACAGGAACAAGTATGCTGCTGCTTCATCTGAAGAAAAAGCAAAACTAAAAACCAAATAAATACCTTTGAAAGCTGAAAATAATTTTAAAGTCTATACAGCTAACAAAATCCATTAATTTCTTCTAATGCCAGGTACAAATTATTATTTTAATTGGAAATTTACTGAGAAACTGAACAGAATAAAAATAATACCTTGAGAGATGCAAGATATATTTTGATAGAAGCACTTTTTGCCTTTAATATCATCAAGCATTTTTGTAACACTCAACACAGCAAGGGCAATGCAAGGCTTGAAGCAACCATATGGCTCAGTCATTTAGCAAAACAGGAATTAAGGCAGTGCAGGTGGCTATGGAAGTATTCAGTGATGTTTAATTTTAATGAACTAATTTGAACAATGTGTGATAAAATCAGCATATAAAATGATGCATATTGCTAGAATTATCAGGAGAAATGCCTTTCTCCTGCAAGGCTCAATTGTTCTACACAAAAGGCACCTTCAGACATTGCGGGTGTGCAGGGATATAGGAGGGTGAAGCAAGAGAAGTAAATGAAAGCATATATTGAATACACATAATATTTACACCTATGTAATGTCAGACACCTGTAGCCTACCTAAAACAATTACTCCAAACTCTGCCCTTAATTTGCACTTCTCTTTTGCCAGTTCTTAGTTCTGTATCACAGCAACGAATTGTCAGTTTATTTTTTGCAATTTATATTCAAAGTATATATTAATTTTTTCGCAAATTAGCATTTGCTTAAGAATGCTAATGCTTCCATATTACATGACATCCAATGAGTCAACAGTTTCCATGGAAAAAAACCCGAATGATAGTATTATGTAAACCATGCTTCTGAAGTTTAAAATCGCAGACAGGTACAACTTCTGGGAAGAAAAACCATCAATAGGCCATAACTTTTAATACCTGCCACAATTTCTCCTTTAATTCAAAGGTCAGCAAGCACATTTGCTACTGTGAGTGATCAGTGCCTCACTGTCTTTATAAGGCACAATTACTTGGACAGCTATTAATCATTTCTAACAATTAGAAACATTGCTTCTGTCTTCAAAGAAGGGATGGTTATGAAGTTTCACCTCCATTCAAAGCCTTAAAAATTAGGTTACTTACTCCAAAGTGACAGGGGCATCACATTGGTATGAAAAGAGAATTCTATACTGATAAATCATAAAACTATTGTGCTGTGCTGTCAGAGAGACACACTTTAAGCAAGATACTGGAAAATTTCCATTTGATGTGAGTCCTAACAAGGCTCTTTCTCTTACCATTTCACTTAAAACTGAACACACATGAACCTCTGGTACTCAAAGTAATGAAAAGCACTGGAGTAATCCTGCACCACCTCCAGACATGTAATTTTTCCACTGGATTCGAAAGAAACCATCCTCGTCTTTCGTGAATCATTTTGGGTGGTGCATAATGAAACTGAGGAAGGAACAAGACAATAACGTGCAAACCTAAGCACAATAAACTTCAATATTGCTCTGAATTATTTCTGAGAGTTAGCCAATAGACACATTTAATACTACACAATTCTCTGTTAAGTTTATTAATTTCTACTCGAGACCACTCATCATGAGGAGATAAGTAAGCAAAAACATTCTTCTTCACATTGAAGATCTATTCTGCTAGCTATTCACACTCCTACGGCAAGAACTTTATTGCCCAGAAAAAAAGTAGATATAAGAAGGAAAATATTTTTAAAAACCCAAACCAAAAAACCACCTAAACAAAACAAGAAACCCAAAGGGCAAATTCAATAGCATATAACTTATAAATATGGATCATATCACCCTGAAACTCCACATAAAAAAATTCGCATCAAATATGGTGGTGAAGAAACAAAACCAGATAGAACAGCAGAGATGAAAATTAATATAAGTGTCAGGAAAGCATAGCTAGACATACACAAAAAAAACCCCCACACAAACACTTGTTAAAAGGCAACCACAGGGCTGCAGAGAGGATAACGAGAGTTCCACAGGACCAGCTCTAGAATGTATCACAGTACAAAAAAGCAGTAATATTCTGCAAGATGTCTCGCAATATAAGGCTGTGAGACATCTCAAAGTAATGGAGAACAAGAGCATTACAAACAAAGGAGAATAAAGGGTGAAATACAGTTCTAACACAACATGTCATAAATTTAGGACTTTAGATGCAAGACTTTGATAGCTGAAAAGAAAGAGAAGCAAGGGGAGAGGGGTCCAAGAAAAAGATAGCAATAGGCTAAATAAAGATAAGCAGTGTGCAACTTGACCAAGTCCAGCAGCACAGTAGGGGCAGTTGGAAAATGTACCTCTTAAAGTCCAATTAAAATAGAGCTTTAACTAAATTATTTTGTACATTAAACCTTTGGAGGATCTTTTTCCCAAGACAACACCCTTGTAATATTATATTTCAAGAGTTCCAGGATATGCCTTTCTTAAACACAGATGTTGTCCATGCTTAAAAAACAAAGCCTAACATTTTTTGGTTACCAATTAAAAAAAAAGATTGCTGCTAGTAAATAACTGGCAATTCAATTCTTCAGTGGATAGCTTGAATTTAGTCACTTCAATACACTTCAGGACAATATCCATGTCACTAAAACCTATTACTTGAATTTCTTAGACATCTTAAGTGAATAAGCAGTAAAAACAAAGTACTTAAGGGTTTTGTTTCACCTAAGTAGGCACACGAGTAACAGAGAACCCTAAACTGGGAACCCTTCCAGTCCTTGTCTGTGGATAGCTAGATAATTAGGTTTCCAGACTACAGAAAAACTTAAAATATTTTGTGAGCAATACAAATAAATTGAAAAGACCCATAAAAAAGCGTGCTCAGGGCTCTCCTCAGCCTTCCTCAAGGAAGGACTGAATGAAGCAGAATGCACACATTGAGGCTGATGCAGATTTTCTGAAGCTCTGTCTCTTCCTGAATCTCTGCAGAAAGGCTGTGGAAGCAAGCAGAGGGCTGCTTTGAAACATCTCATTTGAAGTTGGTTTTTTTTAATTTTTTTTTTCTCCTGTGCTTGTTCAAGCACAGAAAGTCTGCAGCATCCATGTACATTTATTTCAGAGGCACAAATGCAACCAAAGATTTTATTACTTATTCCACTTCTAGCTCCACTTTAGGGTAAAAAAACCAAAACAAATAATTTCCTATCTTTCATATTAATTGATGCTGTTATATATATATAAATAGATCTTAAAAGCTCTGGTGAGACACTAGAACAAACTTCCCAGAGAAGCTGTGGATGCTCCATTCCTGAAAGTGCTCAAGGTCAGGTTGGACAGGGCTTTGAACAACCTGGTCTAGTGAAGATGTTCCTGTCCATGGCAGGGGACTTTGGAACTAGATGATCCACGAAGTCTTTTCCAACTCAAATCATTCTATCATTCTATGATTCTACAGAGAATATAAAGATGAACTATAGAATGGTTATTTTTCAAAGGAGTAGGGGAGGTCTAAAGGGTTTAAAATTGTGGAAATTAAACCACAATAGCACTCTTAAGTGTCTTACTTCTCTTATTAATATATGATAATCTTACAAAATAAAACTGTAAGCCCAAAATATAGATGGGTACAGAAAAGGAAATTATGTCTTAACAAGTAGAAGAGGCTAGAAGAGAGGGCAGAGAACAAGAGTTAACTGGATGGTTAAAAAGAAATTATTACTTCATTCAAAAATGTTTCTGAGTATTAGGGGTATTAATAATAATTTGATGTTTCAGAAAGACTTAGTGCCAATGCAAAACACCAGCAAAACCACCCTTTTCTCACATATTTGATGCAGCAGTATTATGCATATAGTACATAGAAGATGGTATGCTTCTGTGTGATGACTATTTTCCTCAAAAACATGCAGTTTTATATTCTTTATTTAAGAGCCTATAGCAAATCAGATTTTGAGGAACTGCTTTCATTTACTGTGTTTGGGGGCAGGGGTATTAGGGGAATGATGGGGGTTGTTTATCCAACTTCTTCAAATGAAATATGCCTCATACCTAAGCACATCCATAATAAATCCCCATATCAAGCTCTGGATGATGATGAAAACTCATTTTCATCACACAGCCATACTGAAGCACTACCAGGCACTTTAAAATATATCATTATTTACCTTCTAACAAAACCCCCAAAATTCTCAGCAACTATGAGACCAACACAACATTTGAGAACTGCAATTGGAGAAATGGACAGCACAGCAAACACAGCCCTGGATGGCTTAATTCACTTTGTCACCAGACCTTTGGCTCTTCATGCAACCTCTGCCACTTGCTCTTAGATTAACTTTTTGTGAGACAAAGATGAAATCTCTTCCACCACTGATGAAGTGTCAGTTTTATCTTCCATCTTCTTGCTCTCCAGCATGTATACTGTGGTGTCTCTTTTGCCAAGCAAGGTTTTGCCTCACTGCTGAAACTATTCAACCTACCACAGGCTCCTTTCTGTCTTATAGGAATTCTCCGTTTCCCTCAGAATCATTTTATCCATGCACACTGCCTCCCTAATACAACCTGCTTAGTATGCAGTGCTTCCCTTAGGCAAGCAAATGCAACTTGGCACTAAAATGGGCCCTAGGTATTAACCTCAAATAAATTAAATTATTAAAATCTCAGGGAAAATGTGTTTTACAGAAAACTAAAAAATATTAGCCCCTCTCCACCCTAGCCATATAATTCATAAAAGACTACTTACATTAAAATAAGTTGTTTTGCCAAACCTAGACTCCCCTCTGAATTTCAAGTTCTTCTGAAAAATAGTTAAGAATTTACTAATCTCAAGAATATTTAAGAAAATTCCTCTCCCTAGGAAATGGGAGCAGAACACCACCAACAGGGGCTGGCAACAATGCATCAAAAACAATTTCAGCATTTATTTCATGACACTCACCATTGATCAAGTCTATAAAACCTTTGAATCTAATAGAAGAACAGATTACCACTTAACTTTATTACTGGATAAAATCTTCTTGCAAAAACAGCAAAAACTAAGAACCTGTGAAATGAACACTTGTAAAAAAACAATTCTTGTCTAGCATGAACACCCTCCAGACTACTACAAATGGCAAGGAATGGTAATGCTTATTTTCCAAGTGCTCACTGAATGCAAACAGTGAGATTTGGGGTTTTTTTAATTCACTTTTTCATACAATTTAATACTTCCCATTGACCAATGCATTTTAATAACTTAAGAAATGAGAAACGTCCTTCAACACATATGCTCATATCTAAAAGCTGCCTGAACTTAGATGTTTGTGCAGAGACCTACTAGACAATCATCCCCAATGAGTTACATGTAGCTTGCTGGTTCTACACTTTAGATTTTGGGAGAAGCATAAAAATGGAAAAAATATGCACAGAGAATAAAGAGATAAAAAAAGAGATAAAACAAAGAGATAAAATGTTCTTTAGGGAGACACTATTTTGGCTTCTTTGTTTATTTTCTCAGTGCAAAAGAGTAAGTAGTATATACACAAAAGATCTCACCATTTTTGGAAGCTTATAAAGGCAGATGCTGAGGATACATAAATGAGCCCACTGCCATGCACTGCTTCCTAGAAACTGGCTACCAGACTCCTCTCCCTCGCTATCACTCTATCACTAACAACGGTGAGACTGAAGAAGCATCCCCCTCTGGCATTCCCAGTTTCTGGAGCTGTTTGTTGCTGTCTAAATTTCCAACAGGAAGGAGAAGATATGGGCAAAAAAACAACATACAGAATTTTTCCCACATAAACTGAGACTATCAAATCAAATCTTCTGTGTAGTAGAAAGGAATGTGGAAACATGGTTGGTCCAGTTGTCTGTTCACAGCTTGTCAATGCTTCTGTTAGGGTTGTATTTTTATAGAATACTTTTATCTGAACCAAAATTCACACCTCACATGAATGAAAACCAAAGCTGAATGAGGAAGGGAAGGAAAAAAAAAAAAAAGGAAAAAAAAAACCAAACCAAAACAAAAAAAACCCCAAAACACTTTTAAATAAATTTCTTAAATTTAATATAATAATTCAATTCTACCCTGTTACCATGAAAGTATATTTTTAGTCACTTCTAGACAGAAAACAGTACTCCTGACTATATAAATAAGCTAATCAGTGATTCATACTCTTCTGATTACTCAATAAGTTTTCTTCCAGCTTCAGGACACCACAGAAGTACATAACTTACCACTAAAAAAAAATTGTTTCACCAAATGAATGCAGACTCAGAGTTCTTCCTGAGCTGCCTTCACTTCAAGAATCCCTAATCCAAGATGCTGAAGGTGTTCTATAAATTAAAGATTCACTAAATGCAAAAAGGCCCCACACCTTTCACAAAGTGTAAATAACAACAGTGCTGCAATAAATCATGTTTTCTCAAAAGAGAAGAATATGAGTCAATTCTCCTTGCTTACATATAAGAGCCAATATTTTAAGCAACATCCACAACTACAAGCTACTTCCCAGCATACTCTACCAGCTGCCATGAAGTCCTGCAGCATGAAACTGAGAATACTCAGCTCCTGGGTTTACCCACCACATCAGAGTAATAATCAGAGTTTTACAATACTTTTCATCGCTGTTGTTTGGAAAAGGGTAAGACTTTCAGGAAGGCACTTAGAAGGGCAGCTCCACAACCCACTTAAAAGCTATCTTTCATACCCTTGGATCTATTTGTGGACCACTTCAACCCAGGTCTACCTCCTTCAAAATTTGAATACTAAACTGTCATGCCAATGTCCCTGCTTCCCAAAGGTAGTGAATAACAACTTTGTCTCCAAGTCATACCAGGAGACAGCTGGAGAAAGCAATAGGCAGCAGCTGCTGAAATAATCTCTTACATTATTTCATGAAACATTAAAATAATAATATTTCTGGCCCTGGCCATTTGGGATGTTTAAGGAAAAGCGCAAGAAAAAGTCTAATTTTCTCCCATGTTCATTCTTCCAACAAGCAAGGCAAAAATGTCATAAACCACTGTATACAACTAAACTCTCATGCTAAAAGTCCCACCATTCGCTAGTTCATCCAGCACTTTCATCTGTCCAAAAAATTTATTATACTCAAACATATGCATCATCCTTCATTATGTTGTGCTGTTTGCTTTATGGTTTCACCCTGCTACAAGTATTCTAAGAAAAACTATTCTGTATTCATATGTATTGTTTGGTTTATGGTTATATGTAATGTCTGAAAGCACACGTGCTTTGCTTTCTAACTTTTCTTGCTCAAGCTCCCCTAAACTTCATGCTGTTTTTCAAAATTCATCATCTTCAAGTAGAGGTAAAAGCAGAGCCATCATTCTTTATTCCTTTTTCTTTCTTTATTCCGCTTCTTTATCTTTTTTTATTTTCTATATGCTTTTAGATAATACTTAACCCAGTCCTGATTACATGAAGGCACGAAAGCACCATTGGTAAAAAATATTCCAGCAACCCAAGCCCACGACCTGACCACACTCTCCTTAATGACATAATACACCTCCTGCATGCTTAAAATAGCCCTTCAAATTAGTGAAAACAGATTGAACAGGTTTGTACCAGCATGGCAGTGTAGGTCTGCAGAGGTAATGCTACTAAAACTGAGTTGGACTGGAAGATTGTGTCACCTGCACAAGCATCAAACACTGACAGGTTGTTTGCATAGAATAACTACCTAAAATTGAGTAGGACAAGGAAGCACTAGTAAATATTGGTGTTTCCCCCCTCTAGCAAAGTCCTAATAAAAGCAGTCTCTCTCTGTTGCATCTACATGCTGCACAAGACTGCAATTTTCTTGCAGCCTACAAAGGCTTTCCATTTTCCCATTCAACAACTTTCACAGTAACAGTATTTGACTATTTGCCAGGCACTTCTTGCAGTAAGCAAAGACTTACTCCAAAGTTTGAATAACTAAATTGAAGCAAAATTGGTGCATTGTGCTCCACACACTTTAATATTTTGATATCATCCAGCTACTCAATGAGATTTTTCCACAGCTCTCTGGAATAAAATGCAAATTGAATAATCCTAAATAATTTTATTTTACATGGAAGTCTTTTAGTCCCAGAATGTACCTCCTTTCACAAAACCATCATGGAACAGCAAAAATCACAGGACATATTGTGGAAATACTACTGATAGATTTGCCCACTGTGATGACTGGCTATTTTTCCTCCTTCCTACTCCAGCCCTTTGCAAAGGATGGCACCAGGCTTTACAGTTTGAAGTGTCAGCAATGGTCAGACTAATACTTCCACAATTTCACAGTTTCAGTTTCTTTGGAATTCCCAGAACATTATTCACTGCTGCCAGTGATTCCTTGCAGTGGGTCATACCTAAGGACTTCCTGTAAACACAGCCATAGATGTTCATATACAAAAATTCCCCTACTATGTACATGCATTTAAAATAGCATGTTCAGCTTCCCTGTAATAAGATTAACTGCAATTTTCTTTTTAATCCTTCAATATCTGTTGTCCTCAACAGACCCCTCCAAGGTCTTAGCTTCTAACATCAAAAGCTTCTCACCAAAAAGTTGGGGTTTCAATTAAATTCTAAGCTTTTAGTAAGTTCTTACTAAAATTCTGTCATGGACAGATGTGTTTGCAGAATTGTATTTAATATTCCAGACTTTGTACTCTTTCCTGTTTACCTCATTGTTCACACTTTTAATACATTTGATTTTAAAAAAAAATAAAAAATAAAAAAATTGAGCATTTCTGGGAACCTCATTCTTTCATTATAGCTGACAAAGCTTGAATTCACAACTCAGGCTGCCAGCTTTCTTTACAGCTTAATTCCCTACTTCCCAAACAGCCGGAAAACGTGATGTCACCACCACTTTAGGCACACATATCTACAATGTATCAAACACCACACTTACCAACAGCAACTGTTTTCTTTTTTTTGTTTAATATTGCCTTCCTAAAAAGGCACAAGAAGAAAGATAATACTAAATAATACTTACAGACCTGAACTCAGGAGTGAAAAGCAATTCCTTATCCTTATCATGGCAGGAAGGAATACAAACCCAACCATTCAGTGACATTAGTGATGATCTTCACAAACCACAGAAGAACACAACCCAGTCTTCTTCAACACTACAAGAACTTTATGCAACACCTGAGCAATTTAAGGTCCACTGGTTTTCCAAGCTACCCAAACAAGCCAGTCTTTGCACACATGTGAAAAGCTGAAGGGTCACAAAGCTAAAGAAGACACATCACCATGGAGTTATCTGACGTGGAAGAAGATTTAACTATACCTGCATAGCTTGTTTCTTAGTCAAGAAAAACTTGTCGGCCAATGAGCAAGGTGGTGTTCACAAAAGCACTTAATTAAGTTGGGAGGACAGATTCAGTTTTTGAGATGGGCAGAATAAAACATTCCTTAAATATCCAATGCCTTGCCAACATTCCTTAAATATCCAGTGCCTTGCCACAGTGCCGCCTGAAAGAAACTTAGAGGGTTGTACCTAAGCACAGCTTTGGAGAAGTCTACTTTCCTTGAGTTGTCTTCAAAATTTCACACTTCTTTCAAATAACTGAAGTTACCGCAGCCCACTTGATTAGAACATGGCAAGTCCTAGATTACAACTATCTCCTCTTGTTTGTCTCATCCCTCTTGCACAGATGATGAAGCAAGTACATATGTCAGGAAAGGGTAAAAAAAAAAAAAAAAGGAAGAATTCTGCTCTCTTCAAATTAAAAAAAAAAAAACACAAAAAAGAAACAAAACCCACGCA